>JAVANC010000022.1:34148641-34726141 GCA_033319125.1 Parnassius glacialis | reverse complement strand
TTACGATGATTTTTTCAGTTTATCAAGTTTTTTTAACAGTTATTTATCTTTTACAGAATTATTTCAACATGGCCCAAAATAGGCAGAGTCTTCGACTTGAACAAATAAGTACGATTCTTGAAGATGAAGAAGAAGCTTTCGATGAGACTGACGACGAGTTGGGCCTAGAAGGAGACGCAGATACATTTTGGGAGCTAGAGCATGAACTCAGAATTAAGTGATACTGAAGAACCATCCACATCGACCTCATCCCAATCACTATCCGATTTATCTACGTATTTTTTTTTTGGTTTTATAACGAAAATATGTGATAATTGTTGAATTGTAATAGTACTTACGAAAAACATATTTTTCTATTGTTCTAAATATCTTTCTAGATTTTTTTGTATTTTTCTAAAAGTTTAATAAGAAATAAGTAGAATAAAATCAATTAAAGTTGATTACTAATAAAAATGTTTCTTATTTCATACCTATCAATTTGGGGTAACTGCAGACCCCGCGCGACTAACAGTGTTAGTTTATTGGCGCGCCTAACTAAAGGTTAACTACGTAATATATAAATTTTATATATTATACATACATACATACATAATCATACATTTATACATATCAACATACATATATAAATAGTACATATAAATAAATATGAATATATACGTCTAACAATATAAATAACATGGATGATTCATATAAGGAGCGTTGTCTTTAATAGATGATTACGCTCCAACTATTGAGAGCTTTTTTGATGTCATCGGGCCAGGAGTTGCAAAGCCGTGTAGCCTGAACTATAAAGGAGTTACCATGGAACTCGGTGAAGTGAACAGAAATGCATATTTTGTTTTAGAAGGAGAACGTAGAACCCTATCATGAGATGAGGAGAGATAGTGAAATTTACTCTTAAGATAAGAAGGCAAAAATGGGTCATTTAATATGAAGAAATGAACGAGTAATATACTGGAATTACGCCTCTGCCAGATTTCAAGCTAATTAAGCTAAATATCTACATACGAGTATATTGCGAAATATGGTCATACTTATGAAGCCCAAAAATAAATCTTATACCTGATGTTCCAGCTTGGACAGATCTGGGTAACACACATCTGCATAATAAATTATGGGTAATATGAGCGTAAAGAGCTAATTCAGAGCGTAAAGAGCAAATACTTCAAGTTTCAACGCGACAAAATAGTAAACAACATATTCTTAGTAACGCCGCTACAGATGAGGAGATTCTATTGACGACCTTATCTGTCATAGTCAAAGCTTCTGATGGCAAGTATATCAATCACCTTGATATGCGTTCTAGATCAAGGATCTCTTATTTCACTGTTATCTGAGAACGCCGCTCAGGTGCTAGGTTTGTCCCGGCAACGGCATTATGCATCTATATCTGGCATTGGAAATGGATCGAAAAACAGCAAAGGAGGAGGTGAGTTCCCAGCTCAAGCATTAGTCATCAAACACGTTATCAAAAAAATACATGTCATTCAGTTAGGAATTGTGGCCTCACCTGCAACATATTATAACTGGCTAATCCCGAGTACAACGTTTCTAAGCCTGTTCATCTGCTACTAGATGCAAGCATATATTCTGAGATCATCATGAACGGTCTGATCAAAGGCCCAAACATGGCACCAATAGCCCAATAAATCAGACTAGGCTGGGTACTTTCAGGTAACGTGAAAACGTTCAAATGTCACGTTGTAATTACCGACATATCAGACATTTCTCAATACTGGAAGCTAGAAGTGATCAGTGACTCAGCTGCTGAATTGACACCAGATGAACAGTATGCTGAGCAATTCTACCAGTTTACAACAAGACGACTACATAACAGAAGATACAAGGTTGCTCTCTACACAACGCACAACGCTTGACTTCAAAGGCTTAGAAAACAGAAATACTTTGAGTTTACGCTGGATTCCCTCATCTGACTAATTTGTATTCAAGAACATATTCGAAGATGAGATCAGTGATATAACGACAGCTTTTATCAAACATCCCAAGGGTGTATGATCCTCTGGGATATCTTTGCCCACTTTCTGTCCAAGTCAAGCTTCTATTCAAAGAACGTGGTCTGAAGAAGTAGCTAATTGGGATAAAGACAAATTAATAAACAAAATTAATACGAATAAGAATGAAATAATTAAAAATATAAAAACACAAGAAAATGAATAAACATAAAAAAAATAGAGTATATAACAACATTTCATGACTTAATAATCGAAACAGATGAAGTGGCGGAAGGGACCGCCTCAGGATAAGGATACATGCTTGACTGAAAATATAACCCACGAGTATATAAAGTTGAAGAGTGATTTTCAAAACATAGAACAGATCAAGATCACTAGATACGTAGGCGACAAGAATCATTAAGTGTCCGATAAGGCTTATGCTAGTGCTATTTACGCAGTTACAAAAAATCATAAGGGCGAGTTCACATCGACGCTTGTGATCGTTAAAATAAAGTTGGCACCTTTGAAGAACAAGCTCACGTTGCCTAAACTTGAGCTTTGTGGCGCGTTACTGCTATCACAACTCATGAAGAAGCTCATGGATATATTGCTAAAAAACGTGCAGGTATACGCATAGACTGATTCAATGGTAGTTCTTGGTCGGTTAAATGGTGACGTTAATAGATGGAAACAGTTTGTTGCCAACAGAGGACGTACAATACTCAACGTCATCCCATCATCATCTTGGCACCATGTTCGATCTGAAGTCACATAAACTTTCAGAACATTTATTGTGGTGGCAGGGTTCACAGTGACTGTTGACATTTGATCCAAAGATGATCAAAAATGAAACATACCAACCACCGGAATTAGGGGATAAGAAGACCAGTTTGAACGCAGCATTATCTTTCAAAAACGATTTAACTTTACAATTTTTAAATTAATGCAGCTCGACGCGGTGTATAACAACTATAATCGGTTGGCAATCACGTTTCACACAATGGTTGCGAAACAAACAACTACCTCGGCGAAGTTACCTATCGTCATCGTAAAGACAACATGCTATAAATTTAGTTATCAAAACTGTACAATCGACAGAATTTGAGCATGAAATTCAGCAATTGTAAAAACAAGAGAAATTGAGAAGATCCAGTAATCTGCTGATCCTCAATCGTTGGCTAAAGCGATGGACTGCTAAAAGTTAAACAATCCCTTACTCAACAAGTCAGCCACACTCCCTACAATACTACGAAGTTATGGCAAACTAACTGAGCTGCTTATAACGCCCACTCCACCACGATACACGGTAGACCAAGCTTTGCTTTGTCTTACATACGGGAAAATTACTAGGTTCTTAACGTGATTCGCACAGTGAAGAGATATCGCAATTGTGTAACATGTCGACGTTTCAAATAAGAGAAACGAACTCAAAGATCTACCAGAGCCTCGGGTAACTGTTCGGTTTTAGACCTAGTGTACGATTATCTGTCAAAGATGCTGTAATTGAACTTTCCCGGACTATAAATGCTAAGCTAGATTACAAAATGCTATGGCATTTTTATTCACCTCTCTAAAACGGTCGATACAGTTTCTATGCCCATACCGATTTCTAAATTAGAATAGGTATTGGTTCTCACAGCTTATCTCACTAGTAGGACCCAATGTGAAAAATTGTTGATAACTGCAGCGATGAATAGTATGTAGAGTTTAGTGTACCCCAGGGCAGCATTCTGAGACACACGATCTTCTTAATTTACATCAATGATCCGTCTATGCTGACTACACACTACGCATACACTTTAGTGGTTTGGAGTGAAGATTGAATTCGCGCCAAACTTTATGCAGAAAAGGTTCTAGTATCTATAAGTTATGCTGTGGTTATAATCAAACTTACTGATTCTCACTATTGCAAAGACACAATTTATACGCTTTTATCTATCTAAGAATGTCCCAATTTCTGAAAATTTCTATCCTATCAAGGTCCACCAGTGTTTATTGCAAGACACTGACAGTAACTGTGTTTCACTCTCCGGCAAGTCCTAAACTAAAAAACTAAGCATCTATCTATATAGACGAAAAACTGAACTGACACGGAAATATTGATGTGAATTGCAGTAGAATAAGAAGGTTAATCTATATATTCAAGAATATTGTGCCACTGTTCAAATGTGGATAACTTGAAAATAGTTTAAGCGTCTATGCCAATCCATTTTAATGTACAGCTTACCAGTTTGCAGTGTTAACCACAAAGAAATGCTATACTTGAGGAGGCACAAAGAGCTGTGCTTAAGGTCATGATGCACAAACCTAGTACGTACCCTACTGTTGACCTTTAGAATAATAAGTGTGATGTCCTAACGGTGAGGCTGTTTTGTTCTTCGCACAATGCTTCACAAACATTCACAACTACTTTTGGACCCTAATGTTTATGCGCCGCATAAGTATTTAGTACCTTGCTATAAAACAGCTTTCGCAGGACGTCAGTAGAATTCAATTAGTGATGAGATTTTTAAATTATTAAATAATACAAAATCAACAAACATGAATTAAAATCAAGAACATCAACTTAACTAAAATTACTTAAATACAAAGATACTGAAGACTGGTCACAAAACAGGCACTATACATGCACAATGTATGAGACACATATAATTATAATGATATACTCGTATATTATCTATACATATAATAAAAATGTAAATAGCAGATGTCTGTACATTTTATATTTTTGTAACAAAAGTGATTGAGGGGTATTAAAAATAAGTAACTAAATACATTTCTACCATTTTTAGAATTTTCTGTCTGTCTGTCTGTTTGTTTGTTAACGTATCACGTATAAAGTGTTAATTTATATCATAAGAATTGTTAAGGAAATTATAAAGTATATCTTCTCTCTATCTATCTATCTATTTAGTCTTTATTTCATTAATATCAGTTTATTCCATCAAAATTTATGATAAATATTCTGAAGTAAGCGTAGGGAAGTATAGGTACGAATTTTCTCAATGTTGACTTTGGTTGAGTAATCAAGTGCATTTTAAACTAATATCATATCGTAAAAATAATTTTCTATAATGATATAATTATGTATATCTAAAACGCAGTAAACAAAATATTAAAGAACGTATTAAATATATTATACAAAAATATATTAACCTTATTAACTAAATCTAAAAGTACAATAGTTAACCAATCTCATCGATAGATGGTGGTGTTGTGCAAATGTAATGCAAAAAGTCAGGTTGTGGTTTCTTACTTATAATTATATAATAATAATAATTTACTGTAAATATAATAATAATTTACTGCTAATCTTTATATTACTCGCTACCCTACTGCGTGTTGACAAACTCAATTTATTTATTCTTTACCGCCGAGTACTCTATGTGGTAAATCAAATTTTAAAAGAGCTATTAACAATTGCGTTGGTTTTGGCGAGGATCAAACTTTATTTTTTGCTTACTGTGCAGGGACTGATTTATAAGTTCTTTTATGTTTTATGTAATGTATCAATCGCGTCAATTAATCGCTTTTATTTTTAGAATTGATGTTAGCAGCGCCATTCCTCTTTAAATATATAGTACGTGAGGGTAATATGGTCATCCGGTTAATATGGTCATTTTCTTATAACTCAAAAACTACAGCCTAATTTGCATAGATGGCTTTGTGATACGATAGCTCTTCATCAGTCATTCAAATAATGAATAGCTAGCTAACCTAGCGCTTAATCCAGTGCTTTTTGGTGTAGGGGAGACCTAGGTGGGTTGACACAAAAATTACATTACAATGCATAACTCGGTACTATATAATTCTACATAAGTGAAACTTGTATGATTAGATACATAGATCTGTACACTATTTAATTCATGCACATAGCACATATTAAATATGCATTTTAAAAAGATATTTCTGAAAACCCACATCAACTCCCCGTGTTTCAACTCTCCTAGTACCGAGGTAAGTTGAAACAGTTTCAGAGGTGAGTTGAAACGTAAATTTGAATAATTAGTTTATAGTTAAATAAAAAGTTTTTTAAGAAAAATTGTTTTATTTAAGAAAATAACAAAGTAATTGAGGTATTTATAAGAGACCAATCGATAAAAACACTAATAGCTATGTAATACTAAGGCACATCTTATAACAGTCTTTGTTTTCTACCGACTTCAAAAAGGAGACGGCACTCAATTCGACTCAAATGTTTTTTTTGTGTGTTACCTCATAACTTTTTACTAGGTGAACCGATTTCGATGATTCTTTTTTTATTTGAAAGCTGATGCTTCGCATGTGGGTCCATATAAATTTGACCAAGGTTTGACCAATAGCTTTTGAGTTATTCTTAAAAGTCGGTTGCAGAAAATTTTTAATTTTAAATTATAATAAAACAGGGTTGAATGCCGTTCTATAAATAGTTTAACCACACTTCTCCAGCCATTTCATCTCTGTTCCGGGAAGGACGGAACTTCTTATCGTATTGTCTGGCTAGCTGAAATGTAAGACGCCTTGCTTCCTTAGTGCTAAGACCATAGTTAGCTGCTGAACACAGCAGAAGATACTCGCACAGAATATTTTCTTCTTCTGTAGTAAATACTAAAGCTTGCGCATATCTCATAGTTACTGGTTTTGCGTCATCTCTGCTATGCTTGTTTTGATGTTTTATGTAACTATATAAAGATGAGCAGTTTAAGTCGTAACATTTAGCTGCATTTCGAAAGCTTTTTCCTATCAAATTAACCTCATTTGCTGCTAATTTATAAATTTCAATACTCGCTTCTCCTCTATTAATTTTCCGAGTATATTTATTAGGCATTCTGAAACAAAAAAAAACTAAGAAAAAAAATCATTTTGGTAACGCCTGAACTGTTTTCAATTAATCCATCAGAACCATCTCACAAACACGCATGCTTTTAACCTTATAACACCCTCTTTATTTCTTTGGTGATTAAGAAGCTAAGTTTCCGGGGCACCTGAGATTTTGAGTGAGATTGAGAGGTTCTATGGGCAGCTGTACACGTCATCGTTGGAGCCACGCGCAAGTGTGAGTAACGATCCAAGAGCGAGTCTTATTCGACACTATTCCGAAGATATCCCGGACGTCAGTCTGAGCGAGATTAGAATGGCTCTCCAGGACCTTAAAAACGGCAAGGCCCCAGGCGAGGATGGAATTACAGCGGAACTTCTGAAAGCGGGTGGAAGACCGGCACTTGAAGTCCTTCAGAGGCTCTTTAATTCCGTTCTCCATGGTGGCATTACACCGGAGGCGTGGAGCAGAAGTGCGGTGGTCTTGTTCTTCAAGAAAGGTGACAACGCTCTCTTGAAGAACTACAGACCGATTTCCCTTCTGAGCCGCGTCTACGTGCTGTTTTCGAGAGTCATTACGAATCGTCTCACGCGCAGACTTGACGAATTCCAGCCTTCCGAACAAGCCGGTTTCCGAAAGGGCTTTAGCACCATAGACCACATACATACCCTACGGCAAATTGTACAGAAGTCCGAAGAGTACAATTTGCCACTATGTCTGGCGTATGTGGACTATGAGAAAGCCTTTGATTCCGTCGAAATTTGGGCGGTGCTGCAGTCCCTTCAGCGGTGCCAAGTTGACTGTCGGTATATCGAAGTGCTGAAGTGTTTGTACAGTAGGGCTACGATGGCTATCCGAGTACAGAACCAGAGTACGAAACCTATCCAATTGCAGAGAGGTGTAAGACAGGGTGACGTTATATCCCCGAAACTCTTCACCGCTGCATTGGAAGACGTTTTCAAGCTTCTGGACTGGAAAGGATACGGAATTAACATCAATGGCGAGTACATCACTCACCTTTGATTTGCCGACGATATAGTCCTCACACATGTCACATGTCACACCTATGACTGACTAACGAAGAGTTTCGGGGATATAACGTCACCCTGTCTTACACCTCTCTGCAATTGGATAGGTTTCGTACTCTGGTTCTGTACTCGGATAGCCATCGTAGCCCTACTGTACAAACACTTCAGCACTTCGATATACCGACAGTCAACTTGGCACCGCTGAAGGGACTGCAGCACCGCCCAAATTTCGACGGAATCAAAGGCTTTCTCATAGTCCACATACGCCAGACATAGTGGCAAATTGTACTCTTCGGACTTCTGTACAATTTGCCGTAGGGTATGTATGTGGTCTATGGTGCTAAAGCCCTTTCGGAAACCGGCTTGTTCGGAAGGCTGGAATTCGTCAAGTCTGCGCGCGAGACGATTCGTAATGACTCTCGAAAACAGCACGTAGACGCGGCTCAGAAGGGAAATCGGTCTGTAGTTCTTCAAGAGAGCGTTGTCACCTTTCTTGAAGAACAAGACCACCGCACTTCTGCTCCACGCCTCCGGTGTAATGCCACCATGGAGAACGGAATTAAAGAGCCTCTGAAGGACTTCAAGTGCCGGTCTTCCACCCGCTTTCAGAAGTTCCGCTGTAATTCCATCCTCGCCTGGGGCCTTGCCGTTTATAAGGTCCTGGAGAGCCATTCTAATCTCGCTCAGACTGACGTCCGGGATATCTTCGGAATAGTGTCGAATAAGACTCGCTCTTGGATCGTTACTCACACTTGCGCGTGGCTCCAACGACGACGTGTACAGCTGCCCATAAAACCTCTCAATCTCACTCAAAATCTCAGGTGCCCCGGAAACTTAGCTTCTTAATCACCAAAGAAATAGAGAGGGTGTTATAAGGTTAAAAGCATGCGTGTTTGTGAGATGGTTCTGATGGTTCTGATGGATTAATTGAAAACAGTTCAGGCGTTACCAAAATGATTTTTTTTCTAAGTTTTTTTTTGTTTCAGAATGCCTAATAAATATACTCGGAAAATTAATAGAGGAGAAGCGAGTATTGAAATTTATAAATTAGCAGCAAATGAGGTTAATTTGATAGGAAAAAGCTTTCGAAATGCAGCTAAATGTTACGACTTAAACTGCTCATCTTTATATAGTTACATAAAACATCAAAACAAGCATAGCAGAGATGACGCAAAACCAGTAACTATGAGATATGCGCAAGCTTTAGTATTTACTACAGAAGAAGAAAATATTCTGTGCGAGTATCTTCTGCTGTGTTCAGCAGCTAACTATGGTCTTAGCACTAAGGAAGCAAGGCGTCTTACATTTCAGCTAGCCAGACAATACGATAAGAAGTTCCCTCCTTCCCGGAACAGAGATGAAATGGCTGGAGAAGTGTGGTTAAACTATTTATAGAACGGCATTCAACCCTGTTTTATTATAATTTAAAATTAAAAATTTTCTGCAACCGACTTCAATATAAATGATTAAGAATAACTCAAAAGCTATTGGTCAAACCTTGGTCAAATTTATATGGACCCACATGCGAAGCATCAGCTTTCAAATAAAAAAAGAATCATCGAAATCGGTTCACCTAGTAAAAAGTTATGAGGTAACACACAAAAAAAACATTTGAGTCGAATTGAGTGCCGTCTCCTTTTTGAAGTCGGTAGAAAACAAAGACTGTTATAAGATGTGCCTTAGTATTACATAGCTATTAGTGTTTTTATCGATTGGTCTCTTATAAATACCTCAATTACTTTGTTATTTTCTTAAATAAAACAATTTTTCTTAAAAAACTTTTTATTTAACTATAAACTAATTATTCAAATTTACGTTTCAACTCACCTCTGAAACTGTTTCAACTTACCTCGGTACTAGGAGAGTTGAAACACGGGGAGTTGATGTGGGTTTTCAGAAATATCTTTTTAAAATGCATATTTAATATGTGCTATGTGCATGAATTAAATAGTGTACAGATCTATGTATCTAATCATACAAGTTTCACTTATGTAGAATTATATAGTACCGAGTTATGCATTGTAATGTAATTTTTGTGTCAACCCACCTAGGTCTCCCCTACACCAAAAAGCACTGGATTAAGCGCTAGGTTAGCTAGCTATTCATTATTTGAATGACTGATGAAGAGCTATCGTATCACAAAGCCATCTATGCAAATTAGGCTGTAGTTTTTGAGTTATAAGAATATGACCATATTAACCGGATGACCATATTACCCTCACGTGCTCTATATTTAAAGAGAGATGGCGCTGCTAACATCAATTCTAAAAATAAAAGCGATTAATTGACGCGATTGATACATTATATAAAACATAAAAGAACTTATAAATCAGTCCCTGCACAGTAAGCAAAAAATAAAGTTTGATCCTCGCCAAAACCAACGCAATTGTTAATAGCTCTTTTAAAATTTGATTTACCACATAGAGTACTCGGCGGTAAATAATAAATAAATTGAGTTTGTCAACACGCAGTAGGGTAGCGAGTAATATAAAGATTAGCAGTAAATTATTATTATATTTACAGTAAATTATTATTATTATATAATTATAAGTAAGAAACCACAACCTGACTTTTTGCATTACATTTGCACAACACCACCATCTATCGATGAGATTGGTTAACTATTGTACTTTTAGATTTAGTTAATAAGGTTAATATATTTTTGTATAATATATTTAATACGTTCTTTAATATTTTGTTTACTGCGTTTTAGATATACATAATTATATCATTATAGAAAATTATTTTTACGATATGATATTAGTTTAAAATGCACTTGATTACTCAACCAAAGTCAACATTGAGAAAATTCGTACCTATACTTCCCTACGCTTACTTCAGAATATTTATCATAACTTTTGATGGAATAAACTGATATTAATGAAATAAAGACTAAATATATAGATAGATAGAGAGAAGATATACTTTATAATTTCCTTAACAATTCTTATGATATAAATTAACCCTTTATACGTGATACGTTAACAAACAAACAGACAGACAGACAGAAAATTCTAAAAATGGTAGAAATGTATTTAGTTACTTATTTTTAATACCCCTCAATCACTTTTGTTACAAAAATATAAAATGTACAGACATCTGCTATTTACATTTTTATTATATGTATAGATAATATACGAGTATATCATTATAATAATATGTGTCTCATACATTGTGCATGTATAGTGCCTGTTTTGTGACCAGTCTTCCGTATTTTTGTATTTAAGTAATTTTAGTTAAGTTGATGTTCTTGATTTTAATTCATGTTTGTTGATTTTGTATTATTTAATAATTTAAAAATCTTATCACTAATTGAATTCTACTGACGTCCTGCGAAAGCTGTTCTATAGCAAGGTACTAAATACTTATGCGGCGCATAGACATTAGGGTCCAAAAGTAGTTGTGAATGTTTGCGAAGCATTGTGCGAAGAACAAAACAGCCTCACCGTTAGGACATCACACTTATTATTGTAAAGGTCAACAGTAGGGTACGTACTAGGTTTGTGCATCATGACCTTAAGCACAGCTCTTTGTGCCTCCTCAAGTATAGCATTTCTTTGTGGTTAACACTGCAAACTGGTAAGCTGTACATTAAAATGGATTGGCATAGACGCTTAAACTATTTTCAAGTTATCCACATTTGAACAGTGGCACAATATTCTTGAATATATAGATTAACCTTCTTATTCTACTGCAATTCACATCAATATTTCCGTGTCAGTTCAGTTTTTCGTCTATATAGATAGATGCTTAGTTTTTTAGTTTAGGACTTGCCGGAGAGTGAAACACAGTTACTGTCAGTGTCTTGCAATAAACACTGGTGGACCTTGATAGGATAGAAATTTTCAGAAATTGGGACATTCTTAGATAGATAAAAGCGTATAAATTGTGTCTTTGCAATAGTGAGAATCAGTAAGTTTGATTATAACCACAGCATAACTTATAGATACTAGAACCTTTTCTGCATAAAGTTTGGCGCGAATTCAATCTTCACTCCAAACCACTAAAGTGTATGCGTAGTGTGTAGTCAGCATAGACGGATCATTGATGTAAATTAAGAAGATCGTGTGTCTCAGAATGCTGCCCTGGGGTACACTAAACTCTACATACTATTCATCGCTGCAGTTATCAACAATTTTTCACATTGGGTCCTACTAGTGAGATAAGCTGTGAGAACCAATACCTATTCTAATTTAGAAATCGGTATGGGCATAGAAACTGTATCGACCGTTTTAGAGAGGTGAATAAAAATGCCATAGCATTTTGTAATCTAGCTTAGCATTTATAGTCCGGGAAAGTTCAATTACAGCATCTTTGACAGATAATCGTACACTAGGTCTAAAACCGAACAGTTACCCGAGGCTCTGGTAGATCTTTGAGTTCGTTTCTCTTATTTGAAACGTCGACATGTTACACAATTGCGATATCTCTTCACTGTGCGAATCACGTTAAGAACCTAGTAATTTTCCCGTATGTAAGACAAAGCAAAGCTTGGTCTACCGTGTATCGTGGTGGAGTGGGCGTTATAAGCAGCTCAGTTAGTTTGCCATAACTTCGTAGTATTGTAGGGAGTGTGGCTGACTTGTTGAGTAAGGGATTGTTTAACTTTTAGCAGTCCATCGCTTTAGCCAACGATTGAGGATCAGCAGATTACTGGATCTTCTCAATTTCTCTTGTTTTTACAATTGCTGAATTTCATGCTCAAATTCTGTCGATTGTACAGTTTTGATAACTAAATTTATAGCATGTTGTCTTTACGATGACGATAGGTAACTTCGCCGAGGTAGTTGTTTGTTTCGCAACCATTGTGTGAAACGTGATTGCCAACCGATTATAGTTGTTATACACCGCGTCGAGCTGCATTAATTTAAAAATTGTAAAGTTAAATCGTTTTTGAAAGATAATGCTGCGTTCAAACTGGTCTTCTTATCCCCTAATTCCGGTGGTTGGTATGTTTCATTTTTGATCATCTTTGGATCAAATGTCAACAGTCACTGTGAACCCTGCCACCACAATAAATGTTCTGAAAGTTTATGTGACTTCAGATCGAACATGGTGCCAAGATGATGATGGGATGACGTTGAGTATTGTACGTCCTCTGTTGGCAACAAACTGTTTCCATCTATTAACGTCACCATTTAACCGACCAAGAACTACCATTGAATCAGTCTATGCGTATACCTGCACGTTTTTTAGCAATATATCCATGAGCTTCTTCATGAGTTGTGATAGCAGTAACGCGCCACAAAGCTCAAGTTTAGGCAACGTGAGCTTGTTCTTCAAAGGTGCCAACTTTATTTTAACGATCACAAGCGTCGATGTGAACTCGCCCTTATGATTTTTTGTAACTGCGTAAATAGCACTAGCATAAGCCTTATCGGACACTTAATGATTCTTGTCGCCTACGTATCTAGTGATCTTGATCTGTTCAATGTTTTGAAAATCACTCTTCAACTTTATATACTCGTGGGTTATATTTTCAGTCAAGCATGTATCCTTATCCTGAGGCGGTCCCTTCCGCCACTTCATCTGTTTCGATTATTAAGTCATGAATTGTTGTTATATACTCTATTTTTTTTGTTTATTCATTATCTTGTGTTTTTAATTTTTAATTATTTTATTCTTATTCGTATTAATTTTGTTTATTAATTTGTCTTTATCCCAATTAGCTGCTTCTTCAGACCACGTTCTTTGAATAGAAGCTTGACTTGGACAGAAAGTGGGCAAAGATATCCCAGAGGATCATACACCCTTGGGATGTTTGATAAAAGCTGTCGTTATATCACTGATCTCATCTTCGAATATGTTCTTGAATACAAATTAGTCAGATGAGGGAATCCAGCGTAAACTCAAAGTATTTCTGTTTTTTAAGCCTTTGAAGTCAAGCGTTGAGCGTTGTGTAGAGAGCAACCTTGTATCTTCTGTTATGTAGTTGTCTTGTTGTAAACTGGTAGAATTGCTCAGCATACTGTTCATCTGGTGTCAATTCAGCAGCTGAGTCACTGATCACTTCCAGCTTCCAGTATTGAGAAATATCTGATAAGTCGGTAATTACAACGTGACATTTGAACGTTTTCACGTTATCTGAAAGTACCCAGCCTAGTCTGATTTATTGGGCTATTGGTGCCATGTTTGGGCCTTTGATCAGACCGTTCATGATGATCTCAGAATATATGCTTGCATCTAGTAGCAGATGAACAGGCTTAAAAACGTTGTACTCGGGATTAGCCAGTTATAATATGTTGCAGGTGAGGCCACAATTCCTAACTGAATGACATGTTTTTTTTTGATAACGTGTTTGATGACTAATTCTTGAGCTGGGAACTCACCTCCTCCTTTGCTGTTTTTCGATCCATTTCCAATGCCAGATATAGATGCATAATGCCGTTGCCGGGGCAAACCTAGCATCTGAGCGGCGTTCTCAGATAACAGTGAAATAAGAGATCCTTGATCTAGAACGCATATCAAGGTGATTGATATACTTGCCATCAGAAGCTTTGACCATGACAGATAAGGTCGTCAATAGAATCTCCTCATCTGTAGCGGCGTTATTAAGAATATGTTGTTTAGTATTTTGTCGCGTTGAAACTTGAAGTATTTGCTCTTTACGCTCTGAATTAGCTCTTTACGCTCATATTACCCATAATTGATTATGCAGATGTGTGTTACCCAGATCTGTCCAAGCTGGAACATCAGGTATAAGATTTATTTTTGGGCTTCATAAGTATGACCATATTTCGCAATATATGTAGATATTTAGCTTAATTAGCTTGAAATCTGGCAGAGGCGTAATTCCAGTATATTACTCGTTCTTTTCTTCATATTAAATGACCCATTTTTGCCTTCTTATTTTAAGAGTAAATTTTACTATCTCTCCTCATCTCATGATAGGGTTCTACGTTCTCCTTCTAAAACAAAATATGCATTTCTGTTCACTTCACCGAGTTCCATGGTAACTCCTTTATAGTTCAGGCTACACGCCTTTGCAACTCCTGGCCCGATGACATCAAAAAAGCTCCCAATAGTTGGAGCGTAATCATCTATTAAAGACAACGCTCCTTAAATGAATCATCCACGTTATTTATATTGTTAGACGTATATATTCATATTTATTTATATGTACTATTTATATATGTATGTTGATATGTATAAATGTATGTTTATGTATGTATGTATGTATAATATATAAAATGTATATATTACGTAGTTAACCTTTAGTTAGGCGCGCCAATAAACTAACACTGTTAGTCGCGCGGGGTCTGCAGTTACCCCAAATTGATAGGTATGAAATAAGAAACATTTTAATTAGTAATCAACTTTAATTGATTTTATTCTACTTATTTCTTATTAAACTTTTAGAAAAATACAAAAAAAATCTAGAAAGATATTTAGAACAATAGAAAATATGTTTTTCGTAAGTACTATTACAATTCAACAATTATCACATATTTTCGTTATAAAACCAAAAAAAAAATACGTAGATAAATCGGATAGTGATTGGTATGAGGTCGATGTGGATGGTTCTTCAGTATCACTTAATTCTGAGTTCATGCTCTGGCTCCCAAAATGTATCTGCGTCTCCTTCTAGGCCCAACTCGTCGTCAGTCTCATCGAAAGCTTCTTCTTCATCTTCAAGAATCGCACTTATTTGTTCAAGTCGAAGACTCTGCCTATTTTGGGCCATGTTGAAATAATTCTGTAAAAGATAAATAACTGTTAAAAAAACTTGATAAACTGAAAAAACCATCGTAATTTATACGCATAGAGAAAAAGCAAAACGTAATAGCGTGTGTTTACCAAACAAAAACATAAAAAATTACACAATTTTGTATTTTACATGAATAAAAATTTTCGAAATTGACATCATAAGGTGAAAAAAATGTTTAAAATCATAATATATAAATATTTACTTACCTAAATTTGAACTACACTATTAGTCGCACGGGATCGTCGCGACCCCAAGCCCCTCCGTGGAATGCGTGCGATTAACTCCGCGGCGCGGGTGACCTTGAATTGAGTGCAGACTAAAGAGTTAGGAAGCTAGCAAAAAATTCGGGTTGCCAGCTACAATAGCTAAAAAATAACTTAACTTGAAGATCACTTGGGGTCGCGGCGACCCTGCGCGCCTAATTAAAGGTTAATTATCATTTTTATTTCGTTTTTATTCTATATTGCTACACCTACGTCAAATTCTCACCACTCCATGGGTTGACTGGTAGAGAATGCCTCAAGGCATTAAGTCCGCCCTTTGTATTCTTTTATGTTAAGGAATGCAATAAAGAATAAATAAATAAATCAATTAATTAATTTACTAATTAATGAGTACTGCATGTTTTATTAACTATTGTGCGGTAACCCGTACAAACAAATAATAATTGGCAGTCCCATATTCTAAAGCCGAACGTCAAAGAAAAAAAACTAAGTTAGTTTAGTTTGCGGTGGGCGTTCGGCTTAAACGCGGCGAAAGCGGAGTGGTGAGATAACACTGCATACCATTCAAGTCTGTTAGGTTGTGTCAAACACGACATTATTAGGTTGGGTTTTCCATCATTAGCGTTTACAACCCACAAAATGAAAAAACAGTATTTTCCATCGCAATCACTCGGCGTAGCATGAACTTATCTATATTTACTTCCAACCTATGACCGTTCCAAGCAATTTGTTTAGATGCGAAACATAACATTAATATATAACTGAATGGGTTATCATGACAGTAGTGTAGCAGTATTCGTTTGATGTGGATTACTTAAATTGTTCTCATTGGGTTCATCGCTTGTAAAATTAATTTTGAATTTTGTAGAAATGTATTTAGAATTACCACAAATTAAAAGATGCTGCTTTTGTGTACCTCTCAGGTACGGATTGCTTGTGTGGGCGTATATTAAAATGGTGAGTTTGAGTATTTACTTTTAAAATCCAATAGTGTTGGCAAACAGTAAGAAAATGTGCGCATCATTAATGGCTTTTTTCATGAAAATCGACGTCAATTTTATAAATGCTTACATTGCTTTCTCTCTTTTCACTAAATGGCAGTAGAAAGAGACAGGTATAAAAATTTCAATTAAGCGTTAACCAACGATTATAAGTACGACGAAAAAGAATTTCTCCTATTTCTGACACGGGGATATACCTTTTATTTTATTTCCTTGTTTTTTTGCGTTCCTTCTTCTTTTTATTTTTTATAAGTATGAAGCCATTTACAACTTCTGTATCATTTTTTTTTACTTTTCTTTGAAGTTTTGGAGTGTAGGACGGGGTTGTACAAAATACTTTTATACGGACGTTGACCTAAGTCCAGGGAATAGCTTATTGTGTAATATCTTAAGGCATATAAAGGGGTGTAGTAATTTCTCAAATATCACAGACACTATAAACTTAACTAGGACTTAGTAAGGCTGCATTGGATGTTTTGTACAATTAATTATAACTATAACCTAACCCTTTCACTGTCCCGTGCACTACATATAGGTCATTGCTATTGTCTTTCTATTGTGTCTGAAACCCGGACAATGAAAGTGTTAAATAAAAAAATGACTTAAAAATTACGTAGTAGCTTCTGAAGTTGGTACTATGACATAGTATATCGAAAAATTAAGGTCTCATCTTCAGAAGCTATTATGTGGAAATTATTTTTTTGTTTTTATTTAAGTCGGTTTTACTTTTTTATACAGTTTAACTATTTTACTAATTGACTAAGGAATATCATAAGTTCAAGGTAAAGTCGCCTTTATACATATAATAAACTAGCTGTGCCCCGCGGTTTCACCCGCGTCATCACGTGTCGGAGGTGCACGACATGACCTAGTTCAAGCATTTTATAATTTCAATTAAATATTTTATTTGATAGCAATGGATGGAAAAATTGGCATAATTAATGGAGTACTTTTATCTGTCGGCATATTATGTATGACGGAGAGCGAAGTTAAGTTTTATCCACTTTCCTTCCCCCTCCCGGTTGAGCAGTTCTCGCAGTTCTCACCGGGCGGCTAGGGTTTATGTGTCGTTCGCGCGCCCAGCCAAGTATTGAATTATTTTAATTTTACATTATCTCTGAAACTATGCGTCCAAATAACATGGTATAAAGATCAAAGTTTATCTTCATAAAATTGTTTTGATGATGAAGTAACTTTCGTTCGTAAGGATAAATAGGTCATGCCTAATAATAACGCTCATAAATCACTTTTAAATTTTCAATTTTTCTTTTACACAAATTACCTAATTATGGCTTATGTATAAGAAATAGACATATGGTATCGCGGACTTTTTGTTAGATGGAGTAAAGATCTATATTTTTCTAGAACATTGTATTTACGCATCCCTAACGATAACACCAGCGTACGCGGATAAATCATTTCGGGAGTGCTTTTTCTTCTGATTTGCTTAACAAATATCCATATTTGGGGGTCACTGTAGAAGCGTGCTCGTCGCGACCCCTGCCAGCCCTTTTCAGGGCTGCAATTCTACTTAGCTGCGCACCCATGCCAACGAGGGTTAAGGCGTCCCCCCTAGGCGACGCACACCAGCTCGTCCCCGTTGGTGTGGAATGCAGCGCGCAAAGCGGCGATGGGGACCGCCACCCGTCACGCACAGCCCGACACGGCGGAAGGTGGAGGACAGAGTGCAGAGTTGGCACGTGGAATGTTAGAGGAGGCATGAGAGATAAGACGAATGAGTTGATCGAAATAATGAAAGAAAGAGAATTAGATGTCGTGTGTATGTCGGAGACCAAACGGAAGGGCAGTGGTACTGAAGAGCTCCCTGGCGGGGCGTTAGCTCTATGGTCCGGAGTCCCGGAGACCGAGAGCGCCCGCCAGGGAGTGGGGCTGCTGCTGTCGTCTCGGTTGGTCGATGCTATGACTGAATATAAGGTTGTGAACTCAAGACTTCTCTGGGTTCGCTTTAAATTGGGACTGACGAAGTTATTCCTTTTGGCTGTTTATGCGCCGGTAGCTTCGTCGTCCAGGTCTGAGCTGGAGAAGTTTTGGGAGAATGTAAGAGAAGTTCTAGATTTGGCTAGGGGAAACGAAAGAATTGTTGTATGTGGTGATTTGAATGGATGGGTTGGTACCGCTCGACCAGAGTACGAGTCGGTGCTTGGAAAGTTTGGCGATGAAAGGGTTAATGATGCTGGCAAGCTTATACTGGCGGTATGCAAGGAAAAGGGTCTTCTTGTGACAAACACTATGTTTAATCACAAGAAAATCCATATGTATACTAGAGAAAGAAAGAATGAGAGAAGTATGATCGATTTGTTCCTGGTGGATGACCGACTGCGAAAACAGGTGATAGATACGCGAGTGTTCAGGGGTGCTGACCTGGGAACCGATCACTATCTAGTGATTACTAGATTTAGGGGTCTGTTCGCGGGTTGGCGCTACCGGACGGCAGTAACAGAACCACAGTCGGTCTGTCGCATCCGAAGCTGGAAGCTTCAGGAAGCGGATACTAGGGACAAATATCATGCGAGGGTAGCCGAAAAGCTTGACAACATCGATGGCAGAAAAGAATGTGTTGAAAGAACATGGCAGAACCTTAGGGATGGAATCGTAAGTGCAGCGGAAGAAGTGTGTGGAACGATTAAAAGAGGCAGTAGTAAAAGAAGAGATGCATGGTGGAATGATGAAGTGAAGGAAGCTGTAAAGAAGAAGAAGAAAGCATGGTTAGACTACTTGGCCTCTAGTAATGATAAGGATATGAGAGAGAAGATGAAAGAAAGATATAAGCTGCAGAAAGTTCACACGAAAGCATTGATTGAGGAAGTGCGTGAAAGGTGTAGAATGGAACCGCAACGAAAGGTTGTCGCACAACTTTAAGGAGAACTCCAAACTCTTCTGGAAAGAGGTTGGAAGGACCCGAAGTGGTACGACGGCCTTAAGAATGAACAAAGTGCTTTCGAGAACTAATGACGTCCTCTCAGAAAAATCGGACGCCATGCAGCGATGGAGCGAATTTTATAGAGAAATGTATGCGTGTGATGATCTTGGATGTGGGATGACGCCGAGACTGGTACGCCAGACCCGGACCTCGATGACACTGAGGTCATCAGTATGAAAGAGATTGAACGTGTGATTCGAAGTTTGAAATGTGGTAAGGCTGCGGGACTAGACAGAGTTACTGCTGAAATGGTCAAGTATGGTGGGCCTCGCGTCTGGGACAGCTTTCATCTGCTGTGCAATTTGTGCTGGCGGACGGGGGATGTCCCGGATGATTGGCGATCCGCAGTCATTGTGCCTTTATATAAAGGTAAAGGTTCACATTTTGACTGCGGGTGCTATCGGGCGATCAGCTTGACCAGTTTAGCAAGTAAAGTTTATTCGAAGGTTTTGACACGTAGGATGCAAGAGAAATCGGAAAGATTTCTATGGGAGGCACAATGCGGATTTGGACCTGGAAGAGGATGCACGGATCAAATGTTTTCTCTCCGCATGATCACGGAAAAGCTTCTGGCTTCTAACCAGAGGATTTTTTGTGCTTTTGTGGATCTTGAGAAAGCATTTGATAAGGTTGTAAGGAAGAAAATGTGGGAACTGTTGCCGGGGTACGGTGTGGAAGGTCGATTGCTAAGGGCTGTGCAGTCACTTTACTGTGACTGTAAAGCCTGTGTGCGGGTAGGGCATGACCTGTCACCCATGTTTAGCGTCCAAACGGGCGTAAAACAGGGTTGTGTCATGTCTTCCTGGCTGTTCATACTGTATCTCGACAGCTGTTTACAGAAGCTGAAAGATAGCTGTTTGGGTGTGAAATTGGGTGACATAAAAGTAAATTGTCTGCTGTATGCTGATGATCCAGTGCTTATTGCACCATCAGAGGCAGAACTGCAGGCATTAGTCACGTGTATGAAAGAAGAATGTGAAATTAAAGGTCTCCGTTTGAATGCTAATAAAACTAAGGTTCTGGTATTTGAAAGGGACGAAGAGAGAACGAAGTGTGAAATATGGGTAAATCAGGAATGTCTAGAACAGGTAAATGAAATTGTATACTTGGGGAGTGCTTTTAGCCGGGACGGAAGATGTGATTTAGATGTGGACAGGCGTGTCGTTGCCGGGAACAAAGTCAATGGTGCCCTGACTGCGTTAATCAAAAGGCAAGGCGTAGTGAAGAGTGCACGTCTTGCAATACATAACGCAGTGTTGGTACCGACTTTGTTATATGGCAGCGAAACCTGAGTATGCCAGAAGAAGCATAAAAGCAAGTTGAATGCAGTGGAGATGCGATCTCTTCGTAAAATGTGCGGCGTCACCATGGCCGACCGAAAGCGAAACGAAGAGATTCGCAATATGGCAGGTTTGAAAGATGACCTTATCACAAAAATTGATAAGGGCGTGCTTCGATGGTTTGGGCACGTTGAGAGAATGAGTGAAGACCGAATGGTGAAGAAAATATATAGCGCGAAAGTTAATATTAAAAGGTGTCGAGGTAGACCGAGGCTAACTTTCGAAGACCATGTGAGCAAATTGCTCGAAGAGGGGAGGGTCAAGAGTACTCGGATACCTAGACGTGCATGTATGAAGAAGATAATGAATCTGAAAGAAGCGAAAGAGGTATGTAAGGATCGTGACACTTGGCGATCTGTTCTCTCTGGCTACCCCGTTAGGGATTGTGCGTGACGATAAGTAAGTAAGTAAGTAAGTAAATATCCATATTTAAGGCTAGCTGAGTGATATAGCTTAATGCTAGATAGCCCATATTATTTCACATGAATCTGGCTATAATATACAAAATAATTTTTCAAATCGGACTGGTAGTTGCAGATATTAGCGCGTTTAAACAAACAAAAAAACAAAAACACTCTTCCCCTTTATTATATTAATATAGATTTATAGAAAAGTTTTCTTCTTCGATGAAGTTTTGTATATAGAGAGTAAATTACTGTGCATAACATATAGGCAATTTTTTATCCGCTTACGGAGGAATATATAAAAGGTATACGCTTTCCTTGTGTGTGTGTGTGTGTGTGTGTGTGTGTGTGTGTGTGTGCGTGCGTGTGTGTGTGTGTGTGTGTGTGTGTGCGTGCGTGTGTGTGTGTGTGTGTGTGTGTGTGTGTGTGTGTGTGTGCGCGTATGTGCGTGTGCGTATACATGTGTGTGTGTGTGTGTGTGTTTGTTTGTGTGTGTGTGTGTTTGTGTGTGTGCATGTGTGCGTATGTGAGTGTGTGCGTGTGTGCGTGCGTGCGTGCGTGTGTGCGTGCTTGCGTGCGTGCGTAAGTGCGTGCGAGCGTGAGTGCGTGCGTGCTTGCGTTTGTGCATGCGTGCGTGCGTGCGTGCGTGCCTTATCCTCAATTTACACAGCCTTTGGGATAAATTTTTGAAATTTATATGAAGCCACCCCTGACGTACATTTATTATAAGAAGAAACATTAAAATCGATTCATCCGTTTTCAAGCCGCTTTCTTATAGGATATTCCATTTGGTTAAATATGATGTCAAGAAACCGTTATTACCGCCAATGATAGATTGCAACGTTCATCTTCTTCTTCAGTGCAGTCATCTGCAGCCTCGTTTTTTCGAGCTATCACATTCTCAGATGTTGAATTAATCCTTTTCACAGGATCACTTATCGTTGCTAATTTTATGTATACAATTTATTGTCGTGGAAATGTATTGTATTTCAAACATCTTTTGTGATGTATGAATAAGAAGTCTGTAAAGAAATATTTGAGCGAATTTAACTATTTTTCCTAGGCCTTCCCGTTAATCGGTTACCCCGTTTTCAAGAAATTGGTGACATACATAAAAAAAGTTACTTACTAACTTTGTGCAGTCGAGTTAATTTTATTAGTTTTGGTTTTTTCTTAGTAATTACACATTGGTTCTTACAATATCGACATGAAATTTTAGTAAAAATGTAAAGGCATTAAAGTCAAAGTTAATGTATTTTTATTTTAAATAATGTTATTACACTTTAAAATTTAGGTTAAGGCCCTCTTTTCTCTTTATATCAGATTGTGTTTTTTTTATTTTATTTCAGTTTTGGTGCCTGATCCTTGGAGTAGTGATTAGTGTAAAATTGTACCAGGTGCCTCGCCATCGAATGAAAAATTTTAAAACTGAGCTCATCATTATGTCATTGTTTGATACGATCCTTATAATTGACTTTGTAATCACAATCGTGTTTATAGTCGGTGCTCATAAGGTAACCGTGAACTTAAACGCTTTTTTAATCTAAAATTTGACTTCACTAGATGGAAGAACTCCTTTTCTGACCAGGAGTTTGTATGGTGGTTTTTTTATAGAATAAGGGTGACAAACGAGCACACAGTCCACCTGATGGTAAGTGGTTACTATGGCCCATAGACATCTACATTTATCCTCAATCAAGAAATAAAATACAGATCCGTTATCTCCCCTGAGGACTGAACTGGTATACCTCTTTTGCAGTAAAAAGAGACTCCGGTTCTCTACACTCACCATACGAAACACAGCGGCATTTAGCAGCTATTTACGCCGGTATTCTGTGAGAGCGTGGTCCTGCCCCGGTCGAGCCGACCCATTTGTGCTACAACCATAATACAGCTGCAGCACACTGCACACAGAGCACGCTGCAGTACAAAGCCATAGCTCTACCACGTATACACCATCTTGCTGATTCTGCCAACCAGCAGTTGTGCATTATCTGTGTTTTGATCTGAAGAGTATAGAAAGCCGGTGCAATAACATGCTGTGAGGTACTCAGTTTTAGTCATCAGAGGTAACAACGTATTTTTGTAGCCTTTTTTGTAGTTGGTTGCAATAGGGTAATACACCCACTCGCAAAAAGTATTTTAGATTAATCCTTGAGTGATAATGAACATTTTTAAAACCGAATAGTGCCATAAAAACTACTTTTAATCTATGATAACTTGAAAAATTTTGAAATAACACAACACATTAGCTAATTCTCTTAACCAGTGACGTCACGATGGTAACTTATATGGCGGACAGCGTTTTTTTTTTGGAGTTTTTTTTTATAGGATAGGGTGACAAACGAGTACACAGTCCACCTGATGGTAAGTGGTTACTGTGACCCATAGACATCTACATCTATCCTCAGTAAAGACTCAAAATGCAGATGCGTTGTCACCCGTTAGGACTAAAATGGAATGCCTCTTGTCCAGTAAAAAGGGTCTCCGGTTCTCTACACTCACCATACGAAACACAGCAGCGTTAAGCTGCTATTTTACGCTGGTATTCTGTGAGAGCGTGGTCCTTCCCCGGTCGAGCCGACCCATTCGTGCTACAACTATACTACTAATATAGCTGCAGCATGGCTCTACCACGTGTAAAATTTTATGGCCTGGTATCTAGACCTTTAGGCTTGGCCTTAAGTATTTTTATTCGGTTTATTATAATTTCTCCAAATGTATAATTATCCTTCATAGTTCACTGCTTCACAATATGTTGATGCGTCACATTGTGCAGCCCTTGGGAGATTTTGACGGCAACTTGAGCCAGCAGACAGCTGACAGTTGGTGATGGTATCTAAAGGTGCCTATGCAAACAGTTATCTTGAGAATCCATCACCATCAGAGCACTTGTTTCACCGTTTCCACTAATAGTTCACATGCGTAGACAGTTAATACATAAAATCGCACCACTTTTACATATCAAAATCCACTTCAAACTATTATTTAAACTAAAAAAACAGGAGCAGCAAGCCGCCGCCGATCAAGTTCCCGCCAAAACTCCGGACAGCGTTTTGCAGATTTGAGGCACAGATAAAAAAATATTCTTAAAATTGAAATATAAAATTTATAATGCATTTGTATAAATATAAATCAATATTTCTCGTTTACTTTTTACAAAATCTATCATAAAAATATATTTTTTGACCTTTTTTACATGGTGTAAAATATCCTATTGTTGTAGTAGCCTCTTACTGTCAGGGGGAGGTTCGTTTGCTACTCCAATATTATAAAAATTTAATTAAATTATGTTGGGTAGCGCGTTGTAACAACAAATCTAAACTACGATTATGAAAACTAGGGGCAATTTGTTCAGAGGCTTTCTGTCATCGATTTTGTGGAAAACAAAAACTAGATTAAGTGTCTAAACAAAAATAAGAAAGCTTATTCACTGACTTAACAATAGCTTATTTACTCTTTCCTTGAAGACATTTACATGAATGACAGGATGGAAAGACAGATGCTGGCAACTTATTTGAACCTTTTGCTGTACCCATGACGAACTATGAAGCAATTTTGGAATAATTTAAAGTAAAAAATTTTGTACAACCGACTTGAATATAAATTATTAAGAATAACTCAAAAAAAATTATATGGGACCACATGTGAAGCACCAGCTTTCAAATAAAAAGAGAATCTTCGAAATCGGTTCATCCAGTAAAAAGTTATGAGGTAACAAACATAAAAAATATACAGTCGAATTGAGTACCGGCTCCTTTTTGAAGTCGGTAGAAAATGTCTTAAATTATGAGAATATAATAAACAGATACTCTGTTGGCCAAATACTAAAATGCTACTCAATTTTAAGATGTCGTTAAGGCTCGTGGTGTCACAATCTCGACTAAGTGATAGAGATAGCACTAGACTTAAGAGCATCTTAAAATTGAGCAGCTTTTTTTTATATTTATTCTTATTCTATAAAAAAAAGCCGTGAGGACTAAGATGGAATGCCTCCTTTCCAGTAAAATGTGTCTCCGGTTCTCTACACTAACCATACGAAATACAGCAGCATTAAGCTGCTATTTCACGCTGGTATTCTGTGAGATCGTGGTCCTTCCCCGGTCGAGCCGACCCATTCATGCTACAACTATACTATTAATACGAGTATAGCTGCAGTATGGCTCTACCACGTAAAACGTTTGAGTATTTGGGCATTAAACTACTAACCGGTTGTAGAGTGCGAATGGGTCGACTCGACTGGTTGTATACCACCTATTTACCAGAAGATAATCCTAAATTAAGCTTTTACAACAATAATCCATTTAATATTTTTTATCTGTGTTATTAAACTTTAATAACTTTTTTTATTTTCAGAAATACCCTAAACTTTTGAGATTTTATTATAAATATGGGCTTGCAAGTTTAGTGATAATATTCCTTCTGTGGCTTGTACTAACTGGAATTGACATCTTTAATTATTTCTATATGATAGCTTTACAAGATGTTCTAGACATTGCAACAGTCGGTGCAGCTTTTGTTAGTAAGTATTAAGAACACTTACGCTATTAAAATGGAAAGTGTAGTAGTTTGCATTAGCATGGCATACAAGCTAATAGTTCGCCTTTTGGCAACTGACTATAGCGGGATGAACACTGGCAACCAACTTTAAAAGTAGGTTCCCGTTCGCATCAGTTCAACTGATTATTTGAATTGGTGAACCAGTGAGAATAACTGTAGTTTAACTGAATATAAATCCTCAGAGTTAAACTACAGCGAAAAAATAGTTGAATTCATACTCATTCACCTGACTAAATTTCATTTATTTATCTTAACAACTAAACAACTAAACTAAGCGCAGCATGACCCTGGCATGCGATATTACAAAATGGTTTGTCACTGGACAATATTTACTTAAAATAACATGATTGACATCAGTGTGCTTGTGTGCGTTCCCGCGCCTTTGTGTGCGTGTGTGTGTGTGTGTGTGTGTGTGTGTGTGTGTGCGAGGGTGCGTGCGTGCGTGCGTGCGTTCTTGCGTGCGTGCGTGCGTGTGCACGTGCGCGTGCGCGTGCGTGTGTGCGTGCGTGCGTGCGTGCGTGCATTCGTGTGTGTGTGTGCACGTTCGTTCGCTTCTTAAATCATTGTAATCCGGGCGTGATATTACAGTTTTTTTTTTTTTTACACATTTCATCTGCTGATGTTTCTTTTACAGCTTGTACCTTTTTTTTTTTTTAACACTTTAATTTTTAAACTTATTACTAATTGTCATGTATTCCGTTACTGTATTTCAATGATTTACGCTAATTACATTTAAAACTGATTTCCTTAACTACTTCATTTACTTATCTCTTACTATTACAACGGTTCTTTTATTTCTGTTAGTATAATATCCGTCCAATTAACTATTTTTACTGTACAATTACATTGACAAAACTGTATATATTTTATGTATCTATTTTTTTTTCCTTGTTATTTGGCAACAATAATATAGAAAATATACTTTTGTACATATTATAATATTGTACTTATTACTAATTATCGTGTGTTTATCTCTACTTTACATTAGTGTTTTAAGTTTCTCAAGTCTAAGTGTTCTAAGTACATACATAATCTGTTTTAATCTAACTCCAACTAAAAAACTAATTCATTTCTTTTTCATTTTCTTCTACTTTGTATAACAATCCTTTTATTTCTACTGGTATTACTACGTTACTTTGTTCATTTAATTACATTGTGGGTATAAATGTGAGGATTAAAGTTTTATTGTTACTATTTTCTGTATTGGTTTTATCATTATTTATTATTTAAGTTTTGAGTTGTTCTCTTTGAGAATGATTTTAGCGCTTTGTTTTGCGAATTTTGGAAAGTGAAATCGGCTGTCATTGCTGTTAATAGCTTCACATAAAGTTTCCTCTTTTAACACAAAACCCATACTTTGCTCACATGATAGCCTTGCATAAGCAAATTTAGGACAGTCCAAAAGAATATGTTCTATTGTTTGTATTGTTTGGCCATCACAGCTATTTTCCATGGATTCCCTGGGATTCCACAATGAGCTTTAATCCAGAAAAACTTGACGTCGCCTTGGTTATTTCGAATTTGTTGTATATTTTCTAGGATTTCAGCTCCCAAAGGATTTAGAGTGCTTGGATTTGACAGGCTTTCTAGGGCCGACCGAGAGTCACTCAATATATTTGATTTATTAAAAGCACGCTTACATCTCATGATACTGAGTGCCTTCAATATTGCCGCTAATTCCGCCTGGTAAACGCTGCAGTGATTACCTAATTTGATTTTCACTTTATGGGTTTCCTTTCCGTTTTCCCAGCAGCTTACAGCAGCCCCAACCTTGCCTGAGATTTTACTGCCGTCAGTATAGATCATAGGCCAGTTGTTTTCTATTGTGTCAACGTCCTTTTTGGTGCAAATATTACTGTAAGTGTCTTGCACACGGTGCGCTGGACGTGGGAGGCTAAAGGGACTTACTGGAATGGCAAGTTTTCTTCCTGGTAGTTGTTCAATGGGCTTTCCTTTTTTAACTTCGTATATCTCTAGTTGTTCTTGAGCTCTTATGTCTAAAGGTATTATTCTTGCTAAAGCGGCACAGGAAGTTAGCGACGATGTTCGGTGAGCTTTACAGATCATGATACAGAATATTCTCGTTACAGCATCAAGTCGTTTGCGTATTTGTATTCTCGATGCTATGTTACCCCAGCATGCTGCTGCGTATAACATTGTGGGCTCTACGACAGTAATGTATATAGTCCTTAGAATTTCTGAATTTAGTCCCCATTGAGCTCTTGCTGTTTTGGAAACCTTTTTGTAGAGTGTAATGGCTTTTTTTGTGGTATCTTCTACATGTTTAACGAAATTTAGATTTTTGTCAATGTTCAAGCCGAGAATTTTTAGGTTTTCACTAAATGCTATATTGGTATCATTTAGTTTTAAAATAGGCGTCTCGTATTTATATTTCTTTGTTATCAGAATAGCTTGCGTTTTATGTGCCGCGAAGCTCATTTTTCTAGAGAAACCCCACTCAGATATTCTATTTAATGCTATGTTGACTTTATTTTCTATTATAGATGCAGTCTTCCCGGTTCCAATTAATATAATGTCATCGGCATAAGCCTGGACGTGTACATTCCATGTCTCTGCTTCTTGTAGCAGGGAGTCCAGCAGGATATTCCACATTAAGGGTCCACAGATAGATCCTTGTATGCAGCCTTTATCTGTGCTCTTTCTGATCTCTGTGTTGGCATACCTTAGTGTAATAGATCTTTCGGAGAGGTAACTATCTATTAGTTTTAGGGTTGTTTTGTCGATATCTTTCTTTTGTAGTTCTACAATCACTGCAGGCCACCAGGCGTTATCGAAAGCACCCTCAATATCGATAGAGATGATTACTGCCATCTCCTTGTTCTTTATGCATTTTTGGCGACATCTAGTGCGTCGTACAATGCGTCCTCTGTCCCTCGCTGAGGAACAAAACCGTACTGTCGATTACTTAGTTTATTTTCACGACCTATCTGCCACGTTACTCTCGTCACGAACAATTTCTCAAGTACTTTCCCCAGTATTGGTAAGAGGCCAATCGGACGGTAGGATTTCGCTAGGGTGTAATCATTTCTACTTGGTTTTGGTATTATCCGGATGATTGCATTTTTCCAGATTTTCGGAAAGTAACCCAGTGTGAGACATTTATTAAATAGTTTTAGGAGGAGAACTGGTTCAGTTAAGTAGGTCTTGTAGCAAATATCGGCGGTAAAGCCGTCCTCTCCTGGGGATTTTTTTGAACTCATATTTTTAAATATGGTCTCTACCTCTGTGGAAGTATATGGTATGATTTGGTCGTATATTAAACTTTCTATTAGGTGTTTTCTTATATTTTCTGCTTCTGTTCTTATTTTTTTATGGTTCACGTCATCTGTTGAAGTTTCGTCTGTGCGATAAAAAGTTGTAGCTAAAAGCTCGGCGGATTGTTTTGGAGGTAAAATATCTGTTGATAATGATGATGCTCTCAGTAATGTGTCATCTCTAGTCTTGGAATTCTTGCGAATCACTCTGTATATACTTTGCCACATGTTCTCTCTATCTTGTCTCGTGTAAAATTGTTTCCAACTCTGGGTCATGGCGTCGGTTATGAGATTTTTGTATTCGTCTTTAGCCTGTATGTATTCTTCAATAACGTAAGGTTTCCGTCTTGGATTAGCATGTTTTATCCTTTTCCTTTTCCTGATTACTTCTTTTTTCTTATTGTCCAGCTCTATAGACCACCATGGTGTTTTCTTATGTATTTTCCTTGATAATTCTGGAATAGCATTCTTACAAGCCGTATTTATACATTCACTGTAGGTTTTAGCGCATTCTTCAAGTAGTTGTGTAGTATCTATAGAATCTATAAATTCTTCAGATATGTTTGAAGATTTAAGTTCCTCTCTAAGTTTTGTTGTGAAGGTTTCCCAGTTTGCCTTTTTCGTGTTATATATGCGTGTTGAGATTCTTTGTTGCATTTCGTCAGTTGATTTCGAAGTGTTAATCTCAAAAGTTATTGCTCTATGGTCAGACAGAGTGACGAGGTCACAGTCTACTTTCCAGCTATTAATTTTCTTTAATAAATTTGTTGTACATGCGGTAACATCAATAATACTGGTGTATTCTCTATTACCTCTGCATGCATGAAATGTTGGTATGTGTCCCTCATTTAAGATGTATAAATCTAGTTGTGCTAGAGTCTCAGCCACGGCTGCTCCCCGACTGTCCTCCACATTGCAGCCCCACCAGGGACTCTTGGCGTTAAGGTCTCCTCCCAATATGACATATTCGGTGTTCAAAATGTTGATGAAACTGCTAATTGTCCCTAGATCTTCTTCGATTTCTGCGCCATTCTCAAGATATGCATTTACTATTGTTACACTTAATTTATTTATGCTAATTTTACATGCTACTATGTTCTCTGTTATAGTCTTTTGATTAATACTATACTTTATATTTGGGTTAACAACAATGACAGCCGATTTAACTGGTTTCTCTTTATTATCAGTTTCTTTTTGTATTATACTATATTTACAGCTTACACTAGCTTTAGCTCCAATATAAGGCTCCTGAACAAGAAGGATTGATATTCCTTCTTGTTCAGCTGCCCGTAGGCTTTCTTGCATCGCGGCTTGCCCTCTGCCTAGATTTATTTGGGCGATTTTTGTAATTTCATCTTTTAATCTGTCTGGAAACTCATTGTTGCCCTTAGCAGTACGTTGTTACGGACGTTCTTAATAGGAACCCTATAGACTCTCTAGTTACCTCGTTACAAGCCAGTATAGAAGAACTTCGACGAGAAACCAGGGAGCTGCAAGACACAACTGTGGAATCTGCGGCTCCCATCCGGATGGCTATCGAGGGACTACGCAGTGAAATTAGACTGCAACCAGCCCAAGAGAGATCTCTTAGCGACGAGGAGGAGCATGTAGATCGTTCATCAGGACAACATAGAAAGGTTAGAGAATACAAACAAGTGCACGAGAATACTAACAAGTTGTCTCGCTCTTATTCAGAAGTAACGGCAAGACCAAACTACTCAATCATGATAGAATCAGCCGATCCTAGGAATACGAGCGATGACATAATAAAACAAGTTAAAAATGGAATCGACATAATTGAGTTAGGCATAGGAGTGAACCACATTAAAAAATGTAAGCAACAAAAGGTCCTGATAAGCTGCGAGTCTGAGGGCGACAGACAAGTTCTGCAAGAACAAATCAGAAGCAGTTCAAATAAATTAACCATACAAAGACTAGCTACTAAAAATCCTCTGTTGCGATTAGTAGGGGTCGTTCTGGACCTAGATGATAAGAAAATTGAAGAAACTGTAATCAAACAAAACAGCTCTTTACTGAGAGAAATTTCAAGCTCACAAATATATGTTAAAGTCGTAAGGAGGGTGAAAGGTCGCACTACCTCTACGAACAACATAATTTTGGAGACAAGCCCACAAGTTTGGTGTAAACTTAAGGACCAAAGACTAAGGCTAGGCTTCCAAATTGTTCCAGCAGTCGATCAATCGCCTCTAATACAATGTTACCGCTGTCTTGGATTCTCACATCGAGCAAATGAGTGCAGAAAAGAGAAGGCATTTTGTGGCTACTGTGCAGAATGTCACGATACAAGGGAGTGTCACAATAGAAATGCAGCCCCAAAATGCATAAACTGCGGCAATAAAAATTTAATTGATAAAGCCTGCATTCACCCAGCTTATAGCCCAGAATGTCCTGAGTGGAAAAAGTGGGATAGAATTGCGAGATATTACAGTTTAGTGCACTTTCAGTGTGGCACTGTAAATAAACAGCTGTCGCGCCTGTAATACTTTCAATTCTTCATATAGAGAGTCGGTGGGGTATGTGAATGGCTCATTCAAGATTACTTTAATTAGTGCACGTTGAACCGTTTCCAATGTCATAAGTGCAGCCCTCCCAGCGCAGCCCCAAACACAAATGCAATACTGCAGTATATATTGACACAGTGCAAAGTATACCTGACGCATTATATCCACAGTAAGTCCAAGGGTGCTCCCTCCCGAAGGGGTCTCCGCCTTCTCGTGGCGGGGGATTAGTAGCCGTGGCATGGTCACCCGCGTTGAACAAAGAGGAAGCCCGTGGCTGGCCCGTGGTGTAGGGCCGGGCCGAGTTGGCCACTCCGAGTAGGCTTGGCGAGCCCACTTCGCTATCCTCCGCGCCTCTGACGGGGCCGCACCGTTGATGCGGTGGTGGTGGAGTCGCGCGGGTGGAAGGAGTGTCGGTATTGCGAGGCACCGCTCTCCCTACCCTCCGTGGCCAAAACTTGGTTGGCGGCAGATCCAGAGACCAGATCCGCCGCTGGGGGCGGGAAAGCGGGTGCTACTAAGCTTTCGATTTTCCTGGCCCCATGGCGGCCGCGTATCGGACTCGGGGAGTACGATGCGCAGGTGGAGTTGGAGGCCGTGGAGAGGGGCGTGCCTTATGTTCCTGGCGCGCCTTGTCCGAGAAGGAGAATGAGAGGGAGAAGTCCTCCCCCGAGAAGGGGCTGCCATGGGGCGGCCGGCGCTGGTGGGGCCGCAGATGTGTGCGAAAGCATTCCCGTGGCCCTGCCAATATGCGGCGAAGGTGGAACACCATGGAGTTTTAGTCGGTGCGAGTCCAACATAACCCGTCCTTGCCCCCGCGAGGCGGTTATGCGTAGGCATTTCCCCATGTAAAAAAGAAACGTCCAAGAGTGCTTTGCGGAACGCCAAAATTAACACGCAGTTGGCTACTAGCGAGTCTTCCTATTTTTACGCGCTGTTTTCGCATTTTAAGGTAAGTTTCAAACCATTAAATTATATTTCCCCTTACGCCAGCAGCTTCTAGTTTTTTCAAGAGGAGGTCAACAGAGACAGTGTCAAAGGCTCGCAACAGGTCAAGAAAAACAGTTGGTCACCTAGTGCTGCTACAGCGTCCTCGGTCGATTTTCCCTGTCGAAAACCATATTACTTATCCGAGATAATCGTATTTTTATGTAGAAAACGGACAAATTGCCTGTTCACTATATTCTCTAGATTGTTTGAATTATGCTAAGTAAAGAGATTGGTCTGTAGTTTTACGACAAGGTTCTCGCTCAGACTGACGTCCGGATAAGACTTGCTCTTGGATCGTCACACTTGCATGTGGTTCCAAATATGACGTGTAAAGCTGCCCATAGAACCTCTCAATTTCACTCAAAATCTCAGGTGTCTCAGTAACGATGCTGCCACATTCGGTCTTCAGCTTCGACAGTTGGCACTTTCTGGCAAACAGATCTCTGGCAAATAATTTAGAGCCCTGGTTCCGCTTGATCGCTTCTTCAATACGAGCAGTCTATTCAGTTGCCTGTATGCTATCAAATCTACTGATGACTGTAGCTTAATTTCCCGTCTAACAGCCATGAGATTAAGTGTGAGATAGGAGAATTTTTGTGTACTTCTGCGGCGAGTCTTTCATAACTTAGCTCCGATCGCATGGACTGTTTCCACAAGATCGTCATTGATATCGTCAACTGCATTGCAATCTTTTGAGCACTGAAAAGGGTTTTGTTACTCAAGCTCAAAGTTTTCGGGACTTTGGACTAGAGCACGAGGGGGACGGAGCATTGACTTCATTAGACGAGACCTCTCCAACTTAACGTTTAAGTTCAGTGTGCCTCTAACCATTCGGTGATCAGTAACAGTTTTTACCCTCGCGATCACGGAGACATCACTGAACAGTTGTCGTCTGGTCGGCATAATGAAATCAATCTCATTTTTTGACGAACTGTCGGGGTTGGACGATTTTCACTTCCTATGGGGCTGCTTCTAGAAGAAAGAGTTCATCATAAAGAGTCCATCTTTCTACATGAAGTCGGCCAGCTGCTGACCCCTTGGATTCCGTTTCAACTCACCGTTCTCTCTTGTGCCTAGTTTTGCGTTGAAGTCTCCTATTAACACCGTATAGGGGGATTTGGAGGAATGTATGGCTCTAGATATATCCTCATACATTTCCTACTCATCGGAATGTGCTGAGGTTGGTGCGTAAGCCTGTATGACTTTCAGCGAATACCGTTTGGTGATTCTAAGTATAAGGAACGCAACCCTCGTCGACACAACGTTGTTAACGAGAGACTTGTGGACGATAAATCTGACACCTTTTTGGGACAGATGGTCGCCCTACCGGTGATAGAACAAGTTGCCGGATTCGAGGATTACCGTGTCCTCTCCCTTTCTTCGAATTTCGGATAATCCTATAATTTTCCAGCGCAACTTGTCTATCTCTTCTTCCAGCTCCAAGATCTTCTCGTCAGTCCTCAGGGTGCGTGCGTTATAAGTTGCCAGGTCGAGTCATCGTAGGTGGCAAACGAACTTCCACCGGATATTCTTAGCACCCCCTACCACGCAGTTATCATGTTCACCATCGTAGCCAGGAATAACGGGGCTGCTGGAGACTGGGGGCCGTTAATTAATGTAATTGCTCATGTTTCCACGCCTGGCGAGCGGGTTGGCAACCGCAGCTTTTTTATTGCTTCTTGCTGTTATCAGAAATATGCTGCTGCCCATCTTCCGTCTCAGTTTACCTCTGTCGCCTTTTACGACACCCACGGGAAGATATCGGGTAGTATTCTTTCTACGCTACTACACGGGGAATATCCATGTCCAAGCATTTCAGAGCTAGTTTAAAATCGTCAAAGTTACGTTGATAACTTCGTTTATTGAATGTCAAAACTTTAGGACTATAATTATCAATAGTAAGAACACTCTTGCATTTTTCTATAGAATCTATACTATGTTACTTTATGGCCAGTCATTCGTCTATATCATTAGCAATGCTAAATTAATCCATGTTTAATTAATATAAATATTACGACAAAAGATAATAATGTTCTATTACTAAAGTTGCTTACAGCTGCAAGAGTGGGAATGTTGTTATTAATTCGTGAAAATAACCCTCTCCGGTCGAGTCGGACCGCCTCATCCTTCTATGAGGGTGAGTAAATAGAGAGTGCACCTGTGCTTGCACATACTTTCGGGCACTATAGTCTTTTGCTGCTCAAATGTGTGGTCTCCGTCGACTGCTATGACCAAAATTTGGTTTGTAGGACATTATTATTTTTTATATACTACCCAAATTAATATGACTAAATTGAATGATAATGATATGAAAAATTAAAAATATCAAATACGCTGTTCGTGTGATTTCAAATTCCTTTTGTATATTTTTAATTGCTTGAGAACTTTATTAAAAAATACAATATTTTTAGATTTATTTATTTATTAAAAAAAGAAGAAGAAAGCGTGGTTGGATTGGTTAGCAACAAAAGCTAACCAAAAAGTTCAAAAGGCAACGGATGACGAGATAAAGGAAGCAAGAACGAAGTATAAAAGATTGAAAACAGCAGCGAAAGAAATTGTGTCTAGAAAGAAAGAAGAACGAAAGGATGATTTCGATAGGAGGCTCACTGAAGATTTCCAGTCAAACATTAAGTTTTTCTGGAAAACCATCAAAACAGCCAGAGGAAAAACTTCTACCTCGGAGCTGAGTACAATCAGGAGTCAAGATGGAAGCATTATAAAAGGAGAAGAATGTGTGTTAAAGAGATGAAAAGAGTATTTTGAAAGTTTGTTTGAAAGAGAGGAAGTGCAGCATCTGCCACCTTCCATGGAAAATAATATAAATGTTGATGAAAATGAGATAAGCATGGATGAAATAGTGAAAGCGTTGAAAAGTATGAGATTAGGTAAGGCTGCAGGGTATGACAGGATTACCGCCGAGATGCTGAGGGCTGGACAGGGCCTGGTGGCTAGTCAGTTGTACCGCCTTTTCAATCTGTGCTGGCGAAATGGGCAAGTACCGGGAGACTGGTGCAAAGCCGTAATCGTGCCATTGTATAAGGGAAAAGGGTCAGGCAGGACTGCATAAATTACCGTGGTATAAGCCTTCTCAGCGTCGTCGGTAAATTGTATGCGAAAGTGTTGATTGAAAGGGTTGTGAATGAAACAGAGAAAGTATGGGATGCACAAGCGGGATTTAGAAAGAAACTGGGATGTACGGATCAGGTCTTTTCCTTGCGGTGCATAGCCGAAAAGTGTTTGGCTAAAAACAAGAAAGTCTACTGCGCGTTCGTAGATCTAGAAAAGGCCTATGATAGAGTGGTGAGGAATGAATTGTGGTCAGCACTGTCCGTGAACGGTGTGAGCAGTATCCTCATACGAGCATTGCAATCTCTTTATAGGGATTCTAGTGCTTGTGTAAGGATAAACGGGGCATACACTGAATGGTTTAATATCGAAAAAGGTGTTAGACAGGGATGTGTAGCGTCACCGTGGCTGTTTAATCTGTTCATGGACAATTGTTTGACAGATTTAAAAGAGAATGAAAGAGGGTTGAGAATGAATGAGTTACTCGTCAAATGTTTTCTCTATGCTGATGACCAAGTATTACTTGCGTCTTCGGCCGAGGAGTTGCAGGAGATGGTAACTGCTATGAGTGGAGCTTTTGTTAGAAAGGGAATGAAGACGAATGTAAGGAAGACGAAAGTGATGGCGTTTGAAAAAGATGAGGCAGTGACAGACTGCAATATCATGATTGAAGATGAACAAATTGAACAGGTGAAAGAGTTTGTGTACCTGGGTTCAAAGTTTACAAGAGATGGAAAGTGTGAGAGTGATATCGAAAGAAGAGTGAATGCAGGAAACAAAGTGAATGGAGCTTTGCACTCCTTTACGAGCAGTCGGAAGGTGTCTAACAAGGCTTGTTTGGCTGTGCATGAGGGTGTTGGTTCCGACTCTCATGTACGGAAGTGAAAGTTGGGTATGGCAGAAGAAACATGAAAGCAGAATAAATGCAGTTGAGATGAGAGCATTAAGAAGTATGATAGGAGTTAAACTGAGTGACAGGATAAGAAATAATGAGATAAGGAAACGTTGTGGTCTGAAAGAAGATGTAGTGACAAAAATTGAGAAAGGTATGCTGAGATGGTTTGGCCATGTCGAGAGAATGAATGAAGAACGATTGACGAAAAAAGTGTATAAGGCGAGTGTGAATGAAAGTGTCGGAAGGGGTAGACCTAGGCGGACATTTCAAGACCAAATCAGGGACGTCTTGAAAAAAGGCCAGGTCAAGAGTACCCTAAACCGTAGAGCATGTATGAAGGGAATAATGAAAGTGGACGAAGCGAAACAAGTATGTAAGGATCGTAGCAAGTGGAAAGAAGTGGTCTCCGCCTACCCCTACGGGAAAGAGGCGTGATTATATGTATGTATGTATGTTTATTTTTAGACCAATAACATAAAATATATTATTCATGATATAATATGAAAAACCATTGCAGACTATATGACAAAATTTAAAACGAAACTTTTCGATTCTATGTTGTAATAATGATGACTAATAATTATCCGCTCACCAGATTACGCTAGTTGGAACTACGATGAAGTTATTTGTTACATAGTGTCATATTAATTGAAAAGTTGCGTTTGAAACAAAAGTTTTTCTAGTGTATTGCCCAGTATTACCTATATACACAAAACAACTCTTTAATTATTTTCACTTATAGGTATAACTGTATAACTCTCTTGTTAATTATTTTATATTTTGGAATATCCGTAGTTTGATTTATCCGTTTTAGTCTAATTTAAATAAAACATTACTAATATTTCAGAAATAAACATTAACTTAAATAATTTATTAATAGTTTAACTCCACCTCCAAGTAATCTGTCAAATATTTAACATTCCAAAGTGGCGCCGCCCTGGGGGCAGAAAATTTGTGGATGCCCTCGTTGTTAGAGTAATCCCAAAAAGACCAGCCGGCCCATGTCTTCAATAAACATTATACATTATCTTTTTAGTTTTAGTATAATGTGTATGAAAATTAACAATTATATTATATTCCAGTATTCAATTTATATCTTCTGTCAATGATCCGAAGTGAGATTCTGAAGCTAGAAAATAACACTCAGCTTACATTTGTGAACCATGTAACTGATCCTCAATGTTGTATGGAAAATGGAGTAAATATCTGAAATCAAAATAAATTTTTTAAGAACAAATATTTGTTTAAATGAAATCTTTTCAGGTTCCCAGTTTTTCTTTTTTTAATTTGATTTTTAAAGAATACTAGTAACGCTATTTAGTTCACTACTATTCCCAAGTGGAAAAGTAAGCTAGATATTCTTGTCACAGAATCACAGACCACTCCGTGGCGCAGTGGCTTAGCAATGAGTTGCTGCGCTGGGGGCCGCGGGTTCGAATTCCGCATGGAACAAGTATTTGTATGGCCTGCAAATAATTGTTCCGGGTCTGGATGTTTGTCCTTGTGCAATTTATGTTTGTAAGCTGCCTGCACGATACAGGAGTAAATCCTAGTGTGGGGGTAACGTTTAAAAAACAGACAGGTGATTTTCCGAGTTTGCGGTCATCACCCATCAGTCTATTGTCTTGTCTGATATTTAACTGACAGTGCACGATACTTGGATACATAACGTAGTACGTACATTTATGTATTAGAAAATTTGTTTTAGTAGGTGTTAAAAACAATGAGTTCCATTCTTCTCTAAATCTTTTATTACATGCTAGAGCTATGCTCTAGTTATTTTGCCTGTAGTTTTTTTTATAGGATAAGGTGACAAACGAGCACACAGTACACCTGATGGAAAGTGGTTGCTGTGACCCATAGACATCTACATCTATCTTCGATTATGAATCAAAGTGCAGATGCGTTGTCACCCGTGAGGATTAAGATGTAATGCCTCGTTTCCAGTAAAAGGGTCTCCGGTTCTCTACACTCACCATACGAAACACAGCAGCGTTAAGCTGTTATTTTACGTCGGTATTCTGTGAGAGCGTGGTTCTTCCCCGGTTGAGACGACTCATTATACTCATATATACTTATCATACTTATTTTATACATGGTAGAGCCATGCTGCAGCTATATTATGGTTGCACGATTTGTAGCACGATCGTGCTACAACCATAATATAGCTGCTGCATGGCTCTACCATGTATAAAATAAGTATGTAGTGCATGTAGTACGAATGAGTCTTCTCAACCGGGGAAGGACCACGTTCTCACAGAATACCGACGTAAAATAGCGGCTTGGTGCTGCTGTATTTTGTAACTCTTATCTACATAATATAAAACAAAGTCGCTTCCCGTCGTCTGTATGCTTAGATCTTTTAAACTACGCAACTGATTTTGAATGACTTTCGAAGTGGTTTAACACACAAACAGTATGTTGACCGGATGATTTCTGCATTTGTTGATGAAGCCCTATCCAAAACCACAATTTATCGCTGGTTTTCTGAATTTCAACGTGGACGCGTCAAGCTCAGTGATGATCCCCGTCAAGGTCGTCCAAAAACTGCAGTCACCCTAGAAAACGTTGATGCTGTGCGTAAGCTGATTGAGGAAGATCCACATGTGACATAACGCGAAATTTAGGCCGCTTTGAATATTGGCATGAGTCAAATACAAATAATCTTGCATGAACAATTAGGTGTAAAAAAGTTGATTTCCCGATGGATACCGCATTCGCTTTGTGAAGAGCAAAAAGTGGCTCGCGTTACTTGGTGCGTCAGAACTCTCGAAAGATTCCACGCAGGATCCTCAAATGCTGTAAACAACATTGTATCAGGTGACGAATCCTGGATATATACGTACGAACCCGAAACAAAAAACCAGTCACGAGTTTGGGTGTTCGAAAATGAGTTAAAGCCAACAAAAATTGTTCGTTCACGGAGTGTTGCAAAAAAAATGGTGGCCACGTTTGTCTCCAAAGCCGGCCATGTTACGACTATTCTTCTTGAGGGACAAAGAACAGTTCATGCAGAATGGTATGCTAGCATTTGTTTGCCACAGGTCGTTTCTGAACTCCGTAAAGAGAACTGCAACCGCCCCACCATCCTCCATCACGACAATGCGAGTTCTCACACCGCACACAGAACAAAAGAGTTTTTAGAGCAAGAAAACATAGAATTATTAGACCATCCGCCGTGCAGCCCCGACCTAAGCCCTAATGATTTCTATACTTTCCCTAAAATAAAGAATTTCTTTATATGGGGCTTCATTACCAAATGCAGAAATCATCCGGTCAACACACTGTTTTTGTGTTAAACCACTTCGAAAGTCATAATAAATCATCGCTCTTGAATTTTCTCGAGTCAATTCCATTTTCTCAACGACTAAACAAGTTTGACAAAACCTTGTGACAAGACCGAGAATCTTTTTTTAAATAAATAAATGGTATTCGATTTTTAAAACCAAGGAGTTTTCAATTAAAAAGATTTTAATATGACAGGAACAGTGGAAATATTCCATTCCTGATACTTTTAGTGCAGCCTATGTATTTTATCTATATTATATAGTTCTTCTATTCGTGTGTGGCTGAACTCCTCCTAAATGGCTGGACCGATTTTGATGAAATTTTGTGTGTGGGATTAAATTTATTAGAGAATGGTTTAGATTCACAATTGGACCCAGTAGGTGGCATTGTTGTAAAGATCCAGAAATCAACCGTGCGAAGTTGGGACGTTTAGGTATATAAATTAAGTTAGAAATAGCTGGATATCGATCTCTTCATTCCCAGGGGTTACTATCATACATGTATTCCTTAAATACTAAGGACACTCGATTAAGGTTGGTTGTTCAAGGTTTATAAACGACAAAAATAAGCCGTGGTAGCTTAAAATATTATAGTACATGGTAAAACTGACTTTGATCTCTACTGGCAACAATGAAATTGTGAATTGAAATTCTAAGTACATTTTACCACAAAAATTTGTGGTGATAAAACATCTGAAATATATTTATGATGTATTTTAAGAAAAAAAAAATATCTTGTTTACTTATACATTTATTATACATTTGATGCAGCCAACACACATTCAAGTAGCACGCCGTTGGTCCAAACCCTAACAAAAAAGTTGGAATAGATCTTTCCGATTCCGAGCATCATTCGGTACCAAGAGGTGCAGATTATGGTGCAGGCTATGGTTCACTTGTGATTCTTGAATAATTCTATAACATTACTGTCCTATTACAATCTGGGTGTCTCAAAGGCTAGAGGGAATAGGCTTTTGTTACGAAAATACGGTGCGATTTATCATCTAGAGTTGCATGACCACTTACCACGAGGTGGAATTGTAGTGAAACACTGGCTCATAATTAGTATATAATACAAATGGCGATCTATTCGGACAGACTATGCTGCACCGCTTGAGTACAATTCACGACACGCTGCTTTCATACATTTTATATGAAAAAGTTTTTAAGCAGCACCAAGCCCCTCTGTGCTGTGCCTTCACTTTATGCCGCTTCTGTATAATTTGCGCCTTATCCTGTTACTTTTTTTTATTAGATAGTCATTAGGGCAAGCACCTGCACAAAAGTAGGTATATTAAAATTCAACAAGTTTATTGCTACTTTTTTTCTTAGGCGCTCATTTCTTATAACATCATTGTTTAATATCGAATTATTTTTTGCATCGTTTGAATTTGTTAAAGAATAGTGACATCGAATAGTGACAGGCTTTTTTAAAAATATGAGTAACAAATAAGCACACAGTCCAGCTGATGGTAAGTGGTTGCTGTGGCCCATAGACATCTATATCTATCTTTATTTGCGAAATAAAATGCAGATTCGTTGTCACCCCGGAGGACTAAGATAGAATGCCTCTTTTCCAGTAAAAAGGGTATCCGGTTCTCTAAACTCACCATACAAAGCACAGTTCTTCCCCGGTCGAGCCGACCCATTCGTGCTACAACTATACTATTAATATAGCTGCAGCAAGGCTCTACCACGTATAAAATGCATGCAGTCTGAGATGTATTTTATCTTAGTCTTCAAGGGTGATAGTGCTTCCGTAGACTTTTTACTGCAAGAGTTACCATATAAGGACTGTCTAGTCAGGCAATCTATGAGAGCGAATTTTTCAAGAGTAAATAATTTATGACATATTGATTTTTTACGTGGTAGAGCCATTCTTCAACTATATTACGGTTATAAATGAACGGATTGTTGCAGCAACGACTGGAGAAGAATTGCGCTCTCGCAGAATTCCAGCGCAAAATAGCAGTCTAATGCTGATATGTTTCGTGTAGGGTGTGTAAAGAACCGGAGATCCTTTTGTTTGTAAAAGAGGCATTTCATCTTGGTAGACAACGTAACTGCATTTTTATTCTTAATCTAGGAAATATTTAGATGACGATGACCTACAGCATTCACTTACCATCAGGTGGACCGCGTGATCGTTTGTCACACTTATTCTATAAAAAAATCACATGCCTTCAGCAAAGGAATTTCGTTGTGCTGCAATGTATGAATGAATGAATTTTACCAAGTGGCGCAAATCATCAACGTTATCTCTCCTCCATGTGTCGAAAGAGCCAACCAGTGTTATTATGCATTATCAAACAAGATAACGTAACTAAGTAGTGAGCAAATACTACGTATTAACACAGTGAACGAGAGTACGGAAGCTCCAAACAAGCATCTCGCAGGGCACGCATACAAACGCATGGCTTATCTAGCAAGCAGAGAAATTAACGCGATAGTTATTAATGCCAACGTGGGCATCCGTATGTTTTCGACGACGCTTGTATAAATTCCCTCTATGAGGCAATCATAACCCCCTGCTTATCATTGGCCTCCCTCAAGGATTGCCATAAAGCACAGATCTGAGCCAACTACATCCATCGACTTCTTACATTGCTTATCGTGTTGTCACTCCTTCTAGCTGGGGACCACCTTACTCTTCGCTTACCGGTACGAGACTGCCACTCAATAAACTTTTTTCTCCATAGGTAGTTAGTTCTTCGAGCTACATGGTTGACTCGTGCCACTTCAGCTTACTGATGCGTTGTTTATGAATGTTTTATAGCAAATATATTCAATATGAAGTCTATTACACAGAGAAAACACAGAGAAGCACAGCCCTCTTTGAAGCTCGTTGAGCGACCTTCAGTCTCCACATACGGCCAGCGGTGATGTACTATGTCCCAAATCCATGTCATCACTAGCAACGCACACTGGTTGTACACTCTTCTTTAGAAGTTTGAGGTATACCAGAGGTGACGAGATGTGTCCTAACTTCCCGAACGCTGGTCCACCGATTTTGATCCGGTGGCTTGGTTTATGGTAATATATATTTAATTTCTTATTAATTATAATATTTTTAGATTCTCATTTATTTTGTTGTTATGACCTTTTTTTGTTTGGTTGTTTGTGAAATTAATCGCGACCCCATTCGGAAACCAGTGCAGATAATCAAGGAGAGATCTTTTTTGGTGTCGCATAACAATTTTTAGGACGCTTCTAGATCTGGCTCGAACTTTGTGCAACAAGGATGTGCACCGCTTTCGCATAATAGTGTAAAAACAGTCTACACATCCCCCGGAAAACATGTCTAATACGTTACAAAATTGAGGCAGCCCCGTCAGTATTCTGAATGTATTATTATAGTGTACACTCATGTAACGAACATGACAAAACATGTGTAATGAACCCACAGATTACTCGTGGAGAAAGAGGTGGATCTCTGAAAAAGTGTGACTTTGAATTGCATGGTATCGAGCGGAAACGATCACGTTCGCCCTAAAAGGCGCCTTGCGTTCTCTATTAAATCTCTTAAATGAATGAATAAAAAAGGCAACAGTAAAAAAACCCGAGAAGGAATTACTGATCTATTTAGTGTGTTTTACTTCTTTAGGTTTCAGTGTTCTAACTTGCTTCCTTTTTAGGCACGGGCTCGATATATGGAAATTTCTACAATAATAAATATTAATATCTGCGCCGTATTTACATGCTGCAAAGTATTATTTAGATAGTAGATTGCAGCACAAAGGAGTCCACAGAACGCGAGGATCTCGCTCGAATAGGATTCATCCATTCATCCGTTACAGTTTATAAAAGTCCACTGTTGAACATAGACTCTTGGGGAGATTTTGCCATAGTTGCACGGTTTGGCAACCGCAGTTTTTTTATAATTTTGAGTTGTTATCAGGAAGATGCTGCTGCCCATCTTCTGTTTCATTTTCTTTCTTCGCCTCTTACGACACCCTCGAGACGATATGGGGTAGTGGATATTCTAACATCGCAACAACATGGTTAACATAGGATAAGATCATCATCATCATCATTACAGCCTTTCACAAGTCCACTGCTGAACATAGGCCGTCCCCAAGGAATGCCACAAAGCACGGTCCTAAGCCACCTGCATCTATCGATTTCCCGCATGTCTTACCAGGTCGTCACTCCATGTTATTGAAGTCACCCTACACTTCGCCTACCGGTACGAGGCTGCCACTCGAGAACCTTTTTTCCCCATCGGTTGTCGGTTCTTCGAGCTATATGGCTGGCCCACTGCCACTTCGGCTTACTAATCCGTTGGGCTATGTCGGTTACTCTGGTTCTACTGCGGATATTCTCATTTCTAAGTTTATCACACAGAAAACCCCGAGCATAGCCCTCTCCATAGCTTGCTGAATAACCTTGAGCGTCCTCGTACGGCCAGCAGTGAAGGACTACGTCACACATTCGTAAGTCATCACTGGCAACACGTACTGGTTGTACAATCTAGTTTTGAGGTATACCTGACGAGAAGATTTGTCGTAATTTCCCGAATGCTACCCAGCCGAGTTGAATCCGTCGATTGAACTCTCGGTCGAAGTTGGACTTACCTAGTCGGAGTATGTTTACCTGATTAAGAGTATGTTTACCTGGGATCAATCCCAGGTAAACATACTCTTCAACAACTTCGAGCTTAGTGCTCCCAACAACAACTGGCGTTGGTGTGACATGGACATTAAACATTATCTTTGTTTTGTCCATGTTTATCTTAAGACCTATCCGTTGGGAAACACTATTGAGGTCATTGAGCATAGCGCTTAGGTCCTCCAGCGATTCTGCCATAAGGACTATATCGTCGGCAAATCGAAGGTGAGTGATTTACTCGCAATTGATGTTAATACCGTATCCTTTCCAGTTCAGTAGCTTGAAAACATCTTCCAATGCAGCGGTGAAGAGTTTTGGGGAAATAACGTCACCCTGTCTTACACCTCTCTGCAGTTGGATAGGTTTCGTCCCCTGGTTCTGTTGTCGGATAGTCATCGTGGCCCTACTGTACAAACACTTAAGCGTTTCGATATACCGACAGTCAACTTGGCTCCGTTGAAGGGCTGTAGCACCGCCAAAATTTCGATGGAATCAAAGGCTTTCTCATAGTCCACATACGCAAGGCAAAGTGGCAGATTGTACTTTTCTGTCTTCTGTACAATTTGCCGAAGGGTGTGTATGTGGCCTATGGTACTAAATCCTCTTCGAAAACCAGCTTGTTCGGGAGGCTCTAAGTCGTCGAGTATACGTGCGAGACGATTCGTAATGACTCTCGAAAACAGCACTTTGACGTGGCTTAGAAGGGAAATCGGTCTGTAGTTCTTCAAAAGAGCGTTGTCACCTTTCTTGAAGAACAATACTACTGCACTTCTGCGCCACGCCTTTGCAGTATTGCCACCATGGAGGACGGAATTAAAGAGCTTCTGAAGGACTTCAAGTACCGGTTTTCCACCCGCTTTCAGAAGCTCCGCTGTAATTTCATCCTCACCTGGGGCCTTGCCGTTTTTAAGGTGCTTAAAGAGCCATTCTAATCTCGCTCAGTCTGACGTCCGGGATATCATCGGAATAGTGTCGGATAAGACTCGCTCTTGGATCGTTACTCACACTTACGTGTGGCTCCAACGATGATGTGTACAGTTGCCCATAGAACCCCTCAATCTCACTCAAAATCTCAGGTGTCCCGGAAACGATGCTGCCACACTCGGTCTTCAGCTTTGACAGTTGGCTCTTTCTGGCAGACAGATCTCTGGCAATGACTTTGGAGCCTTGGTTCCGCTCGATCGCTTCTTAAATACCAGCTGTATTGTAGTTGCGTAAGTCCCGTCGCATGCATTTGGAGATATGTCTATGCAGTTGTCTGTGTGCTGTCAAATCTGTTGAGAACTGCAGATTTATTTCCCGTCTAACAGCCATGAGATTAAGAGTTTGATCGGAGAGTTTTTGTGTTCTTCTGCGGCGGCTCTTGCAGAACTTAGCTCCGACCACATGGACAGTTGCCACGAGCTTACTATTCATATAGTCCATTTCATTGCAGTCCTCTAGGCACTGAAAACGGTTTTGTAACTCGAGCTGAAAGGTTTCGGGACTTTGGATTAGAGCACGAGAGGAACGGAGCGTTGACTTCATTAGACGAGAACTCTCCAACTTAACGTTTAGGTTCATTGTGCCTCTAACCATTCGGTTATCGGTACCAGTTTTCACCCTCGCGATCACTGAGACATCACTGAACAGTTGTCTGAAGTCAATCTTATTTTTTTGTATATCCGTCGGGGCTCGACCAAGTCCACTTCCTGTGGGGCCACTTCTGAAAGAAAGAGTTCATCATAAAGAATCTCCCTTTCTTCATGAATTCGGCCAGCTGCTGGCCCCTTGGGTTCCGTTGCCCTATTCAAAATTTCCTTACCTTCAGCTCACTGTTCTCTCTTGTGCCTAGTTTTGAATTGTAGTCTCCCATTAACACCGTATAGTGGGTTTTGGAGGAATTCATGGCTTCAGAGATATCTTCGGGATGTGCCAAGGTAGGTGCGTAGGCCTGTATGACCTTTCTTCTGAGATTCTGAGTATAAGGTACGCAACCCTCGTCGACACACTCACAATCTTTACAACGTTGTGAACGAGAGACTTGTGGACGTTAAATCCAACACCTCCTTGGGAGAGATGGTCGCCCTCCCGGTGATAGAACAAGTAGCTGGATTCGAGGATTACCGTGTCCTCCCCTTCTCTTCGGATCTCGGATAATCTTATCAGGTCAAATCAGGTCCAGGATCTTCTCTAGGATAGGATAACAATGTAAAATATGTGCATGATTCTGCTGTGTTTCGTATGGTGAGTGATAAGAAACGGAGACCCTTTTACTTTTAAAGAGGATTTGATTTTAGTCTCCAGGGGTGACGGCACATTCGCATTTTAATTCCCCATTTCAATTTATCCTCTCAAGAGAATCTCAAGAGAGGTATGGCGTGATCGCGAAGCAGTAAGAATTTCAAATTATTACAATCCGCACAATTGTGAACTTTAATAACTTGATAATAAGCTCGGTTTTCGAATCTTTCGAATCTTTAGGAACTTCACCGCACGTGAACCCCACGGACCGATATTAGGTCTCTATAGCAAATGACACAAATATATAGTCATTTCTCAAAGACTTATATTTGCGCAGAGTCATGGTAGCTCAGATGGTAAGCGCTCGCTGTAAGCTTCACAGTACTCGAACAACCCGGGTTCGATCTCCGCCGGCACCAATGAAATTGTTAATTGCAATTTTAAGTGCTGATTTACCACAGGCGGTGAAGGAAAACATCGTGAAGAAACTTGCATGTCTGAGAAATAAGAAAAAAAATATTTCCAAGTCATGTGAAGTTCGCCAACACGCATTGGGGCAGCGTGGTGGACATTTCCTTGCCCTAAAACCCTCTCAGAAGTGAGAGGAGGCCTGTGCCCAGCAATGGGACGTAAATAGGCTGCAACTTTACTTTACTTTACTTTACTTTTATATTTGCGCCACTTACATAATTCAGTTGCTTCTGAAGCCGCCCCGGGTCTAGACGAGGTACCCCATTATTAGGTGAACTATATTTTGTTTTCACCAACTTACTATACTTAAAAATATAAACTGAATAATGTAATATTACATATACGTATACACCGTATTGCAAATATCCCTGAAGCAATCCATGGGTCTCCCCGTAGTTCATCCATGTTCAGCAGTAGTTTTTGATAGGCTATAATTGTAAAACTGTTAACATTCTCAGTGTATTACGTGACATATCGCATTCAATGAATACACTTGCAACTTTATTATCACTTGCAGTAACGTAAGATTTTAAGATTTTTTTTTATCTTTGCATATCTTATTACATAACGCAACAAGATAATGTAATAAGCTATTTGTAACCACCGTTATTACTAAAGGACGCATGCAATGTATTCCCGAAATTAGATTTCGATGTGTTACGGAGGGGCACACTGAAATGATCGGGAATAGAATATTTCTGATTGAGTTACAATAAAACCTTTTTTTTAGAATTTGTATACTGGCCTCTTAGAATCTTAATGAAATGAGGGCATCCACGACTTTTTCTGCCACCAGGGCGGCGCCACTTTCGTGTGAGGTAAAATATTTGACAGATTTCATAGCGGGGACGATAATTTCTTAGGAAAATGTAATCTTTAAGGTTTCTTTCTGTGTTATTAGTTATATTTTATATTAATTACATTAGAAATGAATAAACCAAACTATAAATATAACTAAAAGACGACTTTTAAAAAAAAAAGAGTTATAATGTGCAAAAAATTAAAAATCAAACCACTGACGCATTGTGTTATATATTAATATAATACTCTAGACAATGATAAACGATTATTTAAAACTAATTTCTCAATTAAATGACACTGTGTAACAAAAAACTTTACCTCAGTCGCTAGTAGCGACATCTGGTGAATGGAAGATTATTAGCCCTCATTCAAACATTTTTAAAAAATGTTTAAAAACAAAAACTATGTTGGTTTAAAGATAACACGTCGTTAACAGATTGTGCATTAAGTTGAACGGAGAAAACTTCGAAAAACAATAAAATACACTTTAGCTATACCGTGCATGTGGCTTTTCTTATTCCCGAACATTTCAATGTGCCCTTAGGTACAATCCAGTGCATCCAATGCTTAGCATGACAACCAGGCTGTCACTGTGATTTTCTATCTAGTACCTACATAAAAAATGGCCGACGTAGCTAGTAGTAGATTCTCGTAAGAAGCGATGGAGGGAAATTAAAATAGGAGAAAAGCAGCAACATCTTTCTGATAACAGCTAAAAATAATTTAAAAAAAACTGCGCTTATCGACCCGCCTACCCAGCGCTGTCGCTAAGGCAAATTATCTCCGTGTGGATACCGTGTGGTCACCTACCGTGAGGCACACAAAGTCCATTGTCAAAGTCCATTGCTGAAAAAGGCCTTTTTTCAGCAATGGACTTTGAAAGGCTGTATTGATGATGATGGTTATGATGTGGATGGAAAAAATGGTTACATCACTAGCTACCGGCGATGAAAGCGCATATATTATTATTGGTTCCATGCATGACTGCTAAACATAGGCCTCCCCTAGAAGTTGCCTCATAGAGGGGATATTGCCACAGTTATTACATACATATTATTGATTGTGCTACCTTATTACTGCCATTTGTGACCAGGTGGGGCCGTGGTAAAGCACTGGTTTATAATAAGTAAAAAAAGTTGTTCGGTATTTTTTTTATAGAATAAGAGTGACAAACGAGTGATGGTAAGTGGATGCTATAGCCCTTAGACATCTACATTTATCCTCGATTAAGAATCAAAATGCAAATGCGTTGTTCTGCGATGGAATGCCATTTCCAGTATAAAGGTTATCCTGTTCTCTATACTCGCCATACGAAACACAGCAGCATTAAGCTGCTATTTTACGCTGGTATTCTGTGAGAGCGTGGTCCTTGGTCGAGCCGGCCCATTCGTGTGACAACCATAATATCGCTGCAGCATGGTTCTACTAGATATAAAATTATTAGGGTATGGAGTTTTGGTATGAATTAACAAATTCTAATTTCCGGTGTTATAATTTAAATGGATTGAAATTGGTGGTATTCACTACTATACACTTTGTAACGCTTATTTTGAAAAGTAATGGTATTCCTTATTTTATGCAAGTCATTCGTGTAATATGTATATATGTTAGGCTATACCTTGGGGGACACCTATGTTCAGCAGTATACTTGTGTGGAGCAGTCTTAAGGATTGAATAAAACTACTTTTACTGATTTTGTCGCGTTTAATAAACTTATTTACCTTATTTTTATTCATTCCCGACGTTTCGGGTGCTTTTCACCCCGTGGTCACTTTTTTAATTATAAATGTTGGTTTATTATTATTATTAATTAAAAAAGCTGAAGGTACTCCGGGTTAACTCTGACATCGAGACGTCAATCACCTGAGTCCCCGTGAACACGTCGAATCGTCGGAAATAAATAAAAACAAGATAAATAAGTTTATAAAACGCGAAAAAATCCGTAAAAGTAGTTTTATTCAATGTATAGTTTTCGCGTAAATATAAGAAATAATTAGTCTTAAGGATTATAATTTATAATGTATATAATGTGAAATTCGTTTAATATTTTTGATGAAATTTTGTATTTAGATGAAGTTTTCCCTTTGTGTTTTTAAAAAATAAGTTTAGAAAAAGGAAATATCTGAGTTATTTGTTTTTTATATTCATATCTGCATTTTAAATATTTCAGATTCTCTTATATAACTTCTAAAGTTTTATAAACACGTGCAATGAAATGAAGGGAATCGGAAGCAAAACATCGCAAAACCAGTAAACACGATTACCCGTATCTTCCCACGACTCTCGCTTCTATAAGCGCGTTTTCTTTTATCAATAGTCTTAGCGTAAAGACAAAAGAAGATCTTACAAGAGCTGTAATGTGTAATTGGATTGCATAGGTGTGACAGAAATAAAAATAAAACATTTAAATATTATGAAAAAATAAGTGAATTTCAAAAACAAAAAATATAGATATTACTTCCACTTAATAGCTTCTGAAGTATAATTAAATTTAACACACGCAAGCCTTTTCTTTATTATTTCATCGTTTTGAGTAAATATGGAATATCACTAGTTCAAGGTTTCCAAAAATAGGTGAATACATAAAAAAATATACGCATCCAATATAAAACCTTCTCATTAATGATTTATTCTTTTTGTTTTGTTAACACAGGGGTTTTGACATAAAATACAAGAAATTTACATGTACCACATTACAAATAAATCGTTATTTAATGCATTTAATGGTGAGGTAGCTAACTTCAACACTCTTTTATTCCTTTGTGACATACGTATATGCTTATGGTAGATAGATGCAGGTATCTTTAGAAACTTAGAATTATGATTAGCTTTCACTCTACATATATAACGTTTGTAATGATTGTGTACGTAAGCGATTTCTACTATAAATTATAACCAGCCATTACAATTTTTTGTTTTTATTCTTAAATTTCTTTTAATCTAAATTTATGAAGATTGCAAAGTTTTGTCTGAACCTGAAAACATCTACTTTTAACTGACTCCAAAAAGCAGATTCGACTGAATTTTTAATAAATATAAGTAATAATTATTAAAACTGTGAAAGATCGTCTTCCGGGTCTACCCAATATTTCTACCGACATCAAAAAGGAGACTGTGTGTTTTTATGTGTTATGTCATAACTTTTTTTAGATGAATCGATTTTGATGATTCTTTTTTAATTTGGAAGCTGGTACATTTCATGTGGTCTCATATACATTTGATGAATGATGATGAAGTCGGACCAATAGTTTATGAGTTATCCTTAATAATTTATATTGAAGTAGGTGGTACAACATTTTTAATTTTACCACTTGTTAAAAAACGTATTCCAGTCAATATTTTTTATTTGATAAAACTGCTTATAATTATTTGTTTAAATAATGATTAATAAAAAACACAAAATTTTATATAAAAATCTCTTATAATTGTAGCATTGTAATATCAGCTCTACAAATATCTTATGTTAAAGCCTCAGTGAGACAAGACGCGGCAAACGTCAGTGACCACAGTTTATCGTCGCGTGTCGGTCGTGTTTAGTATCAAAATGTCGGCCACAGTTGAAACGAGTTTAAAGTAAGTTTTGATAGCGAAAGTTGTTTTCTTTTTGAGGATTAGCCTAAGATTTAACGCTTTAAATTGATGCTACGGTGTTTGTGAGTTAAAAGTGTTTTGATATTTTTTAGTTTTTTCTTAATATACGTATATTTTTATTTATTTAAAGTTGGAGTAAGTTTCTGCGCCTTTTGCAATTAATAAAATCTATTTTATTTAAAATACTTTTACTTATAAGTTTACTAGATAGTAGAGCCCTATTTCAACCAAGGAGTCGCGTATCCACAATAGCTAATTTATTATTGCTCGGTTGCCGGTGATATAATCAAAGATTAATTAAAATAATGTCATCAATATTTTAATTAATAAAAATATTTATAATTTACTTATTTCTGCACCTGTTTAAAATGTCGCAGAAGATTGAAATGAAAAAACTTTCTCTAAGAAACTATAATCATAATGGCAATATTCTCTATTGCTATAGTCTATAGAGACATTATCTCAATTATCTTTCGTGATCTTTGTGGAAATAGCATTTATTTTTATTTAAATTAACTTTTTTTTTCATTTTGTTTGAAAGAAATATTGTTTTAATATTTTTGATTAGAGTTAGTTCATCGCGCTGCTCCAGTGCATATTAAACGAATTTACAATTTACATTTTTCATACATAATTGACAAATGCAGTCTTCTGAATCACTCTGTATTTGAAAACAAATAAATTCCTATTAGACGCAGGGTATACCCTACACCAGGGGTTCCCAAACTTTTAAGGTATTGGAACATTTACAAATAAGAAAGTTTTAGGAGAAATATTCCAAAAGTGAAATTTTTATCTAAATTTTTTTTTTAATTTATTAAAAGACCAAAATCTCACCTGGTGATAACTGGTGATGCAGCCTTAGATGGTAGGTAAATCGCACTGTCTTAGCATAACAAAAGCCTATTCAATCTTGCCTTGAAGACGCCCAGATTGTATTCGGATGGAAATATAGACGCCGGCAAATTATTCCACTCCTTTGCTGTACGCATTACAAAAGTCGAAGCTACCTATATATTATCTAAGTGAAATGTTTTAAAAGTAAAATTATTAATTATTGCGCTGCAGTATAGTCCCAAATGCTCTTGAACGTGGTAGAGCCATGCTGCAGCTATATTAGTAGTATAGTTGTAGCACGAATGGGTCGGCTCCACCGGGGAACGATGACGCTCTCACAGAATACCAGTAAATGGCAGCTTGACACTGCTGTGTTTCGTATGGTGAGTGTAGAGAACCGGAGACCCATTTTACTGGAAAAGAGGCATTCCATCTTAGTCCTCACGGGTAACGACGCATCTGCATTTTGATTCTTTATTGAGGATAAATGTAGATGTCTATGGGTCACAGCAACCACTTACCATCAGGTGGACTGTTTGCTCGTTTGTTACCCATATTCTATATTAAAAAATGCTCATTAACTAACTACGTACATACATAACAGTAATGGATACTTCTATATTTTGGACTATTTCAAAATAATATTTGTACCTAACTGTGGAATTATTTGAAAGAGAAAAAATAAATAATTTCGTGGAGTCCTGGTGACTTTTCCACGGGTGCCTTAGGTTTAGGAAATCACATTTTAGTGTCTCAGCCCTACACTCACACTGATGCACACTGTTAAGATATGTGTGTGAGTGCGTGCCAACAAGTTGAGTATGATTTTGGCGACACCTTGCATGTATGCATCGCACAACTTTACTTTCTTTGTTAGTTTGAGGCTGAGACATTAGAGTTTTATCACTTTTTTCATTTTTATTCTAGGAATCCGGTTTTCGTTTGCGTGTCCTGGTTGACGTTTACTTTTTTTGTGATAACTTTCTTTATGATTTACTCATTTAGATTATTTAAATTTAGCAAGTAAATTTAATGATTTCTTATATTTACGCGAATACTACACACAGAATAAAATAAATTTTATGGATTTATGATGTTCAATTTTAACTTTTTTAATTTCTGACGTTTTAGGCACTTTACTTATTATGACCGCGAGTGCTGTAAAACTAAATAAAAAAAGACATATCAGCTAAATTTGGGCTTGTTTAAAGTTCCCATGAACTTGAAAATCTACACCGATTCACAAAACAGGAAATTCCCAGAAAAGAACCGGCAAGAAACTCCGTGGTCTTTGATTTTTTTTAAATGCTGTTTTATAATTTTATTTACGACTAGCTGTTCTCCGCGACTTCGCCCGCGTATAATTTAGGGTTTTGATTTTGTTGCGCCGAACCCACATTAATTTTCTAAACTATAAGTAGCTTAAGTTACTCCTTATAATATGAGCTATCTACCAGTGAAAGTCCCGTCAAAATCGGTCCAGCCGTTTCGGAGATTAGCCGGAACAAACAGACAGACAAAATTTTTAAAAATCGTGTTTTTGTTATAGGTACCTGTTATTTTGACATTATAAACAAACACTTCAATTTTATTTATTTGTATAGATAACCAAAGTGTATTAATATTGTTTAATTTCGATGTCAACAATATATCAGTAGCCAGGAGACTTGTAAGTGAAAAAGTGCTAGATCAAGTTAAAAAAGCTATAAAAGAGTGGTTGATAATCTCCAAGTGCAAGGAATGGCACAAAGTACGGTCCCGAGCTATCTGCATTCATCAACTTCCTGCATCTCTACCAGATGTCACTTCATCTAGTGGGTAGCCCTACTCTTTATGACTAAAAACGATAACTAATTAAATATCTTAATAATACAAAAATATAATTTTTTGTCCTTCTAAATCTTGGAAGTGTTCAACATAACCTAAACAAAACATTGAGAAGGGACACTTTCTCTACAAGACATCCGTACACATCTAATTTCAATTGCGAATGAGTTGTACGTGCTGGAAGAAAATTTATGTTTCTTTACCGCTTGGCACGACTTATTTTATTGTTTGGAGTTAATTATGTATTTATAAGAGTCCTTTTATCTTTATTAAGGTTACATTTTGTTTACCCTTATACTGGCCTGTATGCTGGAGGTGTTTAATAATAATAATAATAATAATCTTTATTTCGGATAACAAATGAGATCCATATCAGAGATATTAGAAAAATAACTAAATAATAATAATACAGCTAGGTGGACGGAGGAAGTAAAATGACACGCACGCACGCATTCACGCATGCACATACGCACGCAATCGCGCACACTTACACACACACACACACACACACACACATACGCGCGCGCGCGCGCGTGCGTACGCACGCAGCCATACATACATACGCACAGGTAAGTCAGCCATGCAGGACCTTAATAATTTGCCTTATTATAGGACAGTCATGTTTTTGTGCTAAAACACCCAGGATACTGTTGGCGCTATTTCTTGTTCTGCTTAGTAGCGATGCGGCTTTTTTGCGCATTATCGCGTCAAACCCGTCGGTGCGGGCCTCACAGAACATGCCTGAAGCGCTGCAGTAGCGGGGCAGCCCCAAAAGAACTCTAAATGCATTGTTATATTGCACCTTTAATGCTTTATACGCCCTTTGTGTGTAGTTGACCAAATTTTTACAAACAAATTAAAAATAGACGAAAAATCTGAAGCAAATTTTTGTAGGTTTTAGAATTCACTACCACATAATATCATTCCGTGCGTGTCGTAAAAGCGACAAAGAGATATTAAATAGGATATGGGCAGAAGCATTTTCCTGATAGATCCTAAAAGAAATAAAAACTGCGGTTTTTTTTATAGGATAGTGTGACAAATGAGCACCCAGTGCACCTGATGGTAAGTGGTTGCTGTGACCCATAGACATCTACATCTATCCTCGGTAAAGAATCAAAATGCAGATGCGTTGTCAGCCTTGAGGACTACGACAGAACGCCTCTTTCCCAGTAAAAAGGGTCTCCGGTTCTCCACGCTCACCATACGAAACACAGTAATATTAAGCTACTATTTACGCTGGTATTCTGTGAGAGCGTGGTCCTTCCCCGGTCGAGTCGACCCATTCGTGCTACAACTGTACTACTAATATAGCTGCAGCATGGCTCTACCACGTATAAAAACCACCCTGTCAAGCGTGCCAACTATAAGGTAAATATAAGACAATCTACGGAGAGGTTTATGTGCAATAGTGGACTTTGGTAAGCTATAATGATGATGATGATGATACAAATATATATTTCCGTGTGTGGTACAAACCCGTAGCCTTACAGCCAAGCGTACCTGGAGTAGCCTAGAGTGCTTAGAGCTGTGTTACCGATACGACTTATCACCTGTAAATAAGTCCCATTTTCCATCCATTACAAAAACAAAAGTCCATTGCTAAACATAGGCCTCCCCCACAGATTCCCTCATAGGGGGATTTTGCCATAGTAACCATGCTTGGTAGGTATGTTATCAACGGCAGTTTTTTTATTAATTTGAATTGTTATCAGGAATATGACGCTGTCCATCTCCTGTTTCAGTTTCCCTCTGTCGTCACTTACGACCCCCACGCAGGGTTACCATATCTCAGAATTTGTCCTGAGATTTCAGGATTTTTAGACTCTAAGGATTGCGGCTGGATTTTGCAAATTTCATGAAATCTCAGGATTTTTAGAACTTTCAATATAATACAGCTTACATTTTAAAGATCTTTTTAATAAAAAGTTAAACAAACTAAAAATAATTTTCCTTTGCTAATAATTCCACAATTAAAATCAAAACTTATTTATCCAAGTAGATACTTAAACAGTTTTATCGTACTTAATATATGAAGATACTTTTTTAAGTAAGGTTTTCTTCTCAAACTGTAAAAAATCTCAAGATTTTTAAATGGAAATCAGGCCTCTTCTCCGGACTTTTAATTTTTTCATCTGGTAACCCTACCCCCACGGACGATATGGCATAGTGGATATTCATACACCGCCACTACACTGTGATAAGCGTATCATCTTTATAGCGAAATAGAGATCATGAAAAAAAAAAAAGAAATTTTGCTGCTTTTATATTTGGTGATTATTGTTTTAAAATACTGCCTGATGATGATCAAGATAGAGCATAACAACGTCTTCCGTAAAATAAAAACTGTAAGTTGCCGACTGTGCAAATTATATTATACCGGTGTAATTATTTATTTATTTATTAATTCATTTTAGGAAGGCTTACAGACTAATATCTTCGTAAAGTTATTAATATTTATATTTTTAATAGAATCTATTTTGTACTTAAATTAAAAATGAAATACTTCTAAAGAGAGTACAATATCTACCATTTTCTTTCCCAATAATTGAACCTGATATTTTTTTTCTCAATTATTTTTTTTACCTATCACATAATTTACTTAAATTGTTTCTCATTTTATTACATTATTGTATGTTTCTTTGTTATTTGTTGTATGTTTTTCCTACTCCAAATTAATCCTAAGTTTAGTTGCACGACTCAATCTGTAAATGCTATGTACACTTGTAATTGATATGCATATCAGAAAATATAAAAGTGTGTATGTGTTTGTGACAATGTCATATATGTATATTGTAAGTGTACTTGTTAAATAAATAAATAAATAAGTAAAGTTACAAAATGATGATAAGAATTGCTAATTACAAGCCCCCATTATTACTTACATCCAACTTTATACAAATTTAAAATACTCCAGGGATTACTTAAACTACTCAAAAAACAGTAACAAAAAAATAGGCAAAAACATTAACAAAAAAAACCGCATAGTTTAACTTGCCGTGAGACCAAGGAGCTTGCAACTTGAGTCATGCTAGATGCCGCTATGAGTGAAAAATTCTTTATTCATCACTTTTTTTACAGATTTCGAACTATTAGAAAATAGGTCAATATCTACTTTTATAAACAAATAAAGAAGTACTACGTCATCCTCGTGTTCCGGTATTTGATAAAACGCAATTAGAGGTTTAGCTGCTATGTCAGAGACACGAGGATAAATACCATACATTCAAAATGCAAATAATAATGATATAAGATGGTATGCGTGACCTATAACTAAAGCGTGTTTATGTCAATATAGAATTCTGTATAAATAGAATATCATTTGTGATCAGCTACCCAATAGATCTGCAGTAGCTAGAGCTGGTTACTTAGTAGCACTTGTGACTAAAAAAAACTTACGCGAACAAACCGAGTCCGATCTCCGCCGACAATAATTAATAATTGCCGTAAATATATTATTGCCATCAGTAATTTAAATTACCGATGGCGGTTTTAAGTGTTGATTTACGAACACTACGATAAAGAAAAACAAATCTTGATAGCAAACAAGATTTGGCAATATAAGGAACACTTAGAAAAATCAATTTTAATAAAAACAACTAATGATCATAATACTAATTATAACATAAACTGTTAAAGAAGACGTCGATAAAACAGCGCACTTTTGACCTTTTATTATTTGATTGGCTGATGAAGAGCCATCGTGTAACAAAACTATCAGTATATATGCAAACAAAGCTGTAGTTTTTGACTTATAAGAATGTAACCTTATTAACCGGATGACCATATTACCCCCACGTAGGCTATAAAAAGTACGGTGAGTTATAAAATATATAATTATCAATACTATAAATGATGAACTCAAGGATTCAAAACAAAACTAAACTTGTTATTTTTTTATAATACATGTTTGTATGCGCATTGTATTTGATACCTTACGGCCTTGAAGATCATTTACAACGTCAGAAGTTGGATCCTTTATATTTTTTTCTGCAAATAACTGAAAGGTCACATTTTTTTATATAGGAGAAGGGGCAAACGAGCATACAGCTCACCTGATGGTAAGTGATTACTGCCGCCCATTAACAACTGTGACACCAGGGGAATTGCAGATGCGTTTACGGCCTTTTCACAAGGAGTAAGTTCTTTTCTTGAAGGTCCCTAAGTGTTATCGGTCCGGAAAAATCTCTGATGGTAGTCGATTCCACAAGGAAGTTAAAACTTCTTTTAAATCGCACAGTGGTGGACCGTCAGCCATCCAGATGGTATGGCGAGTTTTGTCGCAATGTGCGATGGTGAAATTGTGCAGCTGAAATTAGTCCGAACAATTCCACAGAGCACTCACCGTGGTAAATGCGATAAAATACGCAAAGGGATGCAACATCTCTTCGCAGTGCCAGTGAGTCAAGCCGGTCAGAAAGAGTTCGATCGCCGACTATTCGAACAGCTCTGCCCTAGATGCGATCAAATGGAAGGAGCTGGCACTGGGGAGCCCCAGCCCAGAGATGGAAACAGTATTCCATGTGCGGCCGAACCTACGCCTTGTAAAGTTGCAGGCGTTGTGCCGGCATGAAATACTGTCCCGCTCTGCTGAGCACGCCAAGCTTTTTAGAGGCCAATTTGGCCTTCTCTTCCAAGTGAACACGAAACTGCACGTTAGTTGATATGTTGACGCCGAGGATTATATATATTTTATGTTAGGAAAAACCAGCCAATTGCGAGTCGGACTAGTATATGAAGGTTTCCGTACCATCGTAATACGCTTTTCTAGTAGGGGAGCCCTTTTAAATTGTTAACTTATTTTAATTTTTATTATTTGTTGTTATAGCGTTAACAGAAATACACATTCTATGAAAATTTCAACTGTCTGCCTATTACAGATCATGAGATACAGCCCGCTGACAGACAGACAAATAGATGTGGACGGACAGACAGTGGAGGTTTAGTAATAGGGTCCCGTTATTTATCCTTTCGGGTACTGAACCATAAAAATGCATATTACGTGCTTTTAATAATTATGATACATTAGAAGAAAAATGCCTGCTGCAAATTACAGTAAAGAGATTAGATGGCAGAGTCCCTTTTCAGCCAAGGCATGAACATTCAATAACTTTATAACTTCATATTCGATTCTCATAATACATCAAGCAATACAGATTCGTAAGGTGATGAGGTGGTAGAATCCTTTTTCTATCGACTTCAAAAAGGAGCCGGTACTCAATTCGGCTGTATGTTTTTTTGCGTGTGTTACCTCATAACTTTTTACTGGGCAGACCGATTTCAATGATTTTTTTTTTCATATTTGAAAGTTGGTGCTTCACATGTGGTCCCATATAAATTTGAACAAGGTATGACCAATAGTTTTTAAGTTATTCTTAATTATTTATATTGAAGCCGATTGTACAAAATTATTAATATTTTATTATTTGACTAGGCGTCAGCATGCAACAATTTTTAAATTCTTGATCGATAATCCAACACATGAAACAATATAGGATTATTTTTCAAATAATAGCAAACTTTTAAACTTAAGTTCAAATTTATAAATAATGATTTACCGTTATTGCAGTTTTCGAAAATATGTGTAAATAAGGCTTCTTCTTTTATTTCAAATTATCCCAAATTGAATGTGATTTATAGGCAACAACGTTTTTGCCTACCGATCGACCCTTACGAATTTGTGCGTGCACAGTAAAATTAATTAAAATAATGCATTACCACGCATTTTGAATTTAAAAGATAAAAAGGACAGAATTATTGAGGTTTTTTTAATTAATTTTCTTCACTATTTGCCTGTATTTACTTATTCTGAGCCTTCTTTGCAAATTTGGCCGGTTATTGCAAAATAACCCTGTATAGTCGTAAAAAAATGAGGTTGTAGATTCCTCTATCTACGAAGGCGTCACATGCTAAAACTTTACTAATCCATGAGCGATTCTCACGATGCATCAAGCAATAGAGAGTCGTAAAGAGGTGAGGTGGTAGAGTTACTTTTTTGCCAAGGCGTCATGATACAACTATACAACAATTATACAAAACTACAATATATACAACCCAATACATACAATATATAAACCCTCTCAGAGATGAGAGGAGGCCCGTGCTCAGCAGTGGGAAGTAAATAGGCTGCAACTTTACTTTTACAATATATACAAAAATCACTACATGATGGATTATCACGACGCATGAAGCAATATGTAGAGTCGTATATAGATTAGAGGGTAGAGTTCCTTTTCTACCAAGCCGTTAATACAACAAGTTTACTAATCCATGATCGATTCTCATGACGTATCAACCACTGAAAGCTAAGTAATTAGGTGATAGTCCTCTTTGTCACTTTACACAACACAACAAATTTACACACCAACTTTAGAATGCCTTAATCAGTGGCACAGAATGAGACGTTGTCGCCCGGAGCCACAAGGGCCTTAAAATGCCCGAAAATTAACTTTTGGACGTACCTTAATTAAACCTACCCCCGGCAAGTGTGTTAGATTATCTCTGTTTTCAGAACTTTTAATGCTACAATTAATATTTATTTCAAAAGTACTCAATGAGTAATTGTTCGGATTCTTTGAGATTTTTACTGGCATCGCTAAAAATAATTAAGGCTTAGCAAGAGGGGCCAGATGCTCATGCAGATTATATGGGAAGACATTTAGAATTTTTTTATAGAATAAATGTAACAAACGAGCAAAAAGTCCACCTGATGCTAAGTGGATGTTGTGGTCCATAGATATCTACATCTATCCTAAATTAAGAATCAAAATAACATGCGTTGTCACATCTGAAGACTGAGATGGAATGCCTCATATCCAGTAAAAGGGGGTCTTCAGTTCTCTACTATAATATTTTTATAGGATAGTGTGACAAACGAACACGCAGTCCACCTGATGGTAAGTGGTTGCTGTGACACATAGACATCTATATTTATTTTCAATAAAGAATAAAAATGCAGATGCGTCGTCACCCGTGAGGACTAAGATGGGTCTCCAGTTCTCTACACTCACCATACGAAACACAGCAGTGTCAAGCTGCCAATTTACGCTGGTATTCTGTGAAAGTGTGGTCCTTCCCCGGTCGAGCTGATCCATTCGTGCTACAACTATACTACTAATATAGCTACAGTATGGCTCAACCACGTGTTGGAACCTTTCTGTGTAGCCATGTCTAATTATAGGTTGTGACGCATTTGATATCATTGAAGTTTAAATACATTTATGACATTGTTGATAATTGGCTGCTGGTATCAATTTACCATTGCATTCAGAGTAGCAATTTGCCATCTATTTGGTTACTGTATCAACATAAAAAATATGGCAGTTTAAAAAACGAAGTGATGATCTCAGTGAGGTCATATTTACGAAATTATTATATTGTCATTGGTACTTAATAGGTCTGTAAATATTCAAATTATTCAGATGTGCGATAATTGAAGTCTAAAATTTCATTACAGTCATAGATATGTTGCAGCAAATCGTTATTATATATTACTAGCTGTGCCCCGCGATTTCACCCGCATCATCACGTATCCGAGGTGCGCGACATGACATGACACCTAGTTCAAGCATTTTATAATTGCAATTAAATATTTTATTTGATAGTAATGTATGTAAAAATTGGCATAATTAATGGAGTACTTTTATCTGTCGGCATATGTATGATGTAGAGCGAAGTTAAGTTTTATCCACTGTCCCTCCCCCTCCCGGTTGAGCGTCCCCCCACCCCCCCTCACGTCCAATAAAGTGACCCGAAGCGCGGTTTTTTCCAGTTTTAAAGAAAACCATACACGATACATGAAAAGTGTGTAGGCATGAAATGATTATTGATATATCAAACTCTTATACTTATTAATCAATTAAATTTTCAAAATACCATGGCAACGTGAAATGAAAGAGTACAGAAATAAAGATGTAACTAATCATTGTCATAAAAGTACTTAATTATTTTTGAATTTATTTTAGATATAATGATTGAACTAACCTCGCTCATAGATGCTTTCAATATTGGCTTGTCGCAGTTCTCACCGGGCGGCTAGGGTTTATGCGTCGTTCGCGCGCCCAGCCAAGTATTGAATTATTTTAATTTTATATTATCTCTTAAACTAAGCGTCCAAATAACATGGTATAAAGAACAAAATTTATCTTCATAAAATTGTCTTGATGATGAAGTAACTTTCGTTCGTAAGGATAAATAGGCCATGCCTAATAATAACGCTTATATATCACTTTTTAATTTTCAATATTTTTTGTCACTAAGTACCTAATTATGGTTTATGTATAAGAAATAGACATATGGTATCGCGGACTTTTTTTTAGACGGAGTAAAGATCCATATTTTTGTAGAACATTGTATTTACGTATCCCTAACCATAACACCAGCGTACACGGATAAATCTTTCCGGGAGCGTTTTTTCTTCTGACTTGCTTAACAAATATCTATATTTAACTGCTAGCCGAGTGATGTAGCTTAATACTAGATAGGCTATATATACTATTTCACATGAATCTGGCTATAATATACAAAGAGAATTTTTCAAATCGCACTGGTAGTTCCAGAGATTAGCGCGTTTAAAAAAACAAACATTATATTAAGTATAGATTAGTATATATAGCAGTCCTTATATACATTATAATAACGGCGCTGTTAAACAAACGGCCTGGCTCACGGCCTGACCCTATAACAAGACAGCCTAAGCTGGTTTTAGCGACATTGTGCATTCAAATATTAGCCTCGATCCTGGATTAATGTGCCGCCTTTTTATCAGTGACTTATGACATTAATTGAATTTAGTTTTTAATGTAGCCGCGCGTGTCTCTTTGATGACACTAAAATCATGGTATGCCACAGTGAAAGCCCGAATCTCCGGAAATATAAACAAAAAAAAGCTATGACTTCTTATTAACTTTGTTAAAAATACGAGCACCTGTCAAATAATATAAGCGACAACTAGGTTGAGTATAATGTCCTTATATATGAATGTACTCTTCTGTCGTGAGTATTAAACATCCGTGACATAGAAGCCCTAGCCGCATTTCAACCAACAAATTTTGAATTTTAGTATATACAGGTTTATTTTTAAAATAATAACTATATTTTAAACTTAAGTTAAAATATATAAATAATGATATAAATACGAAAATATTATTAAATAAGGCTTCTACTTTTATTTGAAATAATCCCACATTAAATATGATTTATGGGCAAAAACGTTTTTGTCTACCGATCGACCTTTACAAATGTATACGTGCGTAGTAAAATCAGTTAAAATAATACATTACCATGCATTTTGAATATTAGAGATAAAAAGGACAGTTTTTTTTTTAATTTTTCATTCATTTTTCTTCACCATTTGCCCATATTACTTATTTTGAACCTTCTCTGCAAATTTGACAGGTTATTACTTAATAACCCTGTATATTATTATTGAGAGAGGGTTTTAGTAATAAATTATAGCGATTGCTAGGTAATTCTAGTTATAATGAGGCAATTAGTCAAATCTGGTGCAAACTACGGAAACCATGTTTTTACTAAATAAGAATTTTTACTATAGCCAGGGCCGGAGTAATCATGTCGGGTCCTTAGGCAATGGAATTCTCAGGGCCCCTTTGCAGCCAGCATAAAGGTACGTGAGTAGCATCACCGGATTGATGCTTAACTCCTCAGGAACTTACAGTAAAAGATTTGTATTTCGGCTCATTGAAATTTTCTTAATGAATAGGTTATAGATAAGTGATGATCCAGTTCGCAAAACTCACAAAACGCAATTACAGATCCACCATTTCAAAACTTTAGTATATTATAGAATACGCTGCGTATCGTATCCATATTATTACTTCTACTACTCTATACTCGATGAATTTGTTCTGTAAGTATGAAGTATTTCATCAACTGACAGTATGAATCGTTAAAACGTAATAATACCTATTGTCACTGAGGTTACAAATTTTCCAATAAAATTTTCTCTGTATAAAACATTTTCCATTATATTTGTGCGCGCACGGGGCCTTTAACCGATGTGGGGTCCCTAGGCAGATGCCTACTCTGCCTAAAGGTTAATCCGGCCCTGACTTTAGCATAAGAGTCTAAGCCCAGTGTCGAAAAACCGCTTTTAAAATTAGCCTGGTACTGATGGTACTTGACTTTAATTAATGGGCGGATTAAACAATCGGCTGTCGACATATACATACAAGCCACGCTGCTAATATAAGCGTGTTAAATATGACGCAACAAACTAATTTTGACTCCATTACAACAGCTGTGTTTTACGAGGTAGAGCCATGTTGCAGCTATAGTAGTAGTATAGTTGTAGCACGAATGGGTCTGCTCGACCAGGGTAGGACCACGCTCTCATAGAGCTGCTATTTTACCAGCGTAAAATAGCAGCTTAACACTGCTCTGTTTCGTATGGTGAGTGTAGAGAACCGGAGAACCTTTTTACTGGAAAAGAGGCAATCTATCTTAGTCCTCACGGGTGACAACGGATCTGTATTTTGATTCGCAAACAAGGATAGATGTAGGTGTCTATGGGCCACAGCAACCACTTACCATCAGGTGGACTGTGTGTTCGTTTGTCACCCTATCCTATAAAAAAAAACAAAGAATCGTTTTGATAATGTTTTGCTTGGCTACGTAACAGTGTCAAGAGTGGGACAAGAACAAAACGGTGAACAGTATTATAACAAATAAATGTAACAACAACTGGGTTACTGTGTTTAAGTCGCAAAGCGTGACACTTACTATAAGTTAGATACATACAATTTAACGCCTTTTGGTGGAAATTAGTTTATAGTCCGACGACAGTAATCCGACATGACCGGCCGTTAATATATCGATGCCAGAGAGAGATTAAGCGCAGGGCCAGCAGTTGTTGTGTTCTTCGAGACATGGGGCTGAAACAACGTCATCTAATGACTCTGGGCTGTTACTGAGAATTCATTGGCAGAAAAACTCGATAACTAATTTTGGCCTGACCCAGAATCAGAACCCGGACCATATGATCAACAGTTGCGCGTGTGTTTATTTCTTTAGCACACTCCGTAGCCTAAACGACTTGATGGATTTTTTTTATAGGATAAGGTGACAAACGAGCACAAAGTCCACCTGATGGTAAGTGGTTGCTGCGGCCCATAGACATCTACATTTATCCTCGTTTGCGAATCAAAACGCAGATGCGTTGTCACCCGTGAGGACTAAGATGGAATGCCTCTTTTCCGGTAAAAAGGGTATCCGGTTCTCTACACTCACCATATGAAACACTGCAGTGTTAAGCTGTTATTTGACGCTGGTATTCTGTGAGAACGTGGTCCTTCGCCGGTCTAGCCGACCCATTCGTGCTACAACTATACTACTAATATAGCTGCAGCATGGCTCTACCACGTCTAAAATATAATATTATATTAATACACGACACCTCATAATAATGAGGTGTCATTAAAGTTACAGTATTTATAAGTCCCTGCTGGGCACAGGTCTCCCCTCATTTCTGATAGGATTTTTAGGGCAAGAAAAAGTACGCCGCGATGCCCCAATGCGTGTTGGTGTTTCTTCACATGTATTCGAAAGTGTTTTTTTTTCTTAATTTTTAGACATGCAGGTTTCCTAACAATGGAATATCACCGCCAAGCACGTGGTAAATCAGCGCTTAAAATTACAATTAACAATTTTATTGGTGCCGGCGGGGATCGAACCCGGGTTGCTCGCGTATTCTACAGTGAACACTATCCGTCTGAGATACCACGGCACTAGATGTCGTTAGATTAGATTTAATTGTGGGACTGACATAGGATATATAATATTTATATACTGCATCTGTAAACACCAAAAAGGAGGAGAAGGCTTTTTTACGTGTTTGAGATTTTTAGGGTTCCGTACTCAAACGGTAACCAACGGGACCCTATTACTAAGCCTCCGTTATCCATCCGTCCGTTCATCCGCCCGTCTGCCTGTCAGCGGGCTGTATCTTATAATTTGTAATGGGTAAACAGCTAAAATTTTCATAGAATGTGTGTTTCTGTTGCCACTATAACAACAAATAATAATAAAAATTAAAAATTAAAGCGAAGTAATTAAATTGGGTACTATTGGGTGGGGTTTTAAATTTTTTTTTAAAGTTTCGAGCCATGGTTTATTAACATTCACAAACTACATTTAATGCTGAATATATACATTTTACATTTGTACATATTATTTAGTTCACTTCAAAGACATCAAAGTCACATATGAAATGTAGTTTTATGGTTTCCTAGATTTTGTCGCTGTAATGTTTCCAATTTCTCACAAAGAGGAAATTGTCATTAGATCTATTGCCAATGCGGTCGTTTCGAATCATTAACACTAATTGCAGAATACTTGAATGGTTGACTGTTTATAAAGACGTTTGAGGTCATATCCATGTGGATTTTGCAAGTTTGATTGCAAGCTTAAATGCTATTTCATGTAATAATTGTGCAAATACGTAACTAATTTTTTACACCTGTAACCAACAAATCAAAATATTTTTTAACTGCAACATATACGTTCACATTTATCGTGCTGTTCAAAATACATTTATTTATTATTATTTTTAGCTTCCCGCTTAAAAAAATTAATAATTTTCAAAAGTAGGAAATTATAGATTTCGGTCCGATTTTGAGAATGCGAGTTTTCATTCCACGTTTTGAGGTCCTAGCAAGCCGTTCCGACTATTCCTGGGTGGACGTCCGGTATTTATTTATATATGTATATAGGTATGTAAATAAAATTTTGTCGTACGATATCTTTAGAACAAACCAACCGATCGAGATTGGCTACACAGCGTTCAAAAGTGTTAATTGAGACTTTGAGCTAATTAAATCTTCAAGCCAATCGGTGGAGCCGTTCCAAAGATTTTCAAAATTAAAAAAAAATAAAAAACATTTAAGCGTTGCGCTCGAAAATAAGCGGGAAATTCCAGGGATGGCCTGCAGGGTCAACTGCTTTTCAGGTTTTTTTATGTGTATTTATGCATTAACGATATTAAAAATTAATTAGCTAATATTACCTAGTTTGATGAGCACCATCCGTCCTCACTCAATTACGCACACTATTCCTGTTATACTTATTCTATTTAACGATGAAGTTTTGACTTTGGTTGTTGTCAGCCGTGCACATACACATTGTGTTAGTGTGCGTAGGCTGCGGGCGCTTGGAATTCGCGCTCCCGAGGCCTACGCACACTAACACAATGTGTGTGTACACGGTTAACAACAACCAAAGTCAAGACTTCATCGTGAGATAGAATAACTATACAACTACTTCTAATACCATTACAATAGGAATAGCACGCCACTATCGATAATTCGACACCTGTTTCGCCTCTAAGAGAAGCATCCCAAATAGACTACGGTGACAGAGCGTTAGGTAGGTAAGACACATAATTTTATTTTATAACGAGGAATTTTGCTAATTATTTTTAAAATCTTTATTAATATAATGGATTTCTGTAACGTAAAACCTGATTATCTTAATATATGCATGCAATTATTAGTTAAAAAAAAGTTTGAACTCCTCGTGCTTTGTCCGTCTGCAATTAATATATGCAAGTCTGTGCTTTAAGCATTGTGCATTTATTTTATAAATGAGAATTTTTATTTATTTTCATTTGTAAAAATTATACAAAAAACTGTTGTTATTGTATGTTCAAAATCGTAAAAAAATTAGCTAACAATTGGTAAAATTAAAATTTTTATACAACTGACTTCAAAATAATTTATTAAGGATAACTCAAAAACTACTGGTCAGACCTTGATCTTAATTGACTTATATGTTAAAAGTTATGAGGTAACACACATGAAAAAATACAGTCGAATTGAGTACCTCACCCTTTTTGAAGTCGGTGTAAAAAATAACTATTTTTATAGGGTAGAATGACAAACGAGCACACAGTCCACATGGTGGTAAGTAGTTGCTGTGACCCACATAGCATCTACATTTATCCTCAATAAAGAATCAAAATGCAGATGCGTCGTTACCCGTGAGGACTAAGATGGAATGCCTCTTTTCCAGTAAAATGTGTCTCCGGTTATCTACACTCAGCATACGAAACACAGCAGTATCAAGCTGCCATTTTACGCTAGTATTCTGTGAAAGCGTGGTCCTTCCCCCGTCGAGCCGACCCATTTGTGCTACAACTATACTACTAATATAACTGCAACATGGCTCTACCACGTTCAAAAAACTTAAATTGAAAATTAAAAAACCCCCGAAACAAAAAGAGGTGATGATCTTCAAACGGCTGAATAGATTTTGATAAAACATATCTAAAAACCACCGCCAGAAAATCTACTTTTAAATTAAAAAAACCACACCCAAATCGGTTCACCTGTTAACGAGCTACGGTGTCACAAACAGATACACAGACAGGCATACACACACACATAACGGACGTAAAAAGGGGGTGTTATAACCGCTCTTTTCACTTCGGGGGTTAATAAAGTAATCAAAACGTCCAAATAAGCCTCTCAATGTTGATCTCATCGTTACATGACACATAACACGCTGTAATTCCGCAGCAAGAAACTAACAATAGTTTTTTTTTTAAATGCATTTGCCAAAGGAAACATAAAGTATATAAGCGTGACCTGTTGAAGGGTAGCCAACGGTACCCTATTCCGTATTCCATTCCGTCCATCCGTCTGTCAGTTCATGATCCGTAATAGGTAGACAGTGTTTTACGATGGTACGGAATCCTTCATGCGCGAATCCGATTCACACTCGGCCAGCTTTTATTTATCTGGTACTGTATGAAACAATTTTTGAATTAAGTATCATTTACGACGGAAGCGAGATAAATGCATAAGATAATATCTCCTCTGATGTAATGATACCAGCCTTAAATTACTTAAACAATAATGATGCACTTAAATAAATCTTTCAAAGCGCTGCTGACTAGGATTTTCCAGATTTAATAGGAAAAAGCATTTAGCAGTTTTGATACTAGAAATAGAACTAAAACTAATACCTAAATAAGACTAATGCATCTTTATTTTACCGGTACAATTGTGAAATAAGTACTTACTTCCATGTGATAATCGCAAAATAATATCTCTTACATAAAATCAATTCCTGGTCGTTAGTCTTGCTATAACTCGAAAACGGTTCGAACGACTTTGATTATTTTTTGTGGACCTTTGAGTTTGTCTCTGGATGATTTAGATTTACAATTGGATCCGGTAGATGTCGTTGTTCTCGAGTTCCAGAAATCACCCGTGCGAAGCCGGGCGGGTTCGCTACTTTTCAAGAAAAAAAAACGGTATATGAAAACTTATTTTACGATGGAAGTAAAAAGGAGAATGGGATTTTTGGCCTGAAGTTAACTAATTGATATATACTTTAAAAATTGGCCATACTTTTCTAAAGTAAAATACAAAAAGTAGCTCTTTTTACAATCTATAATTCGAAAAAACAAAAAAACAAGTAAGTAAGTTACAAAATCGATTGTAGTGTCTTCTTTATGGCAGTAAATCGATTACCATAAAGAATACACTAGTGAAATTGTCGTTTCTGAACGTTATCTTCCAATAGATGACTTCTCATTTTGAAACTTGACAGTTCAAACTTCAAACTATGGAGTGTAGAGTACAAGGAGAACCATCTTACAAGGGGCGAAAGTTGAAAAAGTGTCCTACTATTTACTGAAAATAGAGGTTCCAAAACTTACCACAATAGCGCTGGCGTCTGAAAAACTACGTTATGAAGATAGCTGTTGTGAACGGAGTGAAGTCAGCTGAATTCATATATTTAAAAAATTTCTTGATTAGAGTAGTTAGTAAAATGCCAGTATACAAAATCTCAACTATTTACGTAGTACAAAGCCATGCGGATTGGTCGGTCCTTGTTTATTTCTCCATCTTATTCTAATTACTTTTGGCGCTTTTTTTTAATTTATCCTATGTTACTGCAGCGCCACCCTTATTGGACACGTTTTTAGGGACACTTTTCATATATAGAGATGGTCCTCCTTCTACTCTACACTCCATACTTCAAACTAAAAAGACAGACAAAAGATTTGAAACGAGCGCAATATAATTGATTCTCGATTAAATTGAGCATTTTAATATCTATTTTCAATTAATTTTCAGTATAGTACAGTTTTTTACAGTAGTAAAAAATAATTTCGTGCTTATCTACAAAATAATAATAAAAAAAAATACAAAATATCATCATTCCAACAAGTAACAGTTACAACAACAATTCAAGTATCAGAATATCCCTAATATTCACTTCACTTATTTGTTGTTGTTTTAACTTTCGTTAATCGTTTCACCATTGCGTTTGTTACTAACCACAGCATTTTAGTGATGTTATACTGATCGTCTGAGTCTTAATATAAAAAGACTATAATAGATTCTTGCATTCTCCCAAGCTTAACATACACTAGCCAGACCTGGGTCTTCACTGAAAAAGCAAAAAACAAAATTGCATCTTGTCAACTCCGCATGAAAACAAAATTAGCACATGCTCTCAATTTTAGTTTGAAACAGACATGGAACTGTGCAGGGCGCTTGTCGAGATACCAAACAACTAAATGGCAGCATATTTACGCGGAAACTACACATTAAATGAAACTAATTTTTACGGATTATATCGCGCGTAATTTAACTTTTTAATTCCCTTCAAGACTACAAGATACTGTGAGCTCATTCTGCGTAGATCGGACTAAAAATTAATATTCAAAAACTGAAGGCAGCTGGGCTAATTATGACATCAGGACGTCAAACACCTCAGTTCCCCCCCCCCCCCCCCCGTGACCACGGGTGCTGTAAAGCACCCGAAACGTCGGGAATTAAAAACTTAAATTAAATCCGATAAAATCCGTAATAATTAGTTTCATTTAACTAAATGATAGGGCACAAAAGGCAAAAGAAACGTAGGAAGAAAGAAGAAAAGATGGTCGGATGACATAATAAACACAGCAGAAAAAAGTTGGATGCATGCGGCCAAAGACAGTGAAAGATGGAAAAGCATGGAGGAGGCTTAAACTTACCCATAAGGGACCACGTAACATAAAAATGGGAAGTAAATTATTATAGCTGGATATAATATATTTATAAGAATTGTTAAGTGGAAAATAAAGCTGTAATAATAATAATAATACTGTTCCTGCTTTTATATCTTTAAGAAATTTTACTGAAAAATAGCCTTTTAGAGTGTAATAACAGTGAAAATTCACCTGTTACAATTTAGGTAATACATAATATCACTTTCACTTATTATATAATAACTCAGCTCCCAGCTTGACAAATCATGCCAGATTTTCAGCTCTAAATTGTTTAAATATACTCTTTCAAATGGTCCTACTTTCATCTTGTTAACACTTGGGCCCAAGAATCTATGGAGACGTATCCTTCTCTTGCGTGTTGTTTAGGTTTTTCTAAAGTGTAATATTATTGTTTTTTCTGTATGATCAGGTAAATTATTGCTAGTTTCCTCTAATCACATCACCAAAGTTGCACGTTAACTTCCCGGTATGTAACGTCTGGTTATTAAAGTTTACCATACGTATAGCGAAATCCCGACTTATTATATACTAATATGCAATTGCTATTTGCTTGACGCAATAACCTTTTCCATTTTTAGCACATTGACCTATGCCAGTTATTTATTGCTAAAGCACCTAAGTTAAATTAGATGCCATCAAAAACATAACTTGTAAAAAAAAGCCAAGTCTCGCAACTCCGTTCTTCTACCGTAAAATGTTGTGAAATCCATGTAATACCAAGTCGGTTAATTTATTCAGTCCATAGATTGATACATAGATTGACTTGGCAATCGCATTAAAACACAATATATCTCACAAGTAATACATATTATATTAAATTAGATTGTTTAGTGCGATTGCCAAGTCAATCTATGTATCAATTTATGGACTGAATAAATTAACCAACTTGGTATTACATGGATCTCACAACATTTTACGGTAGAAGAACGGAGTTGCGAGACTCGGCTTTTTTTACAAGTTATGTTTTTGATGGCATCTCATTTCTTTTTGTAGATAGTTATATCTAGGTAGCTATTTACACCTATTATTCCATTATACATATTATATAGGTACACTGATTGATTCACTGCAAATGTAACTTTGTAATACTATATGTTTATATGGGATTACAAAGTTATTTATGCAGTTGGTGTATCTCGAAACTGGACCGAAATTGTAAAATGTTTAATTTTTCCTTGATTTATATACTAAACAATGATTAAATTCCAAATTTGAAGTTTCTATGTCTGCTAGAAGTGCCTCAGAGTTTTGATGATCGGTCAGTCAGTGAGTGACAAAATTAAGAAATTTTGACATCAGGTGTCTAGTTTTATCCATAACGAAGTTAAAGCGTTTCAGAAATGGCCTGAACTGCTTCGAGAAAAGGATGGTACGGCCGTGCCGCTTTTTTGCTCGACTTGGCGGGGGCACTGCCGTGCCCCCAGATATCGATACACTTGTAATACAATTTATTTTCAAATAAACCATTTAAAAGAACTCTCTAATAAAATCCTTATTTGTCCTCCATTATCTTCTGTTTCTTCTTTTTCATCTGCCCGTAAGAATCTTCTGCTAGACTTGAGCATCTTCTATTGTAAGAAGGATCTCTATGATTAACTACGAATGTTAGTTTTTCAATGTTTTTCGACGTTTAATACTTTTTGGTTTTGAAAAAGTAAAAAACAAAATAGCATCTTGTCAACATGCAACGGAACGTAGAATACTGAAATTGAGAAAAATACAAAAAACGAGAAACGCTGACCTCCGCATGAAAACAAAATTAATACATGCCCTTAATTTTAGTTTGAAACAGAAATAGAACTGGGCAGGGCACTTGTCGAGATACAAAGATAAGAGATGGACTTACCAAACAACTACATGGCAGCATGATTACTTACGCGAAGACTACACATTAAATGAAACTAATTTTTACGGATTTTGTCGCGTTTAATTTAACTTTTTAATTCCCTTCAAGACTTCAAGATACTGTAAACACAACCACGTCTTATTTAGTAGTAGGGGTCGTCCTAGACTCAGATTGTCAGTACGAGATTTCCACTTTACTCTTTCTTTTTTTTATTAAATGGCATTTTTAAAACAATAGATTGGGAAGAATATTCTTAAGCTATTTTAGAGAATTATTTAGCTAGCCCGTACAATTGCTTTAATGCGGTTACGGTTCAATCAAAAATCTTTTAGGCTACACAAATTGCTTGATAGATTAAGCAAAATAAATTTAAAGATGTCCAAGATATTTTCCAAACGTTAACCTTACTTGTACCACTTGTACGCGGTGTGTACCCTTTTGTTTACGAAAACACGTAAGACGAAGTTAACTAATGGAAAGGCTCCTTAAGATATAAGTTCGCCTGGTTTACCTTTAAAATTATCATCATTACATACTATCAAAATCCCCCTGCTAAATTAACTTCCCCATAGAGTGCACTTAGCAGGCGGGTAGGCAACCGCAGTTTTACACATTTTGTATGACTATCAAGAAGATGGTTTTTTTTCATAGGATAGGGTGACAAACGAGCACACAGTCCACCTGATGGTAAGTGGTTACTGTGGCCCATAGACATCTACATCTACCTTCGTTTGCGAATCGAAGTGCAGATGCGTTGTCACTCGTGAGGACTAAGATGGAATGCCTCTTTTGCAGTAAAAATGCTGCCGCTTAATGTTTCAGTTTCCCTCTGTCACCTCTTACAACACCCACGGAATGATAAGGCGTAGTGATTTCTGATACGCCGTCACTACGAAGCATATCACGCACACAGTAACAATTTCTTTCTTATTTCTGCACCGAATCAACAAATGGTATTGAGTTCCGATTGGGAGAGTGAGACAGGCGGCATGTTTTGCGTACTTAAACTAGCATGGTGGTCCCATCTCTATGAACCAATCCAACTAAGTTGAAAATGCTTGAGTCGAATGATGGATACAAGTCTTCGATTTATTTTAGTTTAACAGTCCATGTCTTTTTTATAGGATAGGGTGACAAACGAGCACACAGTCCACCTAGTTGTTAGTAAGTGGTTGCTGTGACCCACAGACATCTACATTTATCCTCAATAAAGAATCAAAATGCAGATGTGTCGTCACCCGTGAGGACTAAGATGTAATGCCTCTTTTCTAGTAAAATGGGTCTCCGGTATTCTACACTCACAATACGAAACACAGCAGTGTCAAGCTGCCATTTTACGCTGGTATTCTGTGAGAGCGTGGTTCTGCCCCGGTCGAGCCGATCCATTTGTGCTATAACTACGTTACTAATATAGCTGCAGCATGACTCTACCACGTATCAAAATAAATACCACGTCTTTTTGTCATTTGCTCTTAAATCTTGTTTTTTGTTTATAAAACTGAAGTGACAATTAGCTCACAGTCACCTCTGAACACTGAGTTGGAATGATTCATAGAGTTTACTTATACTGGCTCTTTCTACCCTATTTCGCGACAGAAACAGGTATTATGTTGGTAGATAGGCGAAAAAGTAGTACTATCGCCTAGTGAACGTCCGTTTCAGTCATTTGGGATGTATTATATTGTTAGTTGCGTAGTAATCTACGGAATAACAATGTAATATATTAATTTAGCATTTTATTCCTACTTAAATGTTATTGCTATTGCCTTTTAAAATATACATTCATATTTATAGCAATTTCTATTATAACTGAGTTCGAAACAATCGCTGTCCATTTAAATATTTATATGTTCCTTTATTACCCATAACGTGATTTACATATAAATGAAATGTATTCAGTTCCGAATAACGGTACAGTTTGGAACGAGTTTGCGTTTGAAATATGGATAAGCGAATGTTCAACTGATTTGTATTATTAAGTGGCGAAGCTTGTGAAGACACTTATTGATTTCACGATGTCTGTCCGTCTGTCTGTCCCACGATTATCTCGAGCACGGTTTCGAATTTTCAAATTCGGTTTTCAGCAATCGATTACTGATCACCCAGGCATCTGAACCTCCTATTTTGAAACTGGTTGCTCAAAAAAAAAGCTGATTGCTTCGCCACTTTGCTATGCTGTTAGTTTGCTAGGTTTATTCTTTATTATAAATTGGCATCCCACCCCGGATTTGCCAGGGTATCCAATAATGTGACGTCATGTAGATTTAGTAATCAATTTATTTTATCAATTTTTCGATTCTCCAAACGAACTCTATTATAACTAATTTTTTGAACTAAATATAGTTTAGATTACCCCTGGCGTGTTGAAGTTAAGTTTTGTCACATTTCGTCACAATCAGTTCAAGCAAGTAATAGAGTCAGGCGTTACTTTACATAAATCAATTATAATGAGGTTGTTATAAATTAATTTGCTTAAATCCGCGTAAAGAAAGAAAATTATGTCCTGCCCAGTTTTAAGGGGACCTCCCACGCTCCCTCAATTGTGTGCAACAGCGCACGCAATTGAGGGAGGGTGGCTGGTTTGTCTTTGTACAATTTATGTATGTTAACTATCTCTAACATACTTGAAAAAACTAGTGTAACGTTTAAAAATGCCTAGGCGTTTAGAGTTAGGTAACGATTTGTTTTAAAAAATTCTTCATTGATAATAATTGATGGTGACTACTTGACCACATAACTTTAAAGATAACGACAACTTTTTAATACTGTCAAAAGCGTGCGCACTATCACAGATATACTTGTTCTAATCTCTCTATGCTTGATATAATCTTTATCCAATGAGATCAGAAGTAAACTGTTTCAAAGTCACCGAAAACAAGAAGATATTAAAACAAACAATTTCTGATTTTGCACACATTCTGAAACATGTGAGGAATAATTAGATATCCGTCACTAGACACTAAGTTTTATTCGTTATCCTCAGAATTAGTAAGGAAACAAATTCCGTGGATATGTCTCAATCTGATTAGAATTTTTTTAGAGATTTTTGTAGAGAATTCTACATATTTTGTATGAGATTTGATGCAAGGTACAGTCAACGCAAGGTGCGGCAGAATGAAATTGCAACATTCCAACAGTTGTGTTAAAGTCAATCAAAAACAATGACGAAGTTAAAGTGTGATGGAATGCTCAGACCTTTGATAAAACAATTTTATTGCTTACAATAGGTCTTGCGAAATTTAATAACAATATTATGCCTTGTAAGCGAAGAGTGAAGGTCTATGGTTTTTTTCATAGGATAGGATGACAAACGAGCACACAGTCCACCTGATGGCAAGTGGTTGCTGCGGCCCATAGACATCTACATCTATCCTCGTTTGTGAATCAAAATGCAGATGTGTTGTCACCCGTGAGGGCTAAGATGGAATGCCTCTTTTCCAGTAAAAAGGGTCTCCGGTTCTCTACACTCACCATACGAAACACAGCAGTGCTAAGCTGCTATTTGACACTGGTATTCTGTGAGAACGTGGTCCATGCCCGGTCGAGTCGACCCATTTGTGCTACAACTATACTACTAATATAGCTCCAGCATGGCTCTACCACGTAAAAAATGGTATTCCGAACCCAAAAAGCATATTATCACTGTTCGGGTGGTGCACTATAGTATGATATCTATACAAATAAATATAATTGAAATGTCTGTTTGTCATGCCAAAATAACTGTTTTTTCCTAAATTCATATGAAAATATATACGGTACTTAGAACAAAAAAATAATTATAAATTTTTTTGTCTGTCTGTTTTCTAGCTTATCTCATTTTGACGGGATTTTAACCGGCAGATAGCTGAAGTTATATGTTATATGTTAAAAAGTAACTATTAAACCTTTTGAAATTGTTAACAAAATCCTTTTCAAATGGGGAATTATAATAATTAATTACTAAAAAATATACTTACGAAGTCGCGGACACAGCTAAAAATGATATATAAACTGCCAAAACAAGAGACGGAATTGAAAGAAATGACATAGCACGCATGCGCCAAGGCTTTTGAATGACTTTGTTCGACTAACAGATGTTCGTAGTTAGTTGATGACAATAAGAATTTGTGCAATACTGCTATTTCAGCTCGTTACTCGTACAGGTTAATGAACAGTACTTGTTACCAATAACAGTTGTTTGAATATACTAACCAGGCATGAATGATTTTTAAACGTGTTAGCTGAGGCTCAGGACCTAAGCAATCTCCGTGAATTTCACAGTAAACGACCAACCCAATCCACTTCAATCCACTCCGGCACAAATTAAGTCGTTAATTTAATTTTAAGTGCTGATATTTTTATAGAATAAGGGTGACAAACGAGCACACAGTCCACCTGATGGTAAGTGGTTGCTGTGGCCCATAGACATCTACATCTATCTTCGTTTGCGAATTAAAATGCATATGCGTGGTCTACTAAAAACTACTAAAATGCAGTTTACTGGAAAAGAGGCATACTATTACTTTTCCAGTAAAATAGGTCTCAGGTTCTCTTCAAACTCTCCATACGAAACACGCAGCATTAAGCAGCTACTTTACGCTGGTATTCTGTGAGAGCGTGGTCCTTCTCCGGTCGAGCCGACCCATTCGTGCTACAACTTTACTATTAATAAAGATTCCGCATGGTTCTACCACGTGCTCGGAGATTTGAAACTTAACTTTGTTTTAAAATATTTTGAGGACATCTAAAGTCTCGCCAACAGGCACACATACATAGAGGCATAGAGATATATAGTAGTTGTAGCACGAATGGATCGGATTAACCAACGTACGACCACGCTCTTACAGAATACCAGCGTAATATAGCATAATAATGCTGTGTTTCGTATGATGAGTGTAGAAAATCGAAGTCCCTTTTTACTGTTAATGAGTCAATTCATCATAGTCCTCAGGAGCGACGAGGACGGGTAGATGTGTTTGGCCACGAAATCCACTTACCATAAGGTGGACTATGTGTTTCTTTGTCATCCTTGATCTATAAAAAATAATGCACTAGAACGGCGGGTCAGACAAACTGCCTGTGACCAACAGTGGAACGTATATAAGCTATAACATTATTTTCACTTTTATAGAATGTTTAAAAACATTAAAAAAAATTAACCAAATCTAACTTCAAATATCTATACAAATAAATCAAAATCTTCCTTTTTATCTAATAATATTTTCTTAAACATGATACACGTTTCATTTGAAATCTAAAATTATTCATCTCATTCTCTTTCTTCCTCATCAGCTGTTACAGGCACAGCTGGACCTTTATCGCTATAAGAAGACTAAGGCTGACATCTATAGACCGTACTTTGACTTTGCTCAGACTTTACTTTCGAGCTAACACAATGTCGGTATTTATAGACCTAACTCCGAAGTCGTGCTGAGTGCGCGCTTAACAAAGCCTAAGTCAACGAAATCGACGACTTATGTAAAACTAAGGATAGGAGTATTATCCAAAACCACCGTATTAATTTTAAGTTCTTGTTCTTATGTTACTTTAATTAATTATAATAATGAATAAGTAAATTTAGGCCGTCTTCTAGTTTTAAATAGCATTCATCCATTTTCTAATAACGTAATTCAAACTTATTTCGAATTTCTTAAAATTTTTTTATAGGTTCGTTTTCAAATTCATGTGATAATAACGTATTTATGAAATACAATTGCGACTGTTTTCGATTTTTAAATATATATTTTTTAATTTGATACAGTTAAATCAAGAACATAAATCAAATCAAATTTTATGTTGTGTAAAGTCTGAGCTAAGTCAAATTACGGTCTATAGATCTCAGCCTTAGACTTAATCGTTACGCTCCGCGATCAAGGAAAATATCAGATTAATTGCATCTTTGACATTGTCCCGTTGCGTATCCTAATATTTTAAATCGGATATGTAGATAGAGATATATAGTCTTTCTCTTAGTTACTTACAAACACAACGGGACAAAATGTGGTGAGGATTTTTTTTAAGCCGCAATCGAAAATTGCCTATCTAAAAATTTTGAGTCATGAACGCTCTTTTCTGCGTCCGAATACTGAGATTACACAAAACAACTATTTTAGGAGATAAAACAATTTTTTTACGTGGTAGAGCCATACTGTAGCTACATTGTGGTTGCAGCACGAATGGGTCGGCTCGACCGGGATCCACACCCTCACAGAATACCAGAGTAAAATAGCAGCTCAATGCTGCTGTGTTTCGTATGGTGAGTGTAGAGAACTGGAGACCCTTTTTAATGGAAATGAGGCATTCCATCTCAGTCCTCAGGGGTGGCGGCGCATCTGCATTTTGATTGTTAATTGAGGATAAATGTCTGTAGACCACAGCATCCACTTACCTTCAGGTGGACTGTGTGCTCGTTTGTCACCCTTATTCTATAATGAATGGCAAAAAATATCTTTGTTGCCATTCATTAATGAGATGAATGGTGGCGCTTATTATCAAAATAGCTGAAAATTAATATCAAATGAAACTTCGTTACACTCTTGCGGTGTTGTTTGAGTTCAGCCCGGCGGAATTGTAGTTGAAAACGTTAATAATAAAAGCGAGAAAATATAATCAATGTAAGTAATAGAAGTATAGTTTATGATGATCATATAATTATTATTATTTTTTTCGCCACACATTTTCGAACTAACAAACTACCAGAAGAAGCAGATATGGCGGTAGAAGCATAGATATTTTTATGTGTAAACTCAAATTTACAACATATTTTTGCCCTTAATCGCATACCACATAAACTGGTTACAAGCCGTCAAGGCCAACGGGATGTGTTCTTCACGTCTGTCGGGGATCGTGTTATATAATCTGTGAAACAGAACAATGCAGTCGTTGCGGGACAAACCCAGCTCAAAGGCTCACCTTGCCTTGTGTGAGTCTGTATATAATTTAATATGGAAACGAAAAAAATACTGGCTATGTATTTTTTTTATCTTAAGCCTACCTCCGATGAAGGCAAATATTTATTTCAATCACTTTAACAGATTCAAAATAATAACTCCTCTCAATCATCAACAACGTCATTTCAACAATCAACCTCAAACACTAAAACTATTATTGCGTGATGTTTATTTTTTGGATAGTAAAAATCGTGTTTCTATTTATCCGGAGATCTGTTATTAAGTTTTTTTTTTTATCAGCTTATCGATTAATTATAGGTTACTTTAAATATAGCTTACCTTAAATCATATTGGGAAATACAGCCTTGGCGTCAGTCCGTGAATAGTCCACTGTTGAACTTGCGCCCTCCCTACAATTATATAGGAAGATCGATTCGGAAGTAGATCGGCAACTGCAGCAGCAAACGCTTGGAATTCTCTACATCATTTATAATACATGTAAGGGTAAAAAAACTATTTTTTATTAAAAAAAATTGGTAACAGTTCACATAGTGAGTGATTCATTCATTGATGAATGAATGAATAGATCCACTTGTGATTAAAGTGGATACTGATGCAACTACTTTATCTTCCCTTTTTTTATAGGATAGGGTGACAAACGAGCACACAGTCCACCTGATGGTAAGTGGTTGCTGTGGCCCATAGACATCTACATCTATCCTCGTTTGAGAATCAAAATGCAGATGCGTTGTCACCTGTGACGACTAAGATGGAATACCTCTTTTCCAGTAAAATGGGTCTCCGGTTCTCTACACTCACCATACGAAACACAGCAGTGTCAAGCTGCCATTTTACGCTGGTATTCTGTGAGAGCGTGGTCCTTCCAAAGTCGGGCTGACCCATTCGTGCTACAACTATACTACTAATATAGCTGCAGCATGGCTCTACCACGTATGAAAATTAAAATCCCTTTTAAATTCTTATTAAATTCCCTATCGTCTCATTATCAGTAAAAAGGGTTTCCGGAACTAACAATACGATAAATAGCAGAATTACTGTGAGATAGGCTACTACGATACTAAGACGTAAGGCAATGAAAAGAGGTTATAAGTAACCTGTAGGTAGATTTGGCTTGTTTTAAAAAGAAAACAGATAAATTACAGGCGTTCGTTCGAAGACCGGTTTAAAATCAAATTTTGGTAGTATCAAGCGAAGAGTTAAATTTAAATTACGTAAATTATGTTGCAATGCGCATTAAAGATACATAAACAAAGGTTTTGCAAGAATCGGTGTGGAGGAAACAACCGTTTACAATAGTTGCCGGCATTATTTTTTACTATAATGTAAAGTCAAAGAACTTGAATCACGCACGGTTTCTGAAATTTCTGTTTTCAAATTAAGTAGTCAATTAGGTTATGATTTCTTATATTTACGCGAATACATTGAATAAAATTATTGCAACGAAATTCCTAATCGGACGGTACGAGTTTGGCGGATGTGAGCTAGGCGAGAAAAATAGTGTATTTTATTTTAAATGACGCTTCATTTTAATAGACGCTAGTAATACATTTATTTGATATAATACGTTTATCAATAATAAGAAACTTCGTTCATACCCAGTGTTCCACGACACTCATTTACCTCCTGAAGACACATCGCGACAAAACTAATAATACCATCCACCATTGTGCGTTTTACTTAGAGTTTTCTGCTAAGCCTACCTCTTTGTGGAATCCTTTACAACCGGCGACAACCGGACCGATACGACTTAGGGACCCTCAGAAGAGCTTACTCCTTTCTAAAATGCCGGAAATGACCTGCAATTCTCCTGGTGTTGCAGTTGTTCATGGGCGGCGGTAGTCACTTACCATCAGGTGAGCCGCAGGTTCGTTTGTCCTCCCTTCTTTAAAATATACTATGAGATATTTCATATCATTCATACATCATTTCTTGGGGTTGAAGATGTTTTACGGTGTCCATGAGGTGCAGTAACTACTTATCATTAGCTGTATTGTAAGTTCATCTTTCACTTCAGTTTTAAATAAAACTATCGATACGCAACGACGTATATATGTGCATAAAAACATAAATAGCTTTAATAAGAATAAGGATGTGCATACTTTAAATACTAGGAACAAACATAAGCTTGTAATGCCATTTACTAGACTCCACAGAATCAGTAATTCATTTATGGGGCAATGTATACGCTTTTACAACAAAATCCTAGAACATATTCAAAGTTTGTCAATAAACAAGTTTAAAAGTTTTATTAAAGAAAAACTGTACAAGAAGGGTTATTATAATATCAAGGAATACATGAATGAAAATAACCCCTGGGAATAGGGTGATCGCCACCATGCTGGTTCTATGAAAATATCATTTAAAAATTGTATAAACAAAATTATTGTTAAGTGAAATTATGTTTAAAAAAAAGTCCCGCTGGGTTTCTTGCTAGTGCTTCCCGGATTGAGGTATTTTCCGAACCAAATAAAAAATGACTTTCAATAAGTATTATGTAATAATCAATATTGAATAAAACTTATTCTATTCTATTCTATTCTATTCTATTCTATTCTATTCTATTCTATTCTATTCTATGTTGTTATCACTTTATTCTGTTTTATATTATGTTATTTCCTCTAGTTATTGTTAAGTTTGTTTGATCTCTGACGTGTTATTTGTTTTTGAATTATGTTAATTATGTTATATGTTTAGTTTTACCTATTAATTACTGTCATTGGCGCAAGCCGTTGTAATTAATTATAAATAAATAAATAAATATTTTATATTCACTTACGGTTTTGCCAGTACAGCATACTCTCTGAAATGTACCTATTATGTCGAATTTTTTTTAAATTTTTCATTAAACTGCAAATAATTAATTATTTCATGGTTCTTGTTTCATTTTAAATATTTGATAAATGACAGAAGTGGGTGTTAAGCCTAAACAACTAGCATGCTAACTCTTATTTTTTATTTATTTTTTAAACTATGTCAAAATTCCCCCTATGAGGCAAATTATAGTAGAGGCCTATGTTCAGAAATGGTCTCTTGATTGGCCTAAATGAATGGAATGATTTAATAAATCAAGACAAAGAATTATAATAATCTAAAATTAATTCATGTCTTTTTTTTCTAGTGTAAAAAAAATCTTGCTTGCTTGTTTCATTGATACTGTACATTTAAATTCTTTATATTCACATCTTAGTAATCACACCTTTATACCTGTCGCTTTTTGTATAAGATTTGCTTAAAGTTACATCTCATGTCAATAAGTTGGATGTTTATGGCTTTTTTATGTTATTATAAGAAACAACTAGCAAAAACACTGAGCGTAGTTCCTGGAGGCCAGTCTCTCACCATAAATGATCATATTACTCGAGTCAGCCAAGATAGATACCGTTGCCGGCAACATTATTTTTAAGGCCTTATTTAAACTTTTATTATCATAATGATTTCATATTATTAAGCGATCTTGTTTGACATCGTAAATGGTCAACAGTCAAATCGTCAGGAACGCAAAATTATAACTCGGTCAGTGCACCTAAACACTTAATTTGGCCAATGATTTCTTGGACCTTTTTTGTATAATAAGGTAAAATAATTTATTTAACGTAATAAATAAAAGTAAATATGAGTTTCCATAAGTTGATATATTATCCATATATATTATATACCATATTTATAGCCACACCCCATCCACACGCATACCATACGCACACAAACACACACACACACACACACACAAACACACACACACACACACACACACACACACAAACACACACGCGAACACACAAACATACACGCACACAAACACACACACGCGCGCGCGCACGCACTCACGCACACACACACACACACACACACACACACACACACACAACACAAAGTGGTATATTATTCGTTTTCAAATTTTTATTTTCTTTTTACTTTAGTCTTTCATGACCTTAATTGTTATTGTTGTGTAATTTTTGTATATTGTGACATTGGAAGTGTACCTATTGTAAGCGTCAGCTGAAATACATACTGCTGTGCAGAACAAGTAAACATTTGTATTATAAGTTAATAATGTTATCGTGTCAATCTTTTGAAGGAACGCTTATTCGTTGCCTTCTATGAACTACGGCAGCGTCTAGAGATTGGCCCATTTATTGAGTAGGGCATAAAATGAGGGTCATGAGAAAGTGGGCGGCGAGACATTTGTCGCATAGAATACGTAAGCGGTACAACTGTTTTTATTAAACCGTTGAATTGTTTTCCAACATTTCTTCTGATTAACGTTCAGTTGACGTTTTACATCGGTGACAATTACGATTGAAACAATAATATTTTCTGTATAAATGGAAATGTTAGGAAGACGTGTAATGGAGATGTGTATTCTTGTCGTTTCCTATTTGTAGTAAAGGTTCCCAGCATAGAATTCGTCTAGAAAACTTTAGAACACGAATAATACGTCACTTGCACCATTATCATTTAATTCTGGTGATTATTTTATTTAATTTTTATTAATTTCACACCTTACATTTATTAATTAGACATTATATTACAGTACAGTTTATAAAAACTTCAAAGTATACCGGTATTGCCGACAGTAGTAAAATATTCGAGTGAGGTAAAAGATTACACTTCTTATTTTTGTCAAGTGCGTGACCAACTGTGTTGCAGGACACACCGCTACGACAGACATTTGCCTTTAAAGTTTAAGTGTTCTCGTAATATTTATTAGTTTAACATATTATGTATATGTAAGTATATGTGAATTATTTATGATGCACTCCATAGAATAGTTTTGATGAATATAAATTAGTAGCAATGACAATTTAGAATAATTTCATTCATTTAATCTTTACTTTTGATCATAAAAGTCGACGTACGTCAATTTGCGAAATGCTTATGAATGAATGAATGAATCTATTTCAAACCAGGACAGTTACTTTTTCTTTTTTTTTATAGGAGAGGGGGCAAATGAGCATGCGGCTCACCTGATGGTAAGTGACTACCGCCGCCCATGAATAACTGCAACACCAGGGGAACCAGGAGAATCGCAGATGCGTTGCCAGACTTTAAAACGTCTCTCTTAGGAACGCTTAAAGTTGCTCTCTTCTCTCTCTTTTTACTAAATGACAAAAGAAAGAGACAGGTATGTTAGATAATTAATAGTTAATTTAAGTAAACAATAATCAACGGTAATAGTCTGGCTGCTAATCAACTTCTTTATTAAGTATAGGACAGGATAGCTCGGTACCAACATAATGCTGATATATTTCGCATGATGGGTGTGGAGAATCGGAAATCCTTTTTAAAGGTAACGAGGCATTCCATTTCAATTAACTCTTATGTATCTATGCGTCTGTATGTGGGATCGTGGATTTAGTTTTTTTTTGTTTGAATAGTGACTTGATCTAGAGTGTTATTAGCTATAATTCAAAAAGAATTTTCAATCACCTGCATCCATTGAATTACTGCATGTCTTACAAGATCGTCACTCCATCTAGTGGGGGAAGCCCTACACTTCACCTGCCGGTACGAGGCTGTCACTCGAACACCTTTCTTCCCCATCGGTTGTTGGTTTTTCGAGCTATATGGCCGGCCCATTGCCACTTTAGCTTACTAATCCGTTGAACTTATATCACGCATCGCTGAGCGATCTTGAGCTTGCTCATATGGCCAGCAGTGAAGGACAACGTCTCAGATCCATAGGTCATCACTGGCAACACGCACTGGTTAAACAATCTTGTTTTAGGTGTTGAGGTATGTCTGACGAGAAAATGTGTCGTAATCTCCCTAACGCTGCCCAGCCGAGTAGAATCCGTCGATTGACCTATCGATCGAAGTTGGACTTACCTAGCCGGACTATTTGTCCCAGGTAAACATACTCGTCAACAACTTTGAGCTTAGTGCTCCCAACAACTACCAAAATAGGTGTGAAATGGACGTTACACATGACTTTTGTCATCCTTCTATAAATAAAATACGAGTATATATTAGAAAGTTTTTGAAGCCATCTAGATATTTTGCAATCACGCATAAACCGCTAAACTAATTTTAATGAAATTCGGTACACAGATGGACGATATTCTGTATACAAATATGGAAACGATTCTGTATCGCTGCGGCCGCAGCACTTGGGCCCAGCCGTGGTACGTATATAGGCTAATAGGTATATGCATTTACTTTTAATATTTTTTTTTAGGATAGGGTGATAAACGGGTACACAGTCCACCTGATGGTAAGTGGTTGCTGTGGCCCATTGACATCTACATCTATCCTCGTTTGCGAATCAAAATGCAGATGCGTTGTCACCCGTGAGGACTAAGATGGATTGCCCCTTTTCCAGTAAAATGGATCTCCGGTCCTCTACACTCATCATACGAAACATAGCAATGACAAGCTGCTATTTTACGCTGGTATTCTGTGAGAGCGTGGTCCTTCACCGGGCGAGCCGATCCATTCGTGCTACAACTATACTACTAATATAGCTGCAACATGGCTCTACCACGTGTTCATGGGCAGCGGTAGTCACTTACCATCAGGTGAGCTGCATGCTCGTTTGTCCCTTCTTCTATATAAAAAATATATAAGCGTTAGCCACTATATACTTATTTGTTTTAATTTACTTCTAAACAAGACAAACAATCCCTAAAGCTACTTGACAATTCCGACATATTAATATATAAATGTATTTATGTAATTATGTTATACTTGTGGTCCGCCCTGGCTTCGCACGGTTGATTTCTGGTTCTCGACAACAACGCCACATACAGGGTTCAATTGTCAATCTAAACCATTTTCTAATCAAAATCGGTCCAGTCGTTTAGAAGTTCAGTCACATACACGCGTACAGAAGAATTATATAACATATAATATGCATCTGTTATACATATAAACCTTTCCCTTATATCATTCTGTCTATTGATGAAAACTGTAGTAAAATCCGTTGTATTGTTTAAAAGATCTAAGCGTACAGACGACGGGAAGTGACTTTGTTTTATATTATCTAGAGATTAAGAAATAAATATTGATATATATTAAATAAATGTTTTTACACCGTAAGCAGTGTATATGCATCATATCATCATCATCGTAACAGTCTATTAGAAGTCTATTACTAAACATAGGCCTCCAGCCTCCACATAGGATGAATATTTGACAGTAGTAGACAATAATATTTACGCTGGTAATCTGTGAGAGCGTGGCCCTTCCCCGGTCGAGCCAACCCATTCGTGCTACAACTATATTACTAATATAGCTGCAGCATGGCTCTACCACGTGTAAGAATATTTGTTACTATGAGTGATGAAGTTACCTGTATAAACGACATTTTCTGTCATTCCTTTTTTCATATCATGCTAAATAACTTCTGTTCAGGTAGGTATATACGAGTAAAACACCTCTATTATAACATGGCATAATAAATCGCGTGCATCTTACGATGACGTGAAAACTTTATGCAAGGAGGCACATTATAACTCATACATCTATTTTATAATTGTGTATAACGCAATTGTAAGCCATAAGAATGTCCGAAATAAGGACCTAAGTCGGTTGTGTAGTAATAAGTAGGGTCAACACAGTTTATGTATTTGTTAAGACAGTTTGAAATATAAACATACATATTATTAGCCTCGCATGCACAATCTAACTTTTATGGTCGTTGCTGAAAATTGACGCTGTCGCAACCCTAAGATAGCTTATTTTGAATACACATAGATATTCAGCAATGGACTTTGATAGGCTTACTGCCTGCCTGCTTACTGATTATAATGATGATGATGGTGTTAATAAAAAAATGTTATTCCCTTTAACACTTTCATAGTTCGATTTGCAGACACAATAGTAGTTTTTAACAGTGGTAGAGCCAGGCGGCAGCTTTTGCTGTCGCATGGATGGGCCGGCTCGAACCGGGGTGGTACCACGACCTCACAGAATACCAGCGTGAAGTAGAGGTTTAGCTCTGCGTTTCGCTCGGTGAGTGCAGGTGGCCGGAGGCCCTTTTTACTGGAAATGAGGCATTCCATCCTAGTCCTCACGGGTGAAAACGCTTCTGCATTTTGATCTGTAACAGAGGATAGATGTAGATGTCTATGGGCCGCAGTAACCACTTACCATCAGGTGGACTGTGTGCTCGTTTTTCACCCTTATCCTATAAAAAAAGACAATAGGAGTGACCCATATGTGGGCCACGATACAGGGAAAGGTTTAAGAATATAATGCATAAATTTTTTCCATAATTTCTCGTTTGCTAAACAGAAAAATGTTTTTGTTGCTTTTATAAAAATTGAGTCTTTGTTAAAGTGAAACCATCTTATAACGAAAAGTAGTTTATGCTTAGTCTCAGGTTTAAACTAGAATCTGTTTCACAAAAGAAGTCGCGCAGAAATATGTGAAATAAACTGCAAAGAAACGAATTTAGCAACATTTTTGTTGTTTATGCTATGTGTTTCTTATAAAAATATTTTTTTATACGAAAAGAAGTATATCTTTGTGATATATATCTTTTCATAATTTTAATTTAATATTTTTTTAATGTAAATGAAATTATCTGATTTATATTCATTTTTGAAAGTAAATCATAGATTTCATACGAGGCTAAAGTGTTTATAATTTTTTTTTATTTCTAGTACTGTTAATATTACTAATAGTAGTAACCATCCCACTAAGCTTAAATGTTTGTGGGCTAGTTTCGCAGTTCGTACTTTAATGTTTAAATATCATACCACTCAATGATATCATATTATACTGTACTACTTTACTTTACTTTACTTTATTACTAAAAGTAAAATAATGTCTGCAATTTTCCCAAATAGATGTAGTTACTCTAGTTTAATTGTGTAAAGCGCATTCCTGCAATCTTGCATGTTTTGCTAAGGAAATCAGAAATTGACTAAATACAACAGCATAAATATGAAATTTAAGTCATTAAAATCCGGTGCAAAAACTATGTTATTGCAGTTTTAGAAACGGTAATTCGATTAAAGCGTATAGCTGTAATTCTAACACAGCTGGTTTATAAATTTGCAAGAAATGTTTTTAAAGTCAGCTTGTACCGTTGTCTTAAAGTTCAAATTAACTGAAAAACCTGTTCATGGGCGGTGGTTAATATTTACTATCAGGTAAGAAGCATGCTCGTTTGCCCCCTCTTCTATTAATGAAAGAAAAAGTTAATACTTTTCTGAATAATTAAGATAAAAAAGAATATATATCATGTAATTAGTTTCTCAGAAACGGCTCCGACAATTTAAATGACAGGTTTTCTTTAAGTTTATGTAGGTAAGTGTCATATCTAAGAAAATTGTTCTTTTTCTACATTACACTCGGCAGCCTAGGTACCAATAAGAAAACTATGGTTGCCAACCAGGTTGCCTAGCCTGGTAACTACGTCAAATATTCATCCTATATGGGGGCTAGAGGCCTATGTTAATAATGGACTTTTAATTGATTGTTAAGATAATGATGATATGATTTATATACATTGTTTACGGTGTAAAAACATAAATTTAATATTATATCAATATTTATTTCTTAATCTCTACATTCTTAATCTCTATAATTAGTATAAAACAAAGTCGTTTCCTGCCGTCTGTACGCTTAGATCTTTTAAAGAATACAATATATTTTACTGCAGTTTTCAACAATAAACAGAATAATTAGAGAGAAAGGTTTATATGTATAAAAGATGCATATTTTATGTTATATAGTTCTTCTGTGCGTGTGTATGTGATTAAATTTTGTGTGTGTGATTAAGTTGATTAGAAAATGGGTTAGATTCACAATTGAACCCTGTAGGCGGCGTTGTTGTCGAGATCCAAAGATGATCCGTGCGAAGCCGGGGCAGATCGCAAGTATAACACAATTACCTCACGCATGTCACCCAGAGGGGTAGGCAGAGATTACGGACTTTCATTAAGCGCGATCCTGACACACCTCTCTCGCCTCCTTTACATCCATATATCTACGCATACACGCTCGTCGGTTAAGGGTACTCCTAATCTGGCCCATTTTCAATGTATCGCCGATTTGGTCGATAAATCTTCGTCTAGGGCGTCCCTTCCCGACCCTGCCGGTCACTTCTGCAACATAAATTTGCTTTGTCACTCTTTCCTCTTTCATTCTTTCTACATGACCAAACCACCAAAGCATTCCTTTTTTAATCCTGGTCACAACGTCATCTTGCAAACCACACTTTTCTCTTATCACACTATTTCTCACCCTGTCATTTAGATTCAGCCCTAGCATACTCCTTAAGGACCGCATTTCTACAGCATTTATTCTGCTCTCGTGCTACTTCTGCCAGACCCAACTTTCACTACCATACATTAAAGTAGGGACTAACACAGCACTATGAATTGCCATACGTGCCTTATTTGACACATTCTGACACCTCATAATAGCGTGTAGAGCCCTATTCACTCTATTTCCTGCGTTGATTCGTCGTTCTATATCCTTATAATATCTACCATCCCTGCTAAATAAACATCCCAAATATACAAACTCATCCACTTGCTCTATCAACTCCCCTTCTATTCTTATTTCGCATAACGTTTTACTCTCTTCTCTTTCAAAAACCATCACTATCGTCTTACTGGCGTTCACTTTCATACCCCTTTCTTTCAATGACCAGTTCATTAAAGTAACCATCATTTGCAACTCGGCCGCCGACGATGCAAATATGACTTGATCATCGGCGTACAAAAGGCATTTGACGCAAGTATAACATAATTACATAAATACATTTATATATTAATATGTCGGTATTGTCAGGTAGCTTTAGGGATTGTCTGTCTTGTTTAGAAGTAAATTAAAGCAAATAAGTATATAGTGGCTAATGCTTATATATTTTTTATATAGAAGAAGGGACAAACGAGCATGCAGCTCACCTGATGGTAAGTGACTACCGCTGCCCATGAACACGTGGTAGAGCCATGTTGCAGCTATATTAGTAGTATAGTTGTAGCACGAATGGATCGGCTCGACCGGGGAAGGACCACGCTCTCACAGAATACCAGCGTAAAATAGCAGCTTGACATTGCTATGTTTCGTATGATGAGTGTAGAGGACCGGAGACCCATTTTACTGGAAAAGGGGCAATCCATCTTAGTCCTCACGGGTGACGACGCATTTCTATGGGCCACAGTAACCACTTACCATCAGGTGGACTGTGTGCTCGTTTGTCACCCTATACTATTAAAAAAATAAGAACAACAGCAACACCAGGGGAATTGCAGATGCGTTGTCAGCCTTTTAGAAGGGTGTAATTTTTTTTCTTGATGATCCCGAAGTCATATCGGTCCGAAAAAATCACCGGTGGTAAACAATTCTACAGAGATGTTGTACGTGGAAGAAAACTCCTCGTAAACGCACAGTCGTGGACCGCCAAGCATACAGATGGTGAGGATGGTATCGTGAATTTTGACGCGATGTGCGTTCGTGAAATTTGGCGGCTGGAATTAATCCGAATTAACATATAATCTAACGCTTGCAGTGTGTTAATTTCAATACAGAAAGATACAGTAGCCTAAATTGTAATACGGATACAGACTGCAGGTCTCTAAGCTCGTGTGTTCGGATCCGCCATTTACCTATCATGGACCACTCCGAGCACGAGCAAAAAAATATTTCACACATTACACAAATAGCACAGTCGAACTTACGAAATCCCTTTATGAACGCTAATTATATGATCTGGCGTAACCGTTATAGCTGCGCCGCAAATAGCATCGCAAAGCGTCGTGGGAGAATTGACGGCTAAATTGAAACCGCTATGCTTTTTTAATCGTTACTTAATAATTATTGCTTTACGTCCACATTGCTTAAATGACAAATTTCACTCGTCATCCCCACTGGATACGTAGAATGAAAGATTGATGATTGATGATGAGAAGATTGAAGATTTAGGGTCAGCTTACATCGAAGATTAGATGTAGCACGAATGGGTCGGCTCGACCGGGGAAGGACCACGCTCTCACAGAATACCTGCGTAAAATAGCAGCTAAATTCTGCTGTGTTTCATATGATGGGTGTAGAAATCTGGTAACCCTTTTCACTGGAAACGAGGCGTTTCATCTTAGTGTTCAGAGGTGACCACGCACCTGTATTTTGTTTTTTAATCGACGATAGATGAAGATGTATATGGACCACAGCATCCACTTACCATCAGGTGGACTGTGTGCTTCGTGCAAATTGACGTTATGGTAGTGGAATAGTCTACATCCACGCTCTTACACCAATGTGTACCTATCTTATCATATTTTCAATATTAAATTAGTTTTATATCATAATGCTATTTTAAAAGTTCACGATGCATCACGTCGCGCCCCGTCTCGGTGTGAACTGACCCTAATACGCCTTGGGAGAGGCTGACGTACAGCAGTGGACTGCACAGGCTAAAAATGACGACACAGAAACCACCAGGGTGATATTAGTTTATTAATTGTAGGTGGGTCAACGATTTGGATTATAGCAATTAGAATTTTTTATTAATCTGTGGATGTATTCTTCCTATCTGGTAGTCATAAACAAAATTAATATTACTATTTATACTAATATCAAACTTAATGTAATAACACTGTAATTACAAAATTTATAAAATAAAATATATACTAAAACAATGAACCTAAAACTAAAATACTTTAAAATATAATATAATAACTAAAATATATTATTAAAAAGGAGTCCCTTTAGGCAAGGTTCCAAAGATACTGGCAGCGTTCCCCCTTTGAATAGCTAGACTAATTATTTGCCAGAGGTAGCTGCCAGCTTTTCGGTCTCCTGTGATGTCGACTAACCTTTTTGCTATTTCCTTAAAAAGCCTTATAGCGCTAGGACCCCACGGACCAAGGGTCTCGACACCGAATGGGACAAAATCATATTCGGAGCCTAGACCCCTGTATTTAAATGTTTTAGCTTTTTTAGCTGCTTCACAAGCCGCACCAGCTCTGTTGTTGGTTCTATGTAGATGGGAAGGGGCCAGCGTGTGTGAACAGGTTGCATCCCATACCAGCACCCGGCCCATCTTCCATGGAATCTAACTCATACCGTCCGGTCTCTTGCCATCGTCTCTTGCAATACCAGACGGCTCAAGTAGACTTGGCACGTTGACGGTGGCAAGGGACCGGCGTATGATATCGTTAAGTGCGGCATGTCTCGAGAATCGGCCTGCACTTTTTGGCATGATAGTCCGTGATGTCTTAGCTTGTCGACATCACTGCCACAGGGACATTTATGAGGAGCGCAGACCGGAATCCCAAGCAGTAGACAGGTTGCGATTCGGAGCGTGTCAGGCTCAAGAAATGTTCCTGTATTTGACGAAGGGTACGCGTCAAGCCAGTAGCCGGCCTCATGCATTCCCACGGCCAAAAGCCTAGCACGCGCCGAACCTGAAAAACTCAAAAGACTGTCATAAGTTTATTTGCAGTTTATGTCGTCGTTGTCCAATGATCACGCGCAGAACGCGTGGTAGTTAGGATGCAGTTTTTAAATAAAAATCTTCGTCTTCATAATATATACATTATAATATCGTACTTGGATAATCAAATTAAATTAAGTGATACAATTCAAGAGAAGACGGCATGTTTTTTACATTCACAGAAAAACATAAATGTCATAAACACCTAATGACCTTTTCTTCATCGGGAAATGTCTATATCTCGGATGAGCAAGGATGGGTTATGTCGGACTCGCACCGACTAAAACGGTTCGATGTTTCATCTTTGCCGCATATAGGCCGGACCACGGCAGCGCATTTTTTTTATAGGATAAGGGTGACAAACGAGCACACAGTCCACCTGATGGTAAGTGGTTGCTGCGGCCCATAGACATCTACATCTTTCCTCGTTTGCGAATCAAAATGCAGATGCGTTGTCACCCGTGGGGACTAAGATGGAATGCCTCATTTCCAGTAAAGAGGGCCTCCGGCCACCTGCACTCATCAAGCGAAACGCAGAGGTAAACCTCTACTTCACGTTGGTATTCTGTGAGGTCGTGGTACCACCCCGGTTCGAGCCGGCCCATCCGTGCGACAGCAAAAGCTGTCGCGTGGCTCTACCACTGTTACCTATTATGCATGCAGCATGCATGTTGCCTATTAGCAGCACCATGCTGGAAGAGTTCAACTCCTCCCCGTATCCCTCTTCAGAAAAAACGCACTGGAACCCAAAGAACACTTTCCTCCACGACTTTCTTCTCCATCTGCATAACGGACAAGTTTAGGTTCTATAAACCGTTACCGTAACAACTATTAAAGTTAACTGCTTATTATAGGCCTCTTGCATAGATATAGAGGGGATATTTGCCATAGTTGTCACGCTTGGCAAGCGGGTTGGCAACCGCAGTTTTAGTTTATTTTTAGTTGTTATTGGGAAGACGCTGCTGCCTATCTCCTGATTTATTTCCCGCTTGCCTCTTTCGACAACCCACGGGATGATATGGGGTAGTTAATATTCTTACACGGCCACTACACGGTACGGTAGATTCTATTTAAATTACATAAAATGTAACTTTGCTCACCTAATGTTACCGCCATTATAAAACTTTAATATTACTATTATCTAATGCGGTAATAAGAAGTTGAGTGATTAGGAAAAACCCATAGACGTTCTCACTTATCTTTATTTCGTCGTAGTTAGTGCAATTAACGACATCAAATACAGCTCTCAGTTCTCTCTTTCTAGTCCTATTAGCTGTCTTCATTGCGGCGAAACATTGTATTCTGCAAGAGAACGTAACGACTGTGTGCTCGCCATAGAGATAATATAGATAGAGTGGAGAAGCCATATGCTTTTCTGCAAGTGGAACTGACGCGCTGTTAGAAAGAGAAAGAAGATGAGAGTTGCTGTCTGTCCTTCTCTAATAACAACAGAGCGCATGCGCGGTATTATTTTGTCATGTTAGGTTACCTTGACAACATGCGTCGTTAGAGAGAGACAGATAGCAATCTTGATCTTCTCTCTCTTTCTAACGACAAGTCACATTTGCGGCTGGCTTCCCTACTCTATCTATATTATCTCTATGGTGCTCGCTCGTCACCCTCATTCTATATATAAACGTACAAGCGAAACTATTATATATCCGAGTAATAAAAATAGAAAAAAATATATTATCATGCTAAATCTCCAACAAATATGGACTCCGGAGTTATAAAATGTATGTTATTGCACTAAGTTAAACTAGAATTAATAATAATATAAAACAAGCTTAACATATTTAAAATTTAATGAGTACTTAATTAAAATTTGATTAGGGTAGCATAACTTAAAACGTTTTAACAATATTTGTGAAAATTAAATAAACGGCATTATCGAAGTACTTAGAACATTATTTCATAATGTCTTTATAGTTCGTTTGAAAAAACTGAAGTTTTAGATTACGTACGGATGCGTCAGCTCCGCAAAAAAGGACAATAAAATGCTAATTTTTCTTTTTATTGGTAAGACGGACTAAGTATTCAGGGGCATAGAGCAACACGGAGGAGTAGCCATATCATTTTTCTTTGTTTAAAAATGGTCTGACATTTTTTGCGAGGGGAAATCTGCGCACACTAAAATAAAAGTCTGTGACTACGAAACTCATAGATAACAATTAAAACAGTAAACTAACAATTTCACTTAAACATAGATACATTATAGAAGAATCGCTCGGTGGCAGCAACGACTCGGATATAGACTCGGATCAGTCGCTTGTCCGATCTGCATATTGTAGTGGCGAGCGGCCTGTGTTGGTAAATAAATCCGAAACAACATGACCGTTATTATTGCTATTTTTAGGTTTAAAAATAAGTAAATGGCAATAATGTGATTAAAATTACTTATACATGTATGATAGGTAACGCCGTCATTTAGTAAATTTGACTTGGTAGATCCCTTTTTGCAGCAAAAATCTGAAATATTTAGCATTTTTGTAGGACATTGCTTCAGCCGCGCAACTAGATATAGTCTACTGAGCAGTGCGGTTGCAACTAGTTTTATTATACGCATAGGACCGCGTGGACTTTTACTTTGACAGAGCGAAACGCCGGAGTATGGCTACTCGCATCCGATCTGCCGGTGGCCCTTTTTGCTTTATGTTTTTTTTTTATAAAATAAGGGTGACAAACGAGCATACAGTCCATGATGGGAAGTGAATACTGTGACCCATAATCATCTTTATTTATCCTCGATTAAGAATCAAAATGCAGATGCATTTTGATTCTTTAAGAGGTGCCTTGTTTTCAGTAAAAAGGGTCTCCAGTTTCTGCACCCACCACACACATACCACAGCAACATTAAGCTGCTATTTTACGCTGATATTCTGTGAGAATGTGATCCTACCTTGATGGAGCTGACCCGTTCGTGTTACAACCATAATATAGCTGCAGCTTGGCTCAACCACGTTTATTATCTTATTCAGTGGTGACAAAACATCTGCATTTAATTATGGTGTCTATGGGCCATAACGTCCACCCAATAGTTTGACTGTGTGCTCTTTTTTCACCCTTACTTTTATAGAGCCTATAATAACTTATGAAACATAATTTATATTTGCTATTAATAATTTTAGCTTTATCTACAGAAAAATGAGCATTCGTATTATACGAATTTAAGGCTGACTCTAGGTTCCATGGTTATTTGTTAATTGTCTCTTTGACAATCTGCATTATTAAATAATTTAGTATCGAGGAAATTCTAGTTACTTTGCATTCTACAGTGAACTGGCCAAATAGCTTGAAGGTCTACATTCATTAACAATACTTTTTTTAATCATTCAGAATCGAGGAGACCTTAACGTTAACTTTATAATTTAACTGATTTTAACAGTGACGATAACTATTAACAACATTTTAAGTTTTCAATTGTATTGAACATATATTATATCATATGTATAATTATCAATAAAAACGTACAAACCACACATAAAACTATGAATTAAATCCTAAAATAACTATCGACAAAATTATGTAGTGTATATTTATATTCAAGAGGCATTTTGTATATTGTACTATACAAAATGGATCTTGACTACTATTCAATCATTTAAATCATAATAAGATATTGGTTTCAAAAAATACTATTACATAATTACATTTCATACTAAAAAAAACTGTCAGTCGTAGAACTGCACGTCATAATTGAAAACTGCTTAGCTTCATAAACTTGTAAAAATTATTTATGGGATGTTAAGGATTTTTAAAAAAAAAAAAGATTCCTTAACAACCCATAAATAATTTTTACAAGTTCTTTAATCAATTAACTTTGAAAAATTGAACAGTTCCAATTTAAGTGGAATCGGAATAAATTAATAATGCTCCGCTTCTTACTTAATATCGAGGTCTATTTTTTCTTAGAAGATTAACTTCTTTACGATTAAACTGGGTCGATTATTATTGCGTCGATTTAGTTATATTAGAAACGAATAATATTATTTATGATAGTTATACAGTTTTTTTAACTTATATATCATGAATAAACCTTATTATAGTTCTTAAGTTACTAAGGTCTTAAATGTGTCATTTTTATGACTCACTGACTCACTAATCACGATAATTTTTAGGAAGTATTTTTTATTAGAAATTATTTTTAACAATTTCATTTATTGCTCTATTTTACATGAAAAAGAATGATCATTATCTATGTAATACAAATAAATTTATAAATACATATAATTTTTATAAAATAACTAGCTCGCCAAGCAGACGTTGTTCTGCCCTTTCCAACGACCCTTCCTATAAAAAAATCCTTAAATTCGCAATAAAACATTTTGAGGGCCCTTTAGCGGGATAAAAACTATCCTATCTATCAAGTTGGACTAAAATACACATAGTGTGTAAAATTTCATTGAAATCAGTTCAGTAGTTTAGGAGTCCATCACGGACAAACAACGTGACACGTAATTTTTATATATAAAGATATCAATTGGATTTTCAACATTACTTCCAATTTTGTCTATCTGAGCGTGACGGTCACGCGAGTTTAGTGCTTTTTCTCCATCCGAAAAGTGCCCAAAGTGCCTAAACATGTGTTCATTTTAAAAACCTGATTTATTATAAATATTTTTCACACATAAAATAGGTTTTTCTTTTTATAGCAATGGAATCCTACCGTCAAAGTTCCGCCTTATCCGATTGGAATAAACTTTGACCATCAAATGAGTTAATCATTTGTTTATATTATTAAGAGTTTATTGTTGCGAACATACCTGAATTTATCAACCGACCAACATCAAAACAAGTTAAAGATTTACATCATACTTTATTTATGTCACGTTTAAGTAAACAAGACATTGAAATGTTGGTAACATATTATGTAAAAAAAATATTATTAATATTTTAACTTCGAGCATAGCCAAAGTTTTAGTTTATTCCTGCTTAGAAGATTGAAATAAATTGTCAAATCCTCATTAAAGCTGACGTGTACATAAAACTATTTAGATGATGTTTTAATTGAGCCCTGAGCCGTGGTAGCTCAGGGGTTAGGCGCTCGTTATAAATTTTACAGTACGCGAGAAACCCGGGTTCGATGCCCGCTGGGACCAAAGAAATTATTAATTGCAATTTTAAGGGGAAAAATTACCGAGGAAATCTGCATGTCTAAAGAATAAAAAAAAATTAAATTCGCCAAAACGCATTGGGGCAGCGCAGCGGACATTTCCTTCCCCTAAAACACTCTCAGAAATGAGAGGAGGCCTGTGCCCAGTAGTGGTATTTATATAGGCTGTAACTTTAATGTTTCAATTTACAAGTTTATTTTCTTCAACGTCGAGTGAAAATTTGCCGCCAAAGCACAGAATTTTATTTATCATATGCTAAAAGCTTAAATAAATAAATAATAGTAAATAATAAAATAAACAAATAGTAATTACTTTAACAATAATAATTTAATTTCTAGTTTTAGTTTTTTTATTATTATCACAGTTTTTAATATTGTATATAATAAAATACTTTAACAACTTAGAATTTAAAATTATAGTATAAAATATTTTAACCGCGTAGTGGCGGTGTAATTATAATAGGTGGACTGTGTGCTCCGTTTGTCATCCTTATTCTATAAAAAAAAACCACTTCCCCATAATATCATGGGTGGCGAGGCGTCAGAGGAAAACAAACCAGGAGATGGGAAACAGCATCTCCCTGATAATAACACAAAATAATAAAAATACTGCAGTTGCTAACCCGAATGACAAACGTGGAAATTATAACAAAAATTGACTGTCTCGTCGGTTTGTTGGTTGTAGTAGTGCGACTGCTGATCATGAAATCCCGGGTTCGAGTCCCGGGTCGGCCAAAAAATTCAGGTATTGAGCTTTTCCATCAAGAAATTCTCAGTAGCTGCCCGGAGTCAGGAAATTGGCTGTGTCTCGCCTCCGTGAAGCCGAAAGCAAGTAAAGCCGTTGATCTTGCGCCTGATATCCCTCCGGTCGTGTCAGCTTACCGTCCCATCGGAGTATGAGAGTGAGGGAATAGAGAGTGCACCTGTGCTTGGATAATATAATCCTGTCTTGCACCGATGGCTTGTCTCCGTTGAGGCTGGTCGCCGTGATTGAAATTCAGTCTGTTTTTATTTTATTATTTATTATTATTAACAAATAATCCCTATGAGGTAGTCTATGCGGGAGGCCTATGTTCAGCTGACCTTTTGATAAGCTGTACGCTAACGGTATAAAATATTTTAACTTAGAACTCAAATGAAAGAACTGAAAAAGCATGAGTTAGAATGAAAAAGCAGAAGCCTAAATCTGTAAAAAAGTTTTATGACAATTCTGTATGGTAGCTACAAAATTTTATCTGGTCGGCTTACCGCTACTTGACATCATTGTAAAGTTAACATATATTGGAACAAAGAACATATAAAGAAGATTAAACTCTTTTGATTTGTTTAAATCTACAATTTCTCAATTTGGTACAAATCTTCTCTGTTTTCCGAGTGATTAAATAATTAATCAATTTATACTACGATGCACTGTTTTAGATATTTTTTTACTTTAATCATAAGGCATTTTTTTATAGGATATGGTGACAAACGAGCACAAATTCCACCTGATGGTAAGTGGTTGCTGTCGCCCATAGACATCTACATGTTTCCTCGTTCGCGAATAAAAATGCAAATGCGTTGTCAGCCTTGAGGACTAAGATGGTATGCCTCTTTTCCAGTAAAAAATGTCTCCGGTTCTCTACACTCACTATACGAAACACAGCAGTATTAAGCTGCTATTTTACGCTGGTATTCTGTGAGAGCGTGGTCCTTCCCCGGTCGAGCCGACCCATTCGTGCTACAACTATACTACGAATATAGCTGCAGCATGGCTCTACCACGTATAGAATAGAGTTTACAAATTGGCACAAATAAGGCGGTGAAATTAATGAGGGCTAATTATTTGAGGTAAAGTTTTTTTGTTACATGATGTGTTTTAATTGAGAAGTTGTTTTTTAATAAAAGTTTGTCAGTTTCTACAGTATTTCACTAATACACAAAAAAATGCGTCAGTGGTTTGCTCTTTAATTTATGCACATTTTTAATTTTTTTTTAAATATTTCTATTTTTATAAATATCTGTGGTTTGATTTGTTTATTTTTAATCTTATCAATATAAAATATAGCTAATAGTACAGAAAGAAACAAACATTAACCTTTACATTTTCCGAACAAATTAACTTCCCCGCTATGAAATCTGTTACCTATTATACCTTAATTTTAAGTGGCGCCGCCCTGGTAGCAGGAAAAATCGTAGATGCCCTCATTCAACATGTTAATTAGGGAAAGCAAATTTGCTGTAGAAACAAATCTGATTTGCTAATTAAACAAAGAGGTAATAAAGTTGATTAGATATACTTACGTAAAGCATATAAAAACTGTTAAGGTTGGTAACACACCAGGTGTTTTAGATATTTTTTACAGCAATTTAATTCACTACTCCATATCGTCCAAAAGTTGTCGTAGGTACTGACAGAGTAAACCAAACCAAAAGATTGTAGCAGTGTCTTCTAACTAACAACCAGAATGTAAATATTGTGTTTGCCAACCAGCCTGCCAAGCATGGCAACTATGGCAAATTACCCTTATGAAGCAAGCAATGGGCGAGTCCAATGCTCAGCGGTGGACTTTGATAGGCTGATACGTTGACCTGTATCTATGATTTCTTAATTTCATTGTCTATTTTCTACAGACTTAAAAAAGGAGCCGGTAGTAGTCGAATTGAGCGACTGTATGTTTTTTTTGTGTGTTACCTCATAACTTTTTACTGGTTGAACCGATTTCGATGATTATTTATTTACTTGAAAGCTGGTGCTTCACATGTGGTTCCATATAAATTTGATCAAGGTTTGACCAATAGTTTTTGAGTTATTCTTAATAATTTATATTGAAGTCATCATCATCATAACCATCATTACAGCCTTTCATAAGTCCACTGCTGAACATAGGCCTCCCCCAAGGAATGCGACAAAGCACGTTCCTGAGCCACCTGCACCCATCGACTTCCTGCATGTCTTACCAGGTCGTCACTCCATCTCGTAGGGGGTCGCCCTACACTTCGCCTACCGGTACGAGGCTGCCACTCAAGTACCTTTCTTCCCCATCGGTTGTCAGTTCTTCGGGCTATATGGCCGGCCCACTGCCACTTCAGCTTACTAATCCGTTGGACTATGTTGGTTACTCTGGTTCTACAGCGGATATACTCATTTCTAAGTTTACCACGCAGAGAAACCCCGAGCATAGCCCTCTCCATAGCTCGCTGAGCGACCTTGAGCTTCCTCATACGGCCAGCAGTGAAGGACCACGTTTCAGATCCGTAAGTCATCACTGGCAACACGCACTGGTTGTACAATTACGTTTTAAGGTTTTGAGGTATATCTGACGAGAAGATGTGTCGTAGTTTTCCGAACGCTGCCCAGCCGAGTTGAATCCGTCGATTGACCTCTCGGTCGAAGTTGGACTTACCTAGTCTGACTATTTGTCCCAGGTAAACATACTCATCAACAACTTCGAGCTTAGAGCTCCCAACAACTACCGGCATAGGTGTGACCTGGACATTAAACATGATCTTTGTTTTGTCCATGTTCATCCTAAGACCTATTCGTTGGGAGACACTATTGAGGTCATTGAGCATGGTGCTTAGGACCTCCAGCGATTCTGCCATAAGGAATATATCGTCGGCAAATCGAAGGTGGTTGATGTACTCGCCATTGATGTTAATTGACGTTATATTGAAGTCGGTTGTACAAAATTTTTAATTTTGAATTATTATTATATCGAATTATTTATTTATACTAGAGACAACACGTGTGACACTGGACGAAAATAGACTGTGATAATCCGTGTTATGGCGGTGTAAGAATATCCACTACCACATATCATCCCGTTTGTGTCGTAAGAGACGACAGAGGGAAACAAATCAGAAAATGGGAAGCAGCGTCTTCCTAATAATGACTAAAAATAAAAAAAACTGCGGTTACCAACTCGCTTGCCAAGCGTAGCAACTATGGCAAATATCCCCAATAGTAGAGTTTCTTTTCTATCTTCACCTGCACCGGTCACTTCATCACCCTCTCACCTATTTCTTTGAATTGCTACCACGTTTGTCGATCTAATGTAAGAATAACGAGGACTGTTCACATACAATAAGAATAAAAATGATTGTGAGGAAACTCAAGTCATTTCTTTAATCGCGTGGACGACGTAATGCCATCTCATTTAGTCTTCTATAACCAAGAATTAAGAAGGCCGAGCAGTTACGCCATGATTCCCAACGCAGTCCACCGTGAGTTATGTACATACCTGGGTATTTAGTGTTGAATTGTATTGCGACAGCTTGTGGTCCAAGTTATAAGCGAATAACATTATTAAGTTAGTAAGCTTGATGTTAAGTTTTATGATATATTTTACGTGACATGAAGGTTGTTTTCTTACTTACATAACTAAACATATTATTAAAGTGTATACATATATAAAATAAAATAAATAATAATAAGATAACATTTCCTACTCAACTATTTTCAAGGTATTTTAATGTATGTTTAAACAAGGGCACTTAAATTTACTTTAAAAAAGTTAAAGCCTTCTCCAAAAAAGCGCAGACTTCCGAATGTGAAACTATTTTAGGAATTCTCTTTAGTTATTTGCAGTCGGCCTTAACTTTTTTTTACCTAATTTTTTACACTTTTGAGTGGATTAAGGAATATTATAACCTCAAATTCGTGCAAAGAGTTATATGAAACACTTCATCCCTTATTTTGCCACACATAGGTGTGAAATTTTAATCCCTATAACCTATTTAATAAAAAATCAAAATTAGCTCAAAATTGACGAAGATAACATATTAATATCATATACAAAAAAATAAAAACCTACTGTCGAACTGTAAACCTACTCTGTGAGTCTATTGTTAACACTGTTAATGGTAAATTACAGTAATTAACAGTTGTCGGTAATGTTCGTGCTGATCTCGGTTAAATTCGTTTTCTTGAGGAACCGCCGCGGCCGGCGGCGCGGCGACGACGGCAGCGCGGTGGCGGTTTATCCACGGGTTGTATTGTTAGAGCAAGTGAAATAGTAATAGTCCCGAATTCCCGATTGCTCGCGTAGGTAGATACATGAAGCTTCCAGAGTCGGTTTCGTGATTTCTTCAGACAGTTTTCGACCCATACGCGCGGTATAAAAGTCACGCTAACCGCAGCGACCGACAGTTCGGTTTTAATTTGAGTGAAGTGTCAATAGTTCTAGTGTAGATTTTAACTCGACTAGCCGGTGTTATATATTTTGATCCACATTCAACGTAGATTTCCCGTCAAGTGCCGTGTATAATTGTGTTGTGAAATCGTAAGTAAAACTCTGTTATTAATAAGTGTTTCCCTACCTATTTAATCAATTATATTTGGTAATTTAAAAAAGGATGGGTAATTTAAGTAGGTACTGTAATTGTTTTTAGGTGCTGTGTTAATCCTAGCCAGGATTAGAACGCAACATGGACAAGCCAGGACCTAGTAAAAAACGTAAGGTTAAAGATGAAAGTCGGCAGTTTCAAGAAATTTGGACTGAGAAATACTTTTTTGTATGGTCGCATAACAAAGTCGTTTGTTTAATTTGTAAGAATTCTGTTGCGATTGCAAAGGAATATAATGTAAAAAGGCACTATTAAACGCAGCATCCTACTTTTACCAAGTTTACAGGCGAATTAAGAAAGAAAAAAAAAGTTGTCTTTAAAACGGGAGCTTATTGGTCAGCAAGCTATGTTTACAAAACCCATTCAAGATTCAGAAACAGCTACAGAAGTTAGTTATGAAATTTCTCGAATGATAGCAAAGGGAAGTCGCCCCTTCAATGATGGGGATTTTGTAAAAGAATGCATAGAAATTGCTGCTAAGAAAATGTGTCCAGAAGCAGCAAAAAAGTTTGAGAAAATTCAACTGAATCGTATGACTATCCAAAGACGAATTATGTCTTTGTCAGGTAATATTGCGCAACAATTAAATGAAAAAACTAAGATCATTGAATTTTTTTCATTAGCACTCGACAAATCCACTGATATTAGTTCCACAGCTCAACTTCTGGTATTCATACGAAGTGTTACTCAAGATTTTGAAGTTTTAGAGGAGTTATTAGGAATGTGTTCATTGAAAGGTCAAACCAGAGGAGTTGATGTACTTTTGGATGAGTGTTCAAAAACTGATTTGGACTTATCAAAATTATCGGGAGTTGCGACTGACGGTGCTCCTTCGATGATTGGTGCCAATTCTGGGCTAGTTACTTTGCTGAAAAAGCATCTGCAAGAAAAAAACATAAACGCTAAAGATCTCATGCAGTTTCACTGCATTATACACCAAGAAGCTCTCTGTTCTAAAAAGAAAATAATTTCAAAATGTGATGAAAGTGGTAGTTTCGACTGTAAATTTCATAAAATCACGAGAACTCAATCACAGGCAATTCAAACAATTCCTTGATGACATAGAAAGCGAATATGGAGAATTACTGTATTATACAGAAGTAAGGTGGCTAAGTCGTGGATTAACACTGGAACGATTTCTAAATTTAATAGAAGAAATTGGAATATTTCTGGCGGAAAAGCAAAGGGATGTCCCGGAACTTAAAAATTCTGATTGGTTGTGTGATTTGGCTTTTTTAGTTGATATTACAAATCATTTTGAATGTCTTGAACACATCAAGGCAAAAATTAACTGATATCCCAGCTCTACGCTATTCTGGAAATTACAATCATTTTCCGAATTATAAGAAAATGGCTGAAAAATTTAACAAAACTGCGATTAATTTCATTTATGTAGAAAAGCTAGATATTTTGATTCAATCTTTTCAAGACAGATTTTCGGAGTTTAAAAAAGTGAAACCTCTGTTGGACATATTCAGCAATCCTTTCACGATTTCAGTTGAAAATGCGCCAGAGTCAATGCAGTTAGAAATTATCGACATTCAAAACGACCAAGGTTTACGCAAAAAATTCAACGAAGGAGACTTGCTGAACTTTTACCGCTGCATTGATAAAAATACGTTGTATATTATAGCCAGATTCATGTGGAGTAGTATAGGCTATCTAACATTAAGCTATATTACTCAGCTAGCCTTAAATATGGATATTTGTTAAGCAAGTCAGAAGAAAAAGCACTCCGGAAATGATTTATCCGCGTACGCTGGTGTTGTCGTTAGGGATACGTAAATACAATGTTCTAGAAAAATATAGACCTTTACTCCGTCTAAAAAAAGTCCGCGATACTATATTATGTCTATTTCTTATATATAAGCCATAATTTGGTATTTTGTGACAAAAAATATTGAAAATTTAAAAGTGATTTATGAGCGTTATTATTAGGCATGGCCTATATTCATCCTTACGAACGAAAGTTACTTCATCATCAAGACAATTTTATGAAGATAAACTTTGTTCTTTATACCATGTTATTTGGACGCATTATTTAAGAGATAATGTAAAATTAAAATAATTCAATACTTGGCTGGGCGCGCGAACGACGCTTAAACCCTAGCCGTTATAAAATGCTTGAACTAGGTCATGTCGCGCACCCTCGGACACGTGTGACGCGGATGAAACCGCTGGGCACAGCTAGTTAAGATATAAAAACCACGGAGGTTTGACTTGATGCTAAATAATTAAGTTTAAGTCAGCATGTTATGTGCAAGGCACAGGCTAAGTAAGTAGTTAGGCATATGAGTAGGTAGTGGATATAGTAAGACTATAAAGACTTAGAAGGTAAGTTAACAACTTAGTTATGTAAAGTCAGTAGTAGCAAGGTAAAAGTAAGAACTAGGCAGGTTACTAGGTTAGGTTGTTGTTAGGTAAGTTGATATAGTAGGTAATTATAACTTAGATATGAGAAAGTTCTTGAGTTTAGTTTTAATGTTTTTTTTTTAATTTTTCGCGTAAATCGAAAGATAAGTTATTTATTAAATGCGGTACCTGATAAGCGGCCGTCCGCTGCCCGTACACATTATTAGCAGTGATGTACCGGAACCGGTTTTGTGTCATAGCGCGTACGTACAGCTTGTTCTATGTATGTTGACTTTATATTATCGCAAAAGAAATATTGCTTTAATAACATGAATTTAATCATAAACTGCTAAGATTTTACAATGTTTAAAAATCTAATTTTCACCATCATCAATTAGGACGCATATTTGGGGATACAATATTTTTAAAAATTCTAAGTTGAAGATCATAGATCTGTTTTAGATATGATTTGTACGTCTGACCATATCTTGACAAGCCATATTGTATATAGGAATCAGCCAGAGAATTGTAAAGCATCAGTCTTACTTTGAATAGTATGTGATTTTTTAAGATTTCATATTAGCTAGAAACTTTTTTTATAGGATAAGGGTGACAAACGAGCACACAGTCCACCTGATGGTAAGTGGTTGCTATGGCCCATAGACATCTACATCTGAAAATGCAGATTCCTTGTCACCCATGAGGACTAAGATGGAATGCCTCGTTTCCAGTAAAAAGGGTCTCCGGTTCTCCACACTCACCACACGAAACACAGCAGCGTTAAGCTACTTTTTTACGCTGGTATTCTGTGAGAGCGTGGTCCTTCCCCGGTCGAGCCGACCCATTCGTCCTACAACCATAATATAACTGACCCAACTTACTACATATATATTCAATGCGGTAGCTCCAGTTAAACTTTGAGTCAATTATAAGACCGAGGTATTTTTGTGTGGTCACAACTTCGATTGTAGGACATTGGCAAGTTCCTAGTTGAAGTAGGTAGTCGTGATTAAAGATCCTAGTTGATGTAGGCAGTCGTGATTATGAACAATTAATGGGTAGGATACCTCATGTATGAGGATTTGATGACTTTTTTTATCTGCATTTAACACTAGGGCAACGTCATGGCACCGTCGTATCAAAGTATCGTAATCGGCCTGAAGAGCATTACACGCATTTGAGATATCCTTATCCGATACGAGAAGACACGTACCGTCTGCGAATTGGTAACAGGAACTGTGTTTCAGACAGTTACCCATCTCGTTGACGTAAGATAAAAAGTGCAACGGCCCAAGGACTGATCCTTGGGCATTGCCTTTTGTCACAATCTCAGGGTCGCTGAACGAGTTATTTAATTTAACCGTAAATGTACGATTTTGGAGGTGATTTCTACACTAATTGATTTTAAGTTGGATAGTATTATTTTTTTAAACGAAACGTTTTGTCATGTCCTAAGATTTTGTCTTGCTTTTAGTTACCAACTTTAAGTTATTCTGTAAGGTATTGTATATTTGCGTACTATCCCTTAAACTAAAAATATAAAAAGAAAGAAAAGGGTCCTTGCTTGCTCTACCTTGCATGACTGTGCGTGTACATATTTACTTTTGTAAGGTCGAAGTGACAAAAGAACTAACAGTTCACCTCCTGCAATCAGAAGGCTACAGGTACTTTGTCACTTCTGAAGAATAAAATGCCTTAACATTTACACAGCGGATGGTTATTTTATATAAAAAAGCTTAAACTTGACTGGTCAAGAAAACAACCGTAAAAAGCCAGAAATTCCTGATTAAAGTAATTCATCCTGCAATCTCCAAAGAAAATCGCTATGAGTTTCTAACTTACGAAGACATTCTTTATGGCAGATAGCGTTTATACAGTAACTGGTATAATTATCTCTGTCGCAGATCTTTCAAAATACATATTACACGATTACTTCCATTGTTGTTTGTCATTTTGCTGCTAATTTGATGTTTTATGCATTGTAACAATCCCTAACGTTTTCCTTCATGCGGTGTAACAGATTGCTAATGCTATATGTATAAACATATAAAAAATATGCCTTTATTTCATTCCCACCATATTTAAAAATATTATTATACATTCAATATAAAAATTTTCGTGATCCAGTTACAATTTATGTATAATAAATATATATTATAATTGAATTTGTGACTTCATTTGTAATTTACTCTTATGAATTAAATTTGATTGCATTTTAAATTTCCAAGTCAAGTGAAAAAAGACTTTTCACGAAAGCCTCCCCCAGTCGTTTCCATTTAATCACAAATTTTATATAGTACAATACCTACATGCTTTTCTCGTACATATAGGTAATATACAGATAAAAAATATTTATAATAATTATATTAACATAACATTTAGGCAAAACAATTAGCTCTTACATGAAATTGAATCTATAAATCACTACATTTTTTTTTATAAAATAAGGGTGACAAACGAGCACACAGTCCACCTGATGGTAACTGGTTGCTGCGGCCCATAGACATCTACATCTATCGTCGTTTGTGAATCAAAATGTAGATGTTTTGTTGTCACCCGTGAGGACTAAGATGGTATGCCCCATTTCCAGTAAAAAGGGCCTCCGGCCACCTGCACTCACCAAGCGAAGCGCAGAGGTAAACCTCTACTTCACGCTGGTATTCTGTGAGGTCGTGGTACTACCCCGGTTCGAGCCGGCCCATCCGTGCGACAGCAAAATCTGCCGCGTGGCTCTACCACTGTTAGAATAGAATAGAATAGAATAATTTTTATTCAATATACATTACATGTGTAATTGTTATTGAAAGTCATTTTTTACTTTACCACTGGTTCGAAAAAAAACCCTCTGTCCTGGGAAGAACCAGCAAGAAACCCAGCGGGACAATTTTTTTAAAATAAATTTTACAATATAAATGATTACGAACTATTTACAAAATTTATTTTAGAAACTGCTTGGAAGCGACCACCTCATTCCCAGGGGTTATTATCAACCATGTATTCATTTATACTATAATAACCCTTTTTATACAGTTTCAGCTTAATAAAACATTTAAACTTGGTAATAGAGAGAACCTGTACACTTTCCGGGACCTTGTTGTAATAGCGTATACATTGCCCCAAGAATGAATTACTGACTCTGTGGAGTCGAGAAACTGGCATCACTAGCTTGTGTTTGTTCCTAGTGTTTACAGAATGTATATCACTTTTTTTACTAAAACTATCTTTGTTTTTGTGAACATACATTAAATTTTCGTAAATATACTGAGAGGCCAAAGTTAATATATTAATTTCTTTAAATTTATCTCTAAGAGACTCTCTCGGTTTTAGATTGTAAATAGCTCTAATGGCCCTCTTCTGTAAAACAAAAATAGTTTCTGAATCAGCCGCATTTCCCCATAGCAAAATCCCATAAGACATTATGCTATGGAAATAACTAAAATAAACTAATCTAGCTGTCTCGACACTAGTGAGACCTCTAATCTTTTTTACAGCATAGGCTGCAGAACTTAGTCTGCTTGCTAATTTGGATATATGGGGGCCCCACTGAAGCTTTGCGTCAAGAGTGATGCCAAGAAAAACAGTAGATACAACAGGGCTCAATTCCTCCCCATTTAAAAACACATTGGTATTCAGATTTTTAACATTCGTTGTTGTAAATTTAACACAATTAGTTTTATTTCCGTTCAAATGCAGATTATTAACGTTAAACCAATGCACTAATTTTGATATAGCATTATTCACTTCGTCACATTTAAATGATTGACGTTTAAGTTTAAAAATCAAGGAAGTATCATCAGCAAATAATACTATATCATGACTATCCCCTACAAGGTGAGGTAAGTCATTAATATACACCAGAAACAGGAATGGGCCGAGAATCGAGCCCTGAGGAACACCCATTAGTACAGGTGACCCGCAAGAACTTTTACCATTGATAATAACCTTCTGCTTTCTATTACTTAAATATGAAATAATAAGTTTAAGCGCTGTGTTTTTGACACCATAGTACTGTAGCTTCCTGATTAATGTCTCATGGTGAACACAGTCGAAGGCCTTGGAAAGGTCACAAAATATACCCAAAGCATCCTCTGAATTCTCCCATGCACAAAAAATATGTTTAATAAGCTCAACTCCAGCGTCAGTTGTCGAGCGACCCCTTGTAAAACCGAATTGATTTTTATGTAGCAATTTATTAATATTAAAAAAACTTAACATCTGATCTAAAATAATTTTTTCAAAAATTTTACTTAATGTTGGTAGTACAGAAATTGGTCTAAAATTGGCGGGGTCTATTGTACTACCAGATTTAAATATAGGTATGACTTTACTATGTTTCATTAAATCAGGAAACACACCAGATTCGACGCTTATATTAAATATAGTGGCTAGATAAGGTGCTAATATATCTATTATAGATAAAATAACTTTAACGGAAATCCCCCATAAATCTGCCGTTTTCTTAACATCAATAGCTTTAAAATATTTAACGATATCTTTTGGCAGTACTCTATGGAATTTAAAAGTATTAGAACAAGCCTTTACATTTTGTTTGAGCAATGATTCGGCGACAGTAGGAGAAGAATTTAATGATTTTGTTGTCAAAAAAGGAACATCAGTAAAATGTTTCTCAAAAGCCATAGCAACTTCTTGATCAGATCGCGTTAAATTATTGTTAATATTCAATTGAAAATCCGAGTTGCGCGGTTTGACCTTGCCCGTTTCACTATTTATTATTCTCCAGGTCATTTTAATTTTGTCGGATGCAGTTTTAATTTTGTTGCTTAAATGTAAAGCCTTAGCAGTGGAGCACACTTTTTTAAATATTTTAGAATATGTTTTTACATAATCTCTAAATATATAATTTTATTAAGTTAAATCTGTACTCTTTGGTAAATGGTTCAATACATTGTTATCTATCCCTTATCAATAACAGGAACTTGAATTTAAATGTTCATTATTATTAACATGTTAGTCATTATTTCAAACTATTTACATCAATGTGGATATCAATTGGTGCGAAGTATACTGTTATTAAAAAAATATGTTTATTCGAATTAAGTGGAATGTTTACATTGGGATGTGTTGATAAGACTAATTACTGAGAAAATTACATTATGTTATCAGCAAGATTGCTGCAATGAGAAACAAAACTGTCGATGGAATAAGGAATGTGGGTTGTAGTTTTCAAAGATTTTGACTTAATTTAGTTAAATCATGTACAGATTCCGTTTAGTGGCGGTGTAAGAATATGCACTACTCCATATCGTCCCGTGGGTGTTGTAAGAAGCGACACAGAGAATCTGAATCAGCATCTTATTGAAAACAATTTATATTTATAAAATCTGCGTACTGCATTTCACCAGAGTAAGTTGCAGCCTATTTACGTCCTACTGCTGGGCACAGGCCTCCTCTCATTTCTGAGACGGTTTTAGGGCTAGGAAGTGTCCGCCGCGCTGCCCCAATGCGTGTTGACGAACTTCACATGTCTTCGAAATATATTTTTTCTTATTTCTCAGACATGCAGGTTTCCTCACGATGTTTTCCTTCACCGCCGAGCACGTGGTAAATCAGCACTTAAAACTGCAATTAACAATTTCATTGGTTCATTCCCGGGGGGGGATCGAACCCGGGTTGCTCGAGTACTGTGAAGCTTACAGCGAGCGCTAACCATCTGAGCTACCACGGCTCGTAGAGTACCAGGAGTAAAGAATTACAGAGCAAGATTTCACACGAACATATTTTTATAGTTCCTTTTTTATTTTATTGAGGATATCAACAGCGAAGTTCAAAACAATATTACTCTGACTGATTTCTCTTTTATCTCGGAACCGTCAACTTTTCGTCAACCTATAGTAGAAACGGAAGGTGATGCCTCTGTGAAAAACGGTGAAATTCAATTCGCATATAGGGGCATCAGGTCTATAGATAAGCGATTTTTGAATTCACAATAGCTTAATGATTAAGAGTGCATACTAGAAGCTTGAAAGGCCATTAGGTTCAAATACATCATTCTACTAATTTCGTGAACCAATCTTAGCACAACCGATATGACTTAGAGACTTTCAAGAAAGGAGTAATTTATTTGTTATATTTACGCGAACACTACACATTTAAATAAAACTAATTTTACGGATTTTATCGCGTATCTTAACTTATTATATATTTCGGACGTTTCGAGTACTTTACAGCACCCATGGTCACGTGGGGGACTGAGGTGTATGACGTCCCAATGTCATAGTTAACCACGGTTACCTCCAGGTTAAAACTACTCGAAACGTAGGAAATATAAAAGAAGTTAATATACGCGATAAAATCCGTAAAACTACTTTTATTTTAATTAAAAACGAGTTAATTTTTTTAAAGGCCCGCAACGCAACTATAATTCCCTGTTGTACGAGTTGTTCATGGACAGCGGTAGTCAATTACTATCAGGTGAACCGCATACTCGTTTGTCCCCTCTTCTATAAAAAAAAGATATTAAGACTAAATCTTCTATACCAATAAATAGGGCTATATCCAGCTGTGATTGGAAGGAGGAAGGCAGAGGAATTACTTGATGCTCCCGGCTGCGATAAGCATATCAATATTACAGGAAAAACACATCCTCTGTCATTGTTCTGAATGCGTGTTGATGATAAGGTACTTTAACGTTATTCGACGGCTAGTTACAATTAAAGCGAAATTGTTATCTACAAATTATATGTATACTTGTTCGGTGGCAGACTTTGTACTATCCTTCCGGTAGATGGTGGTTTCGCTCTGAATTTCCTTTGGACTTCATACATATTCTGGGCGAAGAGCACAGTTTCCCAGATGAGTGCTATATTTGCGCATTAAGGGTTCGCAATAAGTCAGGATGTGCAGAGACGTTTTTTCCGTTAAGGAACAGAACCGACACAACCTTAAGTTGCTTCTTCCCAGGATGGACATGTATTTTTTTAAGACAACAGTGTCCAGTCAGTGCTCTTGCCAGAATGCGCAATTATTACCTAATCCCGGGCTAATGAAGCGAATTTAAGATCAAAAGTCCGGTTTAAGGTTTTAAAATACTTTAGGCCTGGTGTATCAGACCAGAACTTAAGTGATTTATTGGGATAAAGAGTTTTTTGAGATTCCACAAAATAGTTTCAAATTTTGTACTCATTGAGCCCTCCCATGCGAGCTTGCCGACAAGTTCATTGGGTACAATACCCGCGTGACTATCGAGAATTACTAGTGTTCTTTTTTTTAATAATATATCATACGTAGTGGATAGCTCCTTCGCCGAAGTCAATCATCAAAGTATCCTGTGTAGCTAAGGGTTTCCATTTCACTGCCTAATCATTACAGAGTAAAATCCCATAAAGAGCCTATCGAAACTCCGTCTGTGCCTGTGCCTCTCCTCGAGGCTCAAGTCGAGATAGAAAAATCTAAATCGTTTTTAAAACTTGCTGTTCTAATATGTTTTATGTGGATTTTTTTAATACGTGTGGCGGTTTTTTAATACCCAAACTAGGACGAGAGTATCATCAAGTTTTTCCGATAGTAGGAGAGACTCATAAACTATTAATTATTAAGGCTTGGCAATTTTCATCTACAATAGAAGACACCCAAGTCCAGCAGCGAAAGAAAATTGGGTTAAAGTAATCGACACAAAATTTGTTATTTTTTTAAATTTTTGAACATTTAATAATTAAAGAGCCAATAAAATAAATAAATTTCACAGTACGCGAGCAACCCGGACTCGATCCCCACCGGCACCAAAGAAATTTTTTATTGTAATTTAAGTGCTGATTTACCACGTGCTCAGCAGCAACGGAAAACATCCTAAGAAAACCTGCATGTCTGAAAAATAAGGAAAAACATTTTTCGAATACCACATGTATTCGAAAAAGTAAGTAAGTCAATGCGGCACCCCGGCGGACATTTCCTTGTCCTCTAACCCTCTCAGAAATGCGAGGAGGCCGGTGCCCAGCATTATACTGTAACTTTCAACTTTAAACAATACTTTTACATGAGAGTACCTAAACATAAACATTTTATCGCTCATAGCAATAAAACAGTTCGTGTATCTCAAGTAATCGTGACATGGACCATTACAAAAGTTTATTATAAACAAAACACGCCAGTTATACTCGTACTGGTGATTAACAGTCGATTATTTTTATCACTAAACGACGTTTCAAATACCTTGTTATATTATAATATTCATAAATAAAGAGCCGAAGTAGAGACACAGAGTAAAGAGAATAGAGAGAGCCATCTGTTTTCGATTCACTTAAGAGATGTCACTAGCTCTACCTATGTTTGTAAATAAATTCTATGATAAAAAATTATATAGAGTCATATTAGGCCGCGTTTCCACCTGAAAGGAAACTTATGCATGAAGTGTCCGACAGTCTGTCAGACAGTAGCTTGCAGATGTAAACTGCGCACTCGCGACAGTTTGTCAAACGTTTCCTGCAAGTAGTTGCAATTAATTGCAAGTATAATAATAATAATGTCCTCCAGACCGAATTTCGGCCACGGCGGCCAGTCTCAACGAAGACTAGCCATCGGCGCAGGGCAGGATTACAGTGCCCAAGTGTATGCGCAATCACAGGTGCACTCTCTATTCCCTCACTCTCATAGCCCGATGGGACGGTAAACCGACACGACCGGAGAGAGATCAGGCGCAGGACCAACGGCTTTACGTGCTTTCCGAGGCATGGGGGTGAAACACCGCCAACTTCCCGACTCCGGGCAGCTACTGAGAATTTCTTGATGGAAAAACTCAATAACTGATTTTTTGGCCCGACCCGGGATTTGAACCCGGGACCCCATGATCAGCAGTCGCACTACTACAACCACTAGACCAACGAGGCAGTCAATTTATTTTTTATTTAGAATATTATTAATTGCAAGTATACACATGTACACATCGACTCGCGATAGATCTCGCTGCTTATCAGTTTAGCTTCGTATATCTCGCACAAGCAGCTGGTTGGTTTTGTTCTTGTTAAATAAAAATGAGTCAACTACAAACACAGAAATGGTCTCAGCAAGATACTATTAAATTTATAGGGTTTTATGAATGCAACCCTTGTTTATGGGATAACTGGCATGTTTATTATAAAAATAGAATTAAAAAAAAACTATACTTAACATCGCACAAGACTTCTCTCCGACTGAGAATGAAATGTCCCGAAAACTGTATAATTTAGAAAGTCAATGGCTGAACGAATTCAAAAAATTAAAAATAAAGAAGAGTGGAAGTGGCCAAGATTATCTATATAAATATAAATTGTCTATATAAATTGGCGACATTTACAGCTCTCCTGTGTAAATACCACGGCGATAAGTTGCGGTAGTATGATTCGCGAGCTTCTCGCTAGATATTTAGTTATTGCAGAAAAAAATTGCAAGAATTCATGCGATATGTAAACAGTATTGCACGACACTTATGCAAGACTTCCGTGACTGTTCTTGCAGGCGGAAACGCGGCCTTAGAGTGAAAAAAATCGATAAGACTCATACATTTTGGGGAAGATAAGGTAAAGGTAGAATAAGTCCACGTGATGGCAGATGAATGCTGTGACCCATATGCACCTACATTTATCCTCGATTAAGAATAAAAATATAGATGTCGAAACCCCTGAAGAACAGAATAGGGAGAAGGGTAGAGTGCCTTGTTATCAGTAAAAAGGGGCTCCGGTTCGCTACACTCACCATACGAAACACAGTAGCATTAAGCTGCTATTTTACACTGGTATTCCATGAGTGTGTATTCCTTCCCCAGTCATAATATACATATATGCAGTGTGGCTCTACCATGTTAAATCTAACTCAATTTTTTTTATTTACAGACAAAAAATATGCAACTCCGTCGAGATACCGATTTTAACAAGATGCTGCTTCTGTTTCCCGCTCAGAAAGGGGCTCATCGTCTTCGCTTATGCAAACCTGGTAAGTTGAAAATTTTCAAATACATTACAAATGACCAAACCCAAGCCATCCCAGACCGACCAAGAAAGAAGTACGGGGCGCTACGTACACTTCAAGGGACACAAAAACCAAGCCAAAACCATCTTCAAATTTTTGTAAGAACACGTTTTAAGTGCATATGTGTGTCCAGAGGTGAACTTTTAAGAGTTGTTTTTAAAAGAATAAGATTGAATAACGGGTACATAATCCATCTGATGGTAAATGTTGTGGCCCATAGACATCTTCATCTATCCTCGATTAAGAATCAAAATGCAGATACGTTGTCACACCTGAAGACAACATGAGAAGATTCCACTTAAAAATGGTCTCCGGTTGTTTACACGCACCGTACGAAATGCAGCAGCATTAATATGTTAATTTATGCAGGTGTTCTGTGAGAGCGTGGTCCTTTCTCGGTTGAACGGACCAATTCGTGCTACAACCAAAATATTGCTACATCACGTGGGTAAAGGAATGAAATTTTAAAGAAAAAAGATGGAAACATGCGTGAGTGCGTCGTCAAGAAATCGACCACGGTTTTGGCATCATTTTAAATATACGCAGCGCTCCGTCTATTATTCTTTTTTAGTCTACAAAACTTACACATTTTTTTGTAATATAATGTGTGATGACAAGTAGGCCTTCAAGGGTCTAGTTGACTCGAGTGAACTGCAGACTCATCTACAGACGTACTGCAACCATAATATATATGCAGCGTGGCTCTACCACTTTAAACCTAACTATATAAACTACATATTAACCTAAAATTAGTTTCAGCGTGACGAATAAAAACGGTTTCTACCAGTGGCTCTAATTTACCGTATATATTAACAATACTTTTAGCATAAGAGTTTCACGACTTCAGATAAATAATGTGTATTAATATATAGGGTCGGCTCGACCGGGGAAGGACCACGCTCTCACAGAATACCAGCATAAAATAGCAGCTTAACACTGCTGTGTTTCGTATGGTGAGTGTAGAGAACCGGAGACCCTTTTTACTGGAAAAGAGGCATTCCATCTTAGTCCTCATGGGTGACAACGCATCTGCATTTTGATTCCCAAACGACGATACATGTAGATGTCTATGGGCCACAGCAACCACTTACCATCAGGTGGACTGTGTGCTCGTTTGTCACCCTATCCTATAAAAAAAATCTACACAAGTTGCAACCATAATATATATGCAGCGTGGCTCTACCATTTTAAACCTAACTATATAAACTTTATATTAACCTAAAATTAGTTTCAGCGTGACGAATAAAAACCGTTTCTACCAGTGGCTCCAATTAACCGTATATACAATTCTTTTAGCATGAGAGTTTCACGACTGCAGATAAATAATGTATATTAATGTATACCTTCCGAAGAAGTCGTGATTATAATACATAATTTTGCAACATAAATCCACGTATTTACTACTAAATATGCTACCCAATAGCATCGCTTGCTGCTTTACTACTGTGTTCCGCTCTAAAGGGTTTATAGAGCCAGTACAATTACTGCTGTGAGGCATTCCACAGAGTACTTTTTATAATTCTATCTTAGTCTTCAGATATGACAACGCATTCGTAACCATTATTTTTTTTTATTCATATATAAAAGGCTTTGTCGCTGATGCGATTATGCCGCCCTGGTAGTTATAAAGAAATCTTAAATATAATTACTAACAAACTATTATGATTACTAGTTACTTAATCTCTTATTAACTAACAAATACAGTTTTTTGGCATCATCTGATAACGGGTCCGATAAAATAATATTACTATTACAAATTAAGGACAGATTTAAATTACAATTTGCTCTTTCTCTTGAGTTCTGGGCACATTCTATCAAAATGGGATAAACACTTAACCACACACGTAGCCACATACAATTAGGCCGAATGTTGGTTCGTTTATAACTTCAGTTTTATATATTTAAATATTAAAAAGGACATTATAGTTCAACATCGATTTTCTTTTTAACTTCCCGCTTTGAAAATTAGTAATTTTCATAAGTGGGATGTTATAGATTTCGGTTCAATTTTGAGAATGCGAGTTTTTATTATCATTTCATCACGTTTTGAAGTCCTAGGAAGCCGTTCCGACTATTCCCGGTTGGACGTCCGGCCGTGTGTGTCTGTATGTAAATAAAATTTTGTCTGAGATGGGCGACACGGTATTCGAAAGTGTTCATTGAGACTTCGAGCTGATTAAATCTTCAAGTCAAATCAGTCGAGACATTTCAAAAATTTTCAAGGAGTAAAACCAAAAAAATAATAATAGAGATAGAATAAGCAGGAAGTTCCAGGGATGACTGCAGCGTCAACAACAATCAAAATACTGAATGCTGTTTTGAATTATCATTATTTTTTAGTTTTCGAGTAAAGCTAATTTTGCTAATTTTATCACATTTTGTGGCCACGGGGACTAATCAAGACAATATCAACAAAATCCCGCGTACATACATACCAATTTAAAATGATTTTTTATGATGTTGAAAATTCAAACCAAGCCTTATCAGAGAATGTTCAAAACACGTAATATAGGCAAATGGTGAAGAAAAATTAATTAATTAAAATCTCAAACATTCTGTCCTTTTTATCTTTTAAATTGAAAATGCGTGGTAATGCATTATTTTAACGGATTTTACTGCGCACGCACACATTCGTAAGGGTCGATCGGTAGGCAAAAACGTTGTTGCTAATAAATGACATTCAATTCGGGATAATTTCAAATAAAAGTGGAAGCATTATTTACGCGTATTTTCAAAAACTGCTAAACAATATATAATTATCATTGAACTATTCGTTAGTACATAATACCTCAATGATAATTATTTATATATTTGAAATTAAGTTTAACATTTGGCTACTCTTTGAAAAATAACCTTGTGTAGTGCAAATGCAAAAAAGCAAAAAAAACCTTCTGTAAGCAATATGCTCCACTTACAAAGTAACTAGTGTAAGTCGTATCACAATGAATTAATTATAAACGCGTAATTTGAAACCGAGGAAATATTATGTTACGCATCGTATTTGTCGCTTGTCTTGAATTACTGGAACTGCAATAAAGATGTCATTATCGCTATTAATTATAATCTGTACATATAAATAAAATTAAAGTGTCTGTTTATACATTGAAATACATAACTAGTGTCTATCAAACTCAACGAGTTATTTGTATGCTATTAAGACACAATCAACCGCTTTTAGAATTTTTGTTTGTTGGTCTATCTTGTTATCCAGGCTAATCTTCAAAGTGGCAGAATCGTTTGTGATGAATCTTTACGAACAAATACAGATAGGCTAAATTTTATGCAATATAAAAATATTTTATCAAAAATATTTTTTTTCGAAAAATTGATAAAATAATCGGTTTTGATTATCCTAATTCTTAAACCTAAATAATAATACATTAATAGATCTTATCTACGCAAAGACTTGGCGGGTCGCTAGGTAAACAATATAATATACATATTATGTTGATAGATGAATGACGTAATGAAGAAGAGGACGAGAGCTGTCCATACGCTGACCGATTGGATATGCGCTTAGAGAGAATGGGTTTCGCTTTCCAAGAAGATTATCCACGTGTTTGGAGGTGAATTCAAAACGTCTTGAGTATACCTACATATCTAAGAAATTGATTCTTTTATTGGGGTCTTGTGGCCGTTAATGCAACTACTACCGCGTCAGGAAAATAACATATTGGGTTTTTCTGTAAAGAAATTCTTAGTACCAGTCCGTGTCAGGAAGTTGGCGGCATTTCACCCCCACTACAAAGGAGGCACGTAAAGCCGTTGGTACTGCATTTGTCGTGTCGCCCCATTGGAGATCTAAGAGAGTGAAGGAATATAGTTATCACCAGTGTGGTTCTTTATATAAAACTGAAGTGATAAACGTCGTCTTACAGTCCGCCTGATGGTAAGTGTGCACACTTGTAGTGCACAAGTGTATAATCCTGTAATGCACAGATAGCTAGAGAGGTAGTGATTATAATATACATTTGGATAGCTCGTCTCCCTGGAGATTGGCCGCCGTGTCTGAAATTCGGTTTGCAGGAAAAAGACAAAGTACAAATACGAAGCCCACATTTGCCCTTTTGCTAGACAGCGGTTTATATTAAGAGTGGGCTGTAGCAGGTAAAATCCCATATCTGTTCCGCCTGTTCCAATAAACAATGGTTCCAAAAACCTGTTACAAAATAGCAGTCTGTTACTACAGTCTTAGTAGTTACTTCTCTTTCTAACTAATATGTTAAACCTATGCGAGAAAAGGATAGAGCTTGGGACGAGAACCAGGTGTCACGGCAACATTTTTAATCTTATTCTAACAAAGGTAACTGTCATATTGTGTATGATATGAATAAAGAAAAAAATGTGACTGTCTTTTAGTGGATTTGTTATCTCGTGGAACAGGAGCTGTTCTTTCAGCTTGTTTGTCATAGTTATAGTCTGCTATTTTTATTTTTTTATCTGTTACAATAAATAGGCCTCACTCCTAGTTTATAACTTTATACCTTATACGTCATAGCCCTATCAAGTAACATGTGGGGCATGCAGTTAATCATGACTAAAAACTGCGATTTACAATTTCAGTCTTGCCACCGGAAATGAGTGCTATGAAATTTGAGACGAGCGCTGAAGCTTTACTGGCGAATGACGATAAAACCTAATTACTTCTGCTAAATGAAAGAATAACTATCTTGTTCACGCCCGAATTAAAATATCTAGAAGCTGACAAAGATTCGAGACGTCTAAGACATCTGTAAATCCAGGCGGATTGCCAAGCGTGACGATTAAGTTAAACCCTACAACGAGATAAGCCAGTGTCCCGCTATACGACTTTTACGGATCGATGATAGTGAAGAAGAAGAATGATTTTTTAATCATAAATTCTTTCACCATTTACATAACAATTATATTAAAGTCCTCCAGACGAATTTCGGGCACGGCGGCCAGTATCAACAGAATTTAGCCATTTGCGCAGGATAGGATTACAATGCCTCTATATTCTCTATATTCGCTTACTCTCATAGTCCGATGGTACGGACTTTCTCTAAGTAATGCTTCGATTTCTTTATAGTTTGATTTATGAAGAGTTTCAAATAACCTAATTTTACAAATTTGAGGTTAGGTAAAATAAATTTATTTTAACGTATTTAATTCAAATTGTATGTGTGACTATCGTCATTTTTAAATTTACTACCTTAAAGAAAAAATTACATATTAAAAGTTTATTGTTAAACAAGACATCGCACTTTCAAAACTTTTAACGTTTCCCTTACAATAAAATCAAAACTTTCTAATTTACAGCACTACTATGCAACTAATTGAAAGACTTGAATGAAGATGAATGACTTACCAATTAACAAGTTTTAACGACACTAAAGAGTACAAATTATATAATAGATCACGACTACAACTTTTACTTTATTTGCTAAACTAGCACACAATTCACTTGAATGGTAAGTGAAGCACAGATGACAGTATCTGCGGGACGTTTTCAACTCATCTGGCCATCTCTATTGTCATGGATGCCAAAGGGTATTTTAGACCAAGTCCGGTCTAGCGATCCATATCAGAGCACACGATAGGGAAAATCCATAGTTCCTAGGGTCGCCGTCATCGAAATCAATATACCTACAAGGTTATTTTGCAATAACCGAGAGCCGTGGTAGCTGAGAGCCGTGGTAGCTCAGATGGTTAGCGCGCGTTGTAAGTTTCACAGTACGCGAGAAATCCGGATTCGATCCCCGCCGGCACCAATGAAATTGTTAATTACAATTTTAAGTGCTGATTTACCACGTGCTCAGGGGTGAAGAAAAACATAGTGAAGAAACCTGCATGTCTGACAAATAAGAAAATAATATATTTCGAAGACATGTGAAGTTCGCCAACACGCATTGGGGCAGCGCGGCGGACATATGCTTGCCCTAAAACCCTCTCAGAAATGAGAGGAGGCCTGTGCCCAGCAGTAGAACATGTAGGCTGTAACTTTTTTGCAATAACCGGCCAAATTTGCAGAGAAGGTTCAGAATAAGTAATAAACAAAATGGTGAAGAAAAATTAATTAAAGAAGGCTCAAACGTTGTCTTTTTTATTTTACAAATTCAAAATGCGTGCTAATGTATTATTTCAATTGATTTTGCTGCGCACGCACACATTTGTAAATGTCGATCGGTAGTCAAAAATGGTGTTTCCCATACATTTGAACTCAAGTTTAAAATTTGGCTACTCTTTGAAAATAAACCTGTATGTATATCAGAAACTGTGGCCATTATCATCATTACATCCCTTCACAAGTCTACTGCTGAACATAGGCTTCCCGCAAGGAATGCCACAAAGCACGGTCCTGAGTTACTGCATCCAACGACTTCCTGCATGTCTTACCAGGTCGTCACTCCATCTAGTGGGGTGTCGCCCTACACTTCGCCTATCAGTATGAGGCTGCCACGTCTAAATCTGTTAGAAGTAGTAACTAAAGTAGGAAACCTATCCAACTACAGAGAGGTGTAAGACAGGGTGACGTTATATCCTCGAAACTCTTCACCGCTGCGTTGTAAGACGTTCAAGCTACTGGAATGTGCGCCACTCGCTACCTGAGTCTGCCTTATCGCGGCGGACCATGCTACCCTCCTTGAATTTGTCGTTACTTGTTTATGATTAGTAAGGTAATTAAGGACCTTGAAATAGTAGCGTGATGCTATTGTATTTCATATCGTGACCGACAAGGCATTTTGAGCATTAATTGAGGGTAGGTTAAGACATCTATGGGCATCTACTTACAATCAAGTGTGCTCGTTTGTCACCTGTATTTCTTTAAAAAAAACGGTCAAGTTACACTCGACTTTCTCTCGTTGGAGTTACGGAAAACAGGTCCATCGTAAACTAACTAAACTGTTTAGTTTACTCGACTTGCTCTTATCAAGCAGTGGACTAGTAGGTTGGAATGTGAGATGTAGATTGAGAAAATGAATATGCTGTTATTTCATTCCAGATTTTAACCATCGTGGTGACTGCACTGCTATCCATGTACATTTCTTACATCCGCAATATGGAGATAACAGACGTGTCAGAGTTTCCCCGCTTAATAGCGGATACTACGGCGCTGGTGCTGGAAGTCGCCATGTCTATTACTTTCATAGTCGCTTTGCATAAGGTTAGTATAATAGTTTGTGTTATCTTTTAAGTTATATGCCATCATTCAATAACATATTTACAGCCCACCAAAAGTCCACTGCTGAACGTAGGTTAGATATGTTAGATTGAGCAAATAGGAGGGATATTTGCCATAGTTGTCACGCTGTGCAGGCATATTGGCAACCGCAGATGTCTCTTACGACACCCACGGGACGTCATGGGGTAGTGGATATTCTTACACCGTCACTAAACGGCAATCATAATACAGGGCAATGTATCATATATTAAACAAGCTTCTAAGTACAAAAGAAATGTGTTCGAGTAATAACTGACGCAAAAATGTTCGAGTCATATATGCTATTGATTCTTTTATTAATAAAAAAAACAAAACGTTACCTCACATTAGAATTTTCTCCTGTAAGGTGAACGCACACCTAAAACGATTATTTGTAAATATATATATATATATATATATATATATATATATATATATATATATATTGCGTGCGGTATTCCAACCGTCAGCTCTCAGTGCAGTGGTGCAACTCAGTGCTAAGCCATTGCACCACGAAGCCGCCAAAATATAATATACCTAGATAATAATTGTGATTAATTATTAACGTCATAACATGCTATGCAATGTCAAATGCATTTAACTTACATATTGTAATACACATACATTGTGGTTAAAACCATAATATTTGCATGCCGCCAACTGTTTGAATACAATAAACTTATTAATTATTCATCTTGATGTACATATATTCAAAGCAAATAAAAATATTTCATTCTATTCTAGTAAATATAAATGTAATTTCAATGACATTGTAATTATTGGATTTTATAGTTTTATAGTCAACAGATTCATTGACATCGGGGCCACCGAAAACCAGTGCCATATATATCCATGTGTCGCAATAGCCATTTAATATCAGATGAACTTCCAGATCGTTGTGCGAGGTATTTAATGTAATATTATTTTAACCATGCACTGGCGGTATAAAAATATCCAGTACCCCATATCATCCCATGAATGTCGTAAGAGGCGACAGAGGGAAATAATACAGGAGATGGGCAATTGATTCTCTAAGGCAATCTATTGGGGAGGCCTATCTTCAGCGGGATTTTTGATAGGCTGTAACGGTAAGGAACTTACCTGTAAAAGTTATTTGTTAGGTGTTGTCCTAATACAATGCGATTACGCGATCATCGCGCGAGTAAGCGATGCAATAATTCTGTGATCGCGCGATATCAAAGACCGGGTGTCCTAATAGAACGCGAATACGCGATCATCGCGCGAATTGACGATACGAGCGGCCGCGAGTTCTGCTTCGCTTTGCAGTTTGCACACGACATTGGCGCTCAGCATGGACGTCAGAAACGCCCAGTTTTTACTTTCTGATAATTTGACCTATTCTGCACGACCTATTCTCTAAGTCTTGTCAGCAATGAAAGAAATGAAATGGGTCGCAATGTGCTTTGTTGGAAATGAGTCCGATGCGTGGTGAATTTCACAATCGATATAGGTTGGGCCCCTGCCCTTCACCCCGCTGCTCGACGACACGACGCGATTGTCGCGCGAATGTCAATTAGGATACCTTTTTTTATATGATAAGGGTGACAAACGAGCACACAGACCACCTGATGGTAAGTGGTTGCTGCGGCCCATAGACATCTACATCTATTCCCTATTACAAATCAAAATGTAGATGCGTTGTCACCCGCGAGGACTAAGATGGAATGCCTCAAAAACCTATTTGACAGCAATACGTTTGAACGCCCGTTCGTATGAACTAAGTTCGCGCGAACAGATTTTTTAAACAAGTCGCGCGACCCCGTCGCGCGAATTCCAATTAGGACATCTATTTGAGATCGCGTGTTCGTACGATTAAAATTTGCGCGAACTTGCGATGATCGCGCAGCCGCGTTGTATTAGGACGACGCCTTAAAGTATGCTCATTAATTACTAAATAAATTTTTAAAAAAAATGTTATCTTTCCAAGCCTACTTTATTATGGAAATAACGTAAGTAAAACTTGCTTACTTAAACTTATGTATACTCTAAGATAGAAAAATTATAGTGATAAAATCCATAAAATTTGTTTTGTTCAATATGAGAGATCTTCTAAGGTAGTTCAAATATGAGAATTTTTTTTCGCCCACTGATATATAAATTGGTTTCACATGTATTGAACCTTCGTTAGTGGGGAAAAGCTTCTTAATTGCTCCTTAAAATCAAGGGTTTGATTTTATTTATGCATATAGCAATTTTTCTCACATTTAAGACTAATTAAATTGTTTTTGATGCATCAGGGCATTCTGCGAGAAGAGAGAGACAGGTTAGGTATAGTCATACCTAACCTGTTTTAGGCTAAAGTTTGTCTATAAAACATGTGAATCAACGGATAGAATCAAAAATCAATGGATAAAATCACGTTGATTCGATCACAGCCTACACGCGTATTTTCTTTTATAGGATAAAGATGACAAACGAGCACACAGTTCACCTGATGGTAAGTGGTTACTTTAGCCCATAGACATCTACATCTATCCTCAATGACGAATCAAAATGCAGATGGGTTGGCACCCCTGAGGACTAAGATAAAATGCCTCGTTTTCAGTAAAAGGGTATCCGATTCTCTATACTCACCATACGAAACACGGCAACATTGACCTGCAATTTTACGGTGGTATCCTGTGAGAGCGTCGTCCTTCCCCGGTCGAGCCGACCCGTTCGTGCTACAACCACAACATAGCTGCAGCGTGACTCTACCACGGCTGGCAAAACTGTGCTATGAAACCCAATGGTGTAATCTTTTTAGGATCTGCATTTTTATTATTAATCAAGGATAGATGTAGACCTACGAGCTACAGCATCTACTTACCATCAGGTGGATTCTGACCTCGTTAGTCTCCCTTTAAAAAAAATCCCTATAGGAAGGGATTACAATCTATTTATTAAAGGAGAATCACCAAAGTCGGTTTACAATAACATACAATACGTACAAAAAGAATATACAGTCGAATAGTTAATCACTTACATTTTTGACATCGGTTAAAATCACACGCAATGTATTGCGATACATTTCACTTTGTAGTGTTGTAAGTTTAACGCGTTGTATGGCGGACCCATTTTTGCTTTAGATTACTGATCCGTTTTATTGTTTCAATTAGAAAATATTTAATAATTTTATTTATTTAAATTTCGTTCAAAAACATTGTCGCGTTGTTTTCTATTTTGCTAACTTGTATCATTATTTATTTTCAGAAACACGTCTTGCTGATGAAAATATACCTGTACTTTGAGATCGTATTCTCCATCATCGGATTCGTGTACAGCCTTGCCTTCTTGACCAGAGAGACTGCCAGTGAGCTGTTCCTGATACTATTCCAACTAAGTAAGCGTTATAAAACCTACATCTTTTTATTTTTGTCATATTTTTAGTGTCGATAAATTTTTAACGTATGGTCGTAGCGTAGATTCCATTGCATCATCTCATACATACTCATTCGTAAGAGTTGACTCTGATCGTATGTATTGCATACACAAATGATTTATCTTTAATTTAATGTACCTAAGCGCGTAATTGAGCTTACGACCACTAAACCAAAGAGGAGATGATCTCCAACCACCCACCAACCACCATAGAGGATCTTTCAAAAGCAATTTGCGATATCAACAAGGATCTAGCGTGTATGCTTGACTAGAGTTTATCGGATAGGGTTCGTTAACCCATTAAAATTCCAAGTTATATTCATTTATTGGTATTATTATCCCAAAAAAGTCAGTAAAATTCCTTATTATAGAATGGTATTCTCAATATAATACAATAGTAGTCTCAAACCAACAGGAAGCAGAGACAAAAATGTGAAACGACTGAATTATCGCCAGTACTCTTGCATGTACAAAAATATATAACTGGAAATATAATAATCACGCAATATACCACATAGATATACGAGATGTGACAGAGCTACGCTGCAATTACATTATGGTTATAGCACGAATGGGTCGTGAAGTGATGTCGCACGAAATACCAGCGTAAAATAGCAGCTTTAGTGAGCATAGAGAACCGGAAACCCTTTTCACTGAAAACATGTAAACAGTGGTAGAGCCAGGCGGCAGCTCTTGCTGTCGCACGGATGGGCCGGCTCGAACCGGGGTGGTACCACGACCTCACAGAACACCAGCGTGAAGTACAGGTTTACCTCTGCGTTTCGCTTGGTGAGTGCAGGTGGCCGGAGGCCCTTTTTACTGGAAATGAGGCATTCCATCCTAGTCCTCACGGGGGAAAACGCATCTGCATTTGATAGATGTAGATGTCTATGGGCCGCAGCAACCACTTACCATCAGGTGGACTGTGTGCTCGTTTTTCAACCTTATCCTATAAAAAAAAAACAAATGATCACAACCTAGTCCGCAGGAATGATAACACATTAGCATTTTTATTCTTAACCGAAGTGAAATAATTGTCTATAGGACACAGAATCCAATTCCTCCAAAAATTTGGAGGAGTTGTATAGTTCACCGGTAGACAAATTACGTGTTAATAGCCTGTTATTTGCAGGAGGCGGCGATATACTTAAGAATTTCTATTATATTCCAGTTACCTTTTGCGGCCACCATAAACAGTGATGGTTTCTCTTAAGATTTTATCAAATCAAATCACTGACAAAGAAACATATTTAGATCTCTTTCAGCATTGTAGTGTACTAGATGGAGGACTCTTTTTCTGCCTAAGAGTCTGTCTAGATTAATACCAGCTGTATTCTGGTCCGAGTGTCACAGCCAGTATTACTACAGGCTATCAGGTATCTCAATTCGCAGGGACGACAACGCATTTATGGCCTGGTTTATTTGAAGTAGGTGTCCATGGGCTGCCTGTTGATTGTCAGTTTTATATTGTAAAAATCAAATTACACTGTGTTATCACCAGACTTATCTAATACCGTATGAAAATGCTATTTATGTTTTGTTCTAATTCTTTTAACTGCAAGCTTGTATCCTTTTAAGAAAGAATACAAATTAATAATTTAATTGATCTATATAAGTGGATGTAGAATTTGGTACGTTCCATCGGATTTTATAAATGTTAATAATTATATTTACCGTTACATCTCATTAAAGTCCACTGCTGAACATATGCTTCCTCCTTAGGTTGTAATCAAATATAATTATATTTACTAAAATTTAATGATTTTCTTTTAATTTCAGTGCTGCAAATTTACCTGGTGATACTCATTTGGAGCTCAATTGTGAAAATGGAAAGAGACGGCACAGTCAAGTACACACGAGAAAGGGATCCTGTCTAAGCAACTCAATTGTTGTCTAAAACTGTTTTAAATAAGTACTGTAATAAGATACAAAGTTTACGATGTACAAATGTGATGCTTACAACGATGATTAATTAAAAATATTTAAATTTACGCGTCATTTGTTAAAATTGTACCGGATATTAATATAAAATTCTAAAACAAAAGCATGTGTTAGACAACTGATACAGTAATTTGTAGAATTTAATACATATTTTAGGGATACAAATATTAATGAATCAATCAGAATAGTCTAGAATCGAGATTGTACGGTTTAAAAATTGGTAAAACTAACAACGTATTAAAAACGAGGTAGAGCTAAAGAATGCTGCAGCTATACATACAGGGCTATTTTGCAATAACCGGCCAAAGTTAGAAAGTTAAAAAAATCTCAAACAGTCCTTTTTATCCTTTAAATTAAAAATGCGTGGTAATGCTTTATTTTAACTGATTTTATTGCGCATGCACACATTCGTAAGGGTTGATCGGTAGGCAAACACGTTGTTGCCCATATATTACATTCAATATGGGATAATTTCAAATAAAAAGCGTTATTTACTCGTATTTTCAAAAACTGCAATAATGGTATCATCATCATCATCATTACAGCCCTTCACAAGTCCACTGCTGACCATAGGCTTCCCTCCCATAAATTGTCAGTTCTTCGAGCTATATGAGCGGCCAATATCATTATTTATATATTTGAACTTAAGTTTAAAATTTGACTACTCTTTGAAAAATAACCCTGTATATTATAATGGTTGTAACACGAATTGGTCGGCTTGGCCGGAGAAAGACCACACTCTCACAGAATACCAGCGTAAAATAGCAGCTTAATGCTGCTATGTTTTTTATTGTTAGTGTAAAAACCAGAGAAGCTTTTCATTGGTAACGAGGCAATCCATCTTAGTACTCAGTCACTGCATCCAGTTACCGTCAGGTGGGCTATGTGCTCATTTGTCACCTTTATTCTATAAAAAATGATTTACGACACTACTATATACAGTGTTTGATATTTTTTATCTTGAATAAAATATATTAAATAATTTTTGTGGCACCTATGATTTATTGTATCAGTTGTATATTTTCGTTCATTGCAATTGTAAAGGGTTACCCGTTAAAATTACCCGTTAAATATTAATGGTTATATAAAAGCATTGAGTTATATGTACTACGTACTAGAGAAGCCATGGCAAACAAAAATTGTGTCCTACTCTATGTCTTCGCGCATGCGCGGGAGTAGTAGTCGCGCATTCGCGAAGACTTTAATTTGATATAAAATAAGATATTAATATAAAATAAATATAAGAATTTAATATAAAATATCTTAATTTAATCTAAACAAACATATTATATTTCTAAATAAAAAGTAATAATAATTATTTTATGAAATTCACAAATCTTCAATTTACGCAATATTTAGTTTGTACGGATTGCACTACAGTTCAGTTGAACATAGTCAATGTTCGCAATGGCTTCTCTAGTACGTAGTACATATAACTTAATGTGTAAAAGATTATTGTTAAATACATTTTACTTTAAACAAATAACATTAAGGGACTGTAAATATTGTGTTATCTGTAATTTTAAAGTTTATAAATATTTTAAGTTTGTTATACCAAATAAAAATTTGTCTTTATTTCTATTATTTAAAAAAAATGTTTGAGTTATTGTCACATTTAGAATCACCTGATAATAAAAAAATAATGTACTTTGTTGGTTACAGTAAGCAATCAAAGAGCTTAGATTTTCGGAGTAAACTGTGTGCCTTGAAACTTATTGAAGTGAATACTTCTTTAGAAGCTTTGTGATTTAAAACTCAATGAAAAGAAAAGGCGACACTAAAAAAGAGACAAACATATAATTCTACTGGATTTAGCCTGCGAGAGAATGAGATGGAATACTGTATATAGTGTTTCCTATATTCTTCTCACTGTCTCTAAGTTTAGTTTTCTGAAGGTTTCACTTCTAAAGCGTGTGAACTGCACACATGTTTTTTTATATTATTATATCCTGTGAAATGCTAGATAATAATGTAATTATTTTTTCAATAAAAGAAATATAATTTAATAATTACATGTAAATGACATTTTTTTACATAATTTTTGTTCTTTTTCATACTCCTTAGACGAAAGTATTCGACCAGTGTATCCTGTCAGTAGTCATCTACACTGGCCCAAAGTCGAGATGAAATGAGTTATTTTCGGAGCATCTGTGTTTTTTTGTAAAATAATATCAGTAGGATTTTCTTCTGCATCATTGGGTCGTTTTACATACTTAAATTGCACATTACAAACATTTAGACCCTGAACAATTATTTGTAGGCCACGCAAACACTTGTTCTGTACGGGATTTCAAACCGCCGCTGATTGCCGCGGGTCCTTATCGCTGCATTTCATTGCTACGTGACTGCACCACGGGCAGTCTAATTGCCAACTAATTAAATTAAAAATTCAAAACATTTTATGTTTTGCTATTTATTAATATAAAAAATAATAAATATAAAAAATGTTCACCGCCTTTATACAACTGAAATAGGACATCATAAAAATTATCTAATATATGCAGAACTGTACCAAGTTTCGGGGCTAATTAACTTTCTAAGTCTTTCCGTCTCATCTCTTCCTTCTTCTAGCTGCTTGTAAAAACTGGCCACCAACATAAGCATGTAGAAACGGATTGCTGAAAAGAAATATAAATATTTTATAAATAAAACAGAGCTCGGGATTTTGGCGGGAACTTGTCCTCCGGCGGACTACTGCTCCTGTATTATTATTTAAATAATGGTTTATTGTGGATTTTCATACGTAATAGTGGAGTGATTTGGTGCATTTAATTAACCCACTTAAAAGAAGGAGGAGGTTCACAATTACCTGTATTTTTATCTGTGTTACCTCAGATTTTTTTCTGGGTTAACCAATTTAGATGATTCTTTTTTATTTGATAGCTGTTGCTTTTCATGTAATTCCATATAATTAATCAAGATTTGATCAGTAGGTTTTGAGTTATCTTCAATAACGCGCATTTAATTTACTTCGACTATATTGTTAGAATGAGAACACTTCATTTTATTTATATATTGTAGTCAGTTGTACAAATTTTTAATCTTACCACTTGTGTAAATACTATCGTTATCTACTGTCTACTGGCTCAAACTGCCATCAAAATCTCCCAGTAACTTCGCAATGTGGCGCATCAAACTTCAACTTCTTCACAACATGTTGATTATGAAGTTTTAAACAAATTATTATAAAGGATAATTTCACAATATTTCACAATGATAAAAGTATAACCATACAAGTGAGTTAAAAATTTAGTGAATTAAAAAAAAACTACGTTGTAAAAATGCGTACTATCTTAAGTTTATAAGTTAGGTGGCGGCTTTAAAAAATCCATAGACGTGTATATACATAGATTAGATATAACCTCCGTTATATTAGTGCATTCTATCATAGGACGAAGAAAAACATAAGGGTAGATAATACTGCTATTAAAAATGTAGGTAATACTATGGTGGTGGATATTCTTATATCGCCACTACATGGATTAACCACTTCAAGTAAGCTTAATATGCATGCATGTTGAGTGGTTCACGACAGTAGTCTAATTGCGGATTCGTACCCACAACCTTTTGAGATTGCAGTCCACACCCAAACCATTACATTATAGTCGTTCAAAATCTATCAAGTTAAACACGCACTTGCCACAATCGTGAGATGGGCATATACTCAAGGGTATATCAAAAATACTTATAAGGTAAACTATACTTGGTTTTTTACTAGTGGTGTACTTACTAAGACACAAAAATTCTACCACATAGAGAATCAAGGAGCTCTCCCCAGAATGGCTGATGATATTCGTTGTGCTCCAAAACACGAATATGAGCAGGGAAGCTGTCACTTGAATCGATGTCCAAACTACCCAGGGTTTAACCAAATGAGGTTTTTCCTAAAATGAAAACATATCATAATTAACATTCATATTTCACGATCAATTTTCGATACTTTTCATTATTCTATTGTCTTTACGCCGCAAGACTAAGCTGGAAATGTATTTTGACAGTACAAATGAGTCGGCTCGATCGGGTAAGGTTCACGCTCTCGCAGAATACTAACGTAAAATAGTACCCTAATGCGTATTCGTTGTGTTTCCCATGATGAGTGATGGAACTTTATATTTTTTTAATGGCACGGAGCCATAATTTAGAGGTGATATCGCATCAGATAAGAGTATATGAGTAGCCTGAGTAATAGTATGAGTAGATTTACTATGGAGAGGATAGACTCTATGGTTAAATCGCACTATCGAAGTTTTCGAATGACTCTGCATATATATCACAGGCTCCGTACAAACACAAGCTTTATACTTGGTATAAAGCGTGGTAGAGCCATGCTGCAGCTATTTTAGTAGTATAGTTGTAGCACGAATAAGTCGGCTCGGCCGGGGAAAGACCACGCTCTCACATAATACTAACATAGTAAAATAGCAGCTTAACACTGCTGTTTCGTATGGTGAGTGTAGAGAACCGAAGACCTTTTTTACTGGAAAAGAGGCATTCCATGTTAGTCCTCACGGGTGACAACGCATCTGCATTTTGATTCGCAAACGAGGATAAATCTAGATGTCTATGGGCCACAGCAACCACTTACCATCAGGTGGACTGTGTGCTCGTTTGTCACCCTATCCTATAAAAAATTGTTACCCGGGCTGAACACCTTGCCTTTCGTGAGATCTTTCCTTTTCATTCTACGGCTTAACGACTTCGGGTGGGCGTTCCGCCATCAGCCTATCGCCAGTGAACTGCACGCAGGTGGGTTTGATATTTGAAGAAAAAGTTCTCACATTTCTCAGTACATCCCAATATTGTCCACCCATTAGGATTTCATGATTAAAGCTAGCAAAAATCTCCTTACCCTCAACACGCCGACTAACATCACAGCAGTTATGAACAACGTGACAGCATGGACTGCTGTGACAGTAATCACAACACCATATGATACCATGGTGTCGGTATCCTCTGGTGATAGTCGTGATGGAAGAACATTTAGGACTGCTAAGCATTGTGCTAGAGCCAGTACTGAGTACACCTGAAACATAAAATAGGCGATAGCTATTATATTTCTTATTAGTTCTTCTTAAGACAGAGCTTTTTTTTTCGAATAAGTAGTAAGATTGAGAAATATAGAAGTAGGAAGAAAAGGTATTCCATCTTAGTCCTCAGGGGTGATAACGCTTCTGCATTTCGATTCCAAATCGGGTATAAATGAAGATGTCTATCGGCCACAGCATCCAGTGACCATCAGGTGAACTGTATACTGGTTTGTCACCTTATTAGATAAAAAAGGCTACTGAGACGTTGTCCTTCAGTGCTAAAAGACCAAAAGGAGATTTAAATTTGTCTTGCATCTCTTAAAAGCACTAGTAGCTTAACACTGTTGTGTCTGACTAAGCACTTGCCAATTTTTTAAATTAAAAAAATTTCATAATAGAGTTGGATCAAAATTTACCAATGAAATTGTTAACTGTAATTTGTACAGATTTATAACGAACGCAGCGGTGAAAATATTTCAACGAAACATTTGACTGAGTCGCACTAGAACAATGTGTTGTCCTCCTTTCTGCTCCATAAAATTCTTAAAAATTTGAGATCTTCGTCAGCTGATATACAGCTGTAAGACGTATATCAACTGTAACCTTAATTTTAAGACTCTGCAGACATACAGCCATGCCTGCAATTGACGAGGAGTAGACACTATCAAAAGAGCAGGGAGCTACTCGGATCAACTATTACCAAACAATATGAGTTTAGTAGAAATTACTGTTAAAGAAGACTAAGACGAAGTAAAAGGCGAAGAATCATTATTCGCCTTTTACGATATACTAGACAAGTAACACAGGGACCTACACAGGGTTATTTTGGAATATATTATGCAATTTATACATATGTTCCATAATAAGTAATATAGGCGAATGGTGAAGAAAACTTACTTAAAAAAAAATCTCAAACATTCTGTACTTTTTATCTTTTAAATTTAGAATCCATAGTAATGCATTATTTTAACTGATTGTCATTTGTAAAGATCTCAGGCCTACTATTTTACTACGTACGCACACATTCGTAAGGGTCGCTAGGTCGGAAAAAAAGTTGTTGCGTAATTGTTGGCCATAAATTACATTGACTTTGGGATAGTTAAAAAAAAGTTTTCAAAAACTGCAATAACTTTAACGTTCATTATTTATATATTTGACTTTAAGTATAAAATTTGGCTACTCATTGAGACATAACCTGTTTATCCCAGACCAATATGCGATTTAATATTTTGATATATCTCACAGAGTGAGTGTAGAGAACCGGAGACCCCTTTAACTGGCAAACAGGCATTGCATCTTAGTCCTCACAGGTGACAAGGCATCTGCATCTTGAGTCTTTATTGAGGATAGATGTAGATGTCTATGGGTCACAGTAACCACTTACCATCAGGTGGACTGTGTGCTTGTTTGTCACCTATCCTATAAAAAAAAATATTGAAAATCATAAAGTACTGAAACGATAAAAGTGGTCCTCAAACATTTCGCACTTTTCACGTTACTAAGGCTTGTCCAAACAATTTGGTATTTAATACTCACAATGATTAATAAGGCAGTAAAAATAGATCCAATTTTAAGTGAAAAACAACCGAAGCTTGTCTGCCGTGGAATATTTTCCATGGAGAACGGGAATCCTGAAACCAAAAGGAATCACAATGAAGATTATCGTACATGTATTGTTGTCGACTTTAACTTTATTATTTCTACATTTATTCTAGACTAGTGACCCGCCCCAGCTTCGCCTGGATAATGAATAATGGATATTAATGTGGTCTTATTTAGATATAAGAGAATCAAAGGTCGAACGAAAATATTTTACAGATTTTTCAATCTAAAAATCAAGGTTTTTGGGAAAACTATAACCTAGATTCTTCCTAGCAATGCTGTATAACTGTTCGTAAAGTTTATCTCAATTCGTTGAGATATTTTTCTTTAAATTATTATTTTTGTCTTATTAAGATGAAAATAATCGCCTGTACTTTATAGGGGCTGGTAGTTTTATTATACCAGACAAAATCTTAACTTTTTTTCCTATATAATTCAACATGGTACAGCCGAGCTACAGCTGTTCAACGACTGCACTACATATAGTTGAAACGACCGGGGAAGTACCACGTTCTCAAACTATCAGCTTAAAATAACAGCACTTGCTTACTTAATTATTATTTTCGTGTATATACAATGTACTCTGTGATTATTATATACTAACCTGTACCCGGCGCGTTGCTGGCGCAGAATTGTGAAAAATTAAACAATATAACAATAACTCAAACACTACTCGATTTTAAGATGTCGTTAAGTCACGTGCTGTCGCAGTCACTTTGACTTGAAGTGATAGAGACAGCACGAAACTTAACGACATCTGAAAACTGAATAGCGTTTGAGTATTTGGGCATTAGATTGTTTAATTATGAATGATAATACATTCATTTAAGTTGAACGATAAATAACTTTTAAATAAAGTTTTGGTACGATACGCGCGCCACCTACTGTAGATTAATTGTGCTATGCCTATAACCTTCGCGCAAATGCAAGCAATAAGTTGAAAAAGTTTTACGGCAATCTGATGAACGGTATGGCAGCAGATAAAATACGAACAAACAAAAATTAATTTTTATTTATTAGATAAATTATTATTTTTAGGGTTCCATAGTTAAACAACAAGGAAGCCTTATATTTTTGTCATGTCCGTCCGTCCGTCCGTCAGAGACCCTAAATGCTACAAAGCTGTAATTTGGCATAGTTACAGATATTAATTACGCCTACACAGATGTGAAATAAAATCTTGAAAAACCATTTTTAATTTGTGTAGGGGAAGGTGGGGCAAGACGGGGTCATTAACGTTTGGAGCCTAATAAAACGCAGATTCTTAAGTATTTTGAATATTTATTTATTTATAATTACTATTACATAATCAGTCTTTGGAAATAAGGAACTTCAGAAACTTTACACCCAAAGAAAAAGAAAAAATCACCAATTTTGTCAAAAACGTCCAACACCCCATCTTGCCCCCCAGGGAGTGTAAGACGGGGTACCCTATTGGGCAAGATGGGGTATGGAAGACATACTATAATTTTGGTCGCAAAACTAGCAAACAAATATTGCCTCATCGTCCTCGTCATCTATCCCAGCACAGCTACAGTGAACCCAGTTCCACAGAGAGTACATGCAGCCTATCCTTCATTAAAATCCAAGTATTTTCCATGGCAGTAAAAGCAAGGGACATTATCTTCTTCGTTGTTCTGTGAGGAATTAGGATTATTGTTAGTTTTCTTCCTATTCTTTTTCCTATTTTTTTTGGTCTTTCACCTCTATTTTTTTCTTTTTTTATCTTCTGCCAGTATCTTTTTGTTTCATTGTTTCTTCTAACTTATTTTTATACGGTGAAGAAGTTACGATAGCCGTTTTTTCCCTTTTCCTCGTCATGCGTGAAATTTTGCGAGTTACAGGATAAGGACACTTCCTGAGGACTAACAACAGAAAATACTGATGGTGGAGTAGTTGTCCTTTGATTTATTTCAATATTGGTCATCCAAGTGGAGCATCCTGGCTCAAGCTCTGCTTCAATTTCAGATGGTGTCATAACAACAGACATGCGGCATATCAGCGGTTCGTCAATTGCAGGTATTGTTGGAGATGTTGCTCCGTTGCCCGACGTAGTGGTTTGTGGCAATACTTCAGTGATGGATAATCTCTCTGTTTGTGGAATATCTGTCTTCAATGATGGAGCAAAATCAGTATCGAAAAAAACTGTTGGATCGTATGGGCAAATCCCACATTTTTTGAAGCCATTTACAGCCGTTGCCATAGTAAAACCTTGAATAAAGGCTTTACCAAAAATCTCTGCTACTTGCCGGATAGTTACCACCATCCCTGGATGGCTTCAAAGCCAGGCTGTGATTTAGTGGTCGTAGTATGTGCTCAAGGGATTCATGGATGCTACATCGGCAACTTGAAGTCGATCACTCGTATGTGGGGGGAAGCATAATATAATAACCCCGTTTGAAACAGCTTCATTAAAGACGTCAAGGTTTTGTGTGTGAGTGCTGTGGCCATCTAACAACAACAGTACATGTCGATCAACCGTTGCTCCACTAAATTCAACAAACTTCTTAAACCAGCCAAGGAATTATTCAGCTGTCATCCAGCCAGAATCACTACACACACACCCAAAGATCCAGGCGCAGCATTCATTCAGCATTAGCTGAGAATCCATCCTCTTTCTTGGGAATACCATCATTTTTTCATCACAATTAAATATTCTGTCCGGTGAAAGTTTGTGCTCATCATAAACTTTGCCGAGGAAGTTGAAAAACTGTTCAACAGCTTGTTTGTTAAGCCCAGCGGCACGTGCAGCTGAAGTGTTTTCTGGTTTTCGTATCGACAATTTTGGATGCCTACTTAAAAATCCCTGAACCCATCTTTGCCAGTTTCTTTTTTTCAGAGTTAAAGAAATGTTGCTGCCTATTTTTTACTGCAAGAGTGTATGCCAAAGTCCTTAAATCTTTTGTTGTAAGTCGGTAAAGATGACTCTCCATGTCCATTATATAATTGCAAAGTTCTTTCTCTTCATCATCAGAAAATGTTCGCTGTTTTGGGCCTAAAAGAACTTTCACTGAAGTTGTAGGAGCAGCAGGATCTTCTAGGGCTGCACGAGCTTTTTTAACTTTTCTTTAGAGGGTTGGCACAGAATATATTTTCGCCGCTAATTTGTACCCTATTTTTCCTTCAATTACAACATCTACTGCATTTTTCATACTCTGTTCACTCCAATTCCCCCTCTCTATCTTTCTATTATAATCTTTCACCATCCTAAAACAAGATAAAACTCAATTATAAGTTAAAAGGATCATAAAGTGTCATAGAGAAATCATAACTTTCTTCGAGGGGCAAGATGGGGTGCCCCATACCCCATTTTGCCCTCACACGCTCATTTGAATAAAATAAGATGCCTTAAAAAATAAAATCGAAATATGGGAACAAACATGTTCTTACCTGCTGGTGTAATCATTGATAAACAAGTATAACTTCCAATCAGTTCTAGACAACTAATGTTGAGGTACAGAACACATGCGATGTATAAGAAGAAAATCACAACGAATTTGACAAAAACCGAGTTTTTGGCGGTAGGGAAAATACACATGGACTCACAAGCCGGTCACAGCGCTGATTGATAAACAATACAATAACGCGTCATTACGAGCCAGATCGGCTGTGATTGGTTGTTCGTACGACCGATGAGACCCGCTACCCCGTCTTGCCCGCTACCCCATCTTGCCCCTCCCTACCTCTCATAAGGTTAAATTATTTTAACCGACTATTCCATCGTGTGGGGTGTCGTTGGACAGGTTTTTCAAAAATTGTTGGGGGTATTGAATGACATTTATTTCGATTCAGAGGTCCGTTTGTGAAATATTTTACTTTAAAGTGGTATTTTTTATTAAAGTTATCCTGACTTTCGCCTATTTTTTAGTTAGTAGTTATTGTAGGTCCACAGTTTTATTCCAGGTACTCTTGATTTACACGGGCGACCCTCAAGAAAGCTTAGTCCAGTGGTGGTTTAGGGGAAGGTTCGTTACGACCATGTATATCTATGGGTTGCACTACCAGCAACTAATAGATGGATAGGGACCTATGACCACTTTTGTACGGACTTGGCATGTGAATGATTTGATGTAGATTGTAATATTTTCAAAGCGGAAAAGTTTTTAAGTCCTGTATAAATACCACTTCCAATAAATCTGCTTGGAAAATAAGTCCTTTAGTTACCATCGCCCTCTTTGTGCCCATTTTTAGTCGTTATAGCGGTCAAACCGCGAACTCACTTGATATGTTCATAGTATCAAGAAGGCCACTTTCAAGTTCACGTATTTGAATAGCCAACTACGGAACCTTAACTATACATTGTGCGTGGTCCGACACGCTCTTAGCCAGTTTTATTTTATTTCGATAATTGGGAACCGATTACAATGATTATTTTATCAAATAGTAAATACTTCACGGATGTTCCCGTAATTTTTGGAGAAAAATCCACCCTTAAGGGTGGAAAAAATAAGGGATAAAATCTCTAATTTAACTTAAAAAAGTATTTAAACGACACTCTGATTGACTCTAATATTCAGTGTTTTCATAAGCATAAAAAATTGTTTTTTTAATTATAAAAATTGCAAGCCAGCCAGCCTTTAAATAACTAAAAGGAAGACAATAGCTTCAGAAGTCGAAGCTTTAATTTTTCTATACTTAGCACTGACTTCGGGAGGATTTATTTAATAATTTCAGTTCTTTAAAGTTTGCTTTTACTTTTTATTAAAAGTTCAATTTTCTAAATGAGAGAGTCGCCAAATTTTTGATTGGGGCGGCGCCAAGTTTAGACTTCTTATGCTTGACTCCGATGCATTTTCATTTCTATCTTCTCTGAAACTGTCTGTTTTCGATAAAATTTAGCACAGATAATCTACGAGTGTAAACAGTGCATAGATTATTTTCACGCCTCTAGCTATTTTAATAGATATAATAATGAAGGTTTTCACAAACGCCATGTTATCGTTACAGTCTTTCAAAAGTCCACTGCTGAACATAGGCCTCCCTCATAGATTGCTTCATAGGAGAATATCTGCCATATTTGCCAAGCTTTGCGGGTGGGTTGGTGACAGCAGTTTTTCTTGTTATTAAATTTAAGAACTATTAACTATTAGATGTAGTTTTTGCAAATTAATAATAAAATTTTAGTTACCCAAGAGGTTGATATGTAATTAATATTATATAAAATATTCCTTCTCCCTTATCCTTTTAAATAATGTTTAATATACCTAAATGATATTATAAATTCTATTACAATGAATAACCCCGCCCCACTTGTGGATAACACGAATATGCCTAGTGACTTTTTATATTAGATCTAAATTAAACGATAAAAATAGAGAGACCTAAGGTTTTTAAATTGAAGTATACTCAATGGTTGATCCTTTAATTACACAGCTTTGTGTGGTGAGTAAGGCTCAACCTTCTTAGTAAATCACATTAAGTTAAATCAACTACTGGCGTATTATAATAGTCCAAAAAATCTGTACCTGACATAAACCGCGCTAAAGTCAATAAAAATAAACTAGACATGTGTGCGTGCCAAAATGCTTATCATATCTTATCCCGATCTATTCCGTAGACAAAGGGTTAGAAGCAATTAAACGAAATTACCAAATAAAACACCGTTAATAACAAAATGAGTACTCACTCAACAACATCTTGAAGTAACTACAACACTTTTCGGTCGTTAGTGTCACAAATAAAAACAACAAATGTAAATTTTCCTTTAGTTTCGGAAGAGCGTCAACAAGTCAGCTCTGTCTACTGGACGGACACTGATACCACTTATCGGTACGACACTAATCATGTACCAGATAATGGACATTATCAAGAAAACCAATATCCAAATTAGAAAGGGAACGCGATAACAGTAATTGCACCAATATTTGTTTATGTCACTATCATAGTAAGAGCACAATATTTTAAATGAACTGATGATAATGACCTGTCTGATTTCGACTACGGTAACATTCGGAATACTGTCGGAAGCTATTAAATATGCTGGTCATGTTATAGTGCCAGCATAGACGCACCTCGTTCTAAACAATCCCTAACCTTATGTGATAAAATCTAGCTATGATACTGTGTGTGTTAGCAATACAAGTGCTAAAAGGTAAATTGTGAATTAATAATAGTTATTAGATATTAATAATAGTAATTTAGAACGTGATAGAGCCATGCTGCAGCTATATTACTACTATAGTTTTAGCACGAATGGGTTGGCTCGACCGGAGAATGACCACAATCTCACAGAATACCAGCGTTAAATAGCAGCTTAACACTGCTGTGTTTCGTATGGTAAGTATGGAGAACCGGAGACCCTTTTTACTGGAAAAGAGACATTCCATTTTAGTCCTCACAGGTGACAACGTATCTGCTTTTCAATCGTAATCGAAGATATAGATGTAGAAGTCTATGGGCCACAGCAACAACTTACCATCAGGTGGACTGTGTGCTCATTTGTCACTCTTATACTATATTATAATATTAGGTCCTTACATATGAAATTAGCGTTTTGTTGTACTGACCATTTTGATCTGAAATATCTCCTTTTTCGTTAAGAATTCCAAATTTAAATTTATAAATTCATTTTGCTGGTACATTTGAGTTTTGAAAACAGTCTTTCATTTGTTTTTTCCTCATTATTTTTTTCTTTAGTAAGCGTCGTTCAAACATGAAATATCGGTATATTTACGAGTACGAGTTCTACCATGCCACCAGTGCTGAAGAAACAGCTCGAAGGATTATTGATGTGTACGGCGCTGGTGTCGCAAAATACGTTTTTGGTTTTAACGTTTTCGTTTTGGAAATTTCGACCTTCAGAACCAACCCCGTGGACGGCCAGAATCCACGGTAGAAAATGAAGAATTAAAGGCTTTTGTGGAAGCGGATCCATTGCAAAGCACTTCAGAGATAGTTGCAGGCTTCGGGTTAAGTAATATACTGTATTAATCCACTTGAAGCACATCGGGAAAGTAAAAAAACTTGAACGATGTGTACCTCATGAATTAAGTGAATCGATATTGCAAACACGCGTCGACTGTTGTGTTACTTTGATCAACCGACACAATAATGAAAGGATTTTAAATTGAATCCTTACTTGTGATGGAAATTAGATACTTTACGATAATCGGAAGCGCTCGTCGCAATGGCTGAACCCTGGAGACCCAGCCAAATCCTGCCCTAAACGAAAATTGACTCAGAAAATGTGACTTGTGAGTGTTTGTTGGACTAGCGCCGGTGTTGTTCACTACAGCTGTCTAAAATCTGGCCAAACGATTACGGCAGATATCTATTGTCAGCAACTGCAAACCATGAAGGAAAAACAAGCTGCTAAACAACCGTCAATCGCTCTAGGCCACTGCTGCTTCACGACAACGCAAGACCACATACTGCACAACAAACAACCACTAAGTTAGATGAGCTACAATTGAAATTTCTGCGACATACACTGTACTTTGCGGACCTTGCTCCAACAGATTACCATTATTTCCGGAATTTGGACAACTTCTTACAAGGAAAAAAATTCAACTCCGATGCGGCTGTCCAAACCGCCTTCAAAGAGTTTATTGATTCTCGCCTCCATGGTTTTTTTTATAGTAAAGGGATCAATGAACTACCTATGAGATGGCAAAAGTACATAGATAACAATGGTGCATACTTTGATTAATTAAATATATTTTACAAAAAAAAAATGATTTTATAATCCTCCCGTACAAAACGCCAATTTCATATCTAAGGACCTAATATTATTTCCTTTACTTCACATTATATATCATCATGAACAACTGCAAAAACAGGCACTGGCGGCGTAGCGTGGGTTGCCACCCAGGGCGAATTTCTATCGAGCACCCCCCAAATAAAACAAAAAATGCTAAACATGCTTCATCATCATCATTATTATTATTACAGCCCTTCATAAGTCCACTGCTGAACATAGGCCTTCCCCAAGGAATGCCATAAAGTACGCTTCTGAGCCACCTGCTTCCATCCATCGACCTCCTGCACGTATCACCACGTCGTCACTCTGTCTAGTAGGGGGTCGCCCCACACGTCACCTACCGGTACGAGGCTGCCACTCGAGAACCTTTTTTCCCCATCGGTTGTTAGTTCTTCGAGCTATATAGCCGGCCCATTGCTACTTCAGCTTACTAATCCGTATGACGGTCCTATATGATGGTTACTCTGGTTTTACTGCGGATATCCCCATTTTTATCACGCAGTAAAACCCTGAGTACAGCCCTCTCTATAGCTCGCTGAGTGATCTTGAACTTCCTTATACGACCAGCAGCACTGGCAACACGCATTGGTTGTGAAATATCGTTTTCAAGTTTTGAGTTACCTATACCTCCTGACGGGAAGATGTGTTGTAATCTCCCGAACGCTACCCAGCCGAGTTGAATCCATCGATTGACCTCTCGGTTGAAGTTGGACTTACCTAGTCGAATTATTGGTCCAAGGTAAACATATTCTCCAACAACTTCGAGCTTATTGCTCCCGACAACTACTGGCATAAGTGTGACATGGACGTTATACTTGATCTTTGTTTTCTTCAGGTTCATCTTATAACATATCTATTGAGAGACACTATTGAGATCATTGAGCATAGTGCTTAGATCCTCCAGCAACTGCACTTTTGGGTCTGCAGCAAAGCCCAAATTTCGTCGGAATCAAAGGCTTTCTCATAGTACACACACGCAAGATAAATTGGCAGGTTGTAAAATTTGCCGAAGAGTATGTGATCCATGGTGCTAAAGCCTTTTTTGAAACTGGCTTGTTCTGGCTGCCTTCGTGCGAGATGATTCGTAATAAAGGGAATTCGTAGTAAAAAGATCAATGAGCTACCTATGAGATTGCAAAAGTGCATAGATAACAACGGTGCATACTTTGATTAATTAAATATATTTTACAAGAAAGAATTGACTTGATATTCCTCCCGTACAAAACGCCAATTTCAAATATAAGGACCTAATATTAAATTGACTTCAATATGATCACAAATAATGTTGAGTTCCACCTTTAAAAATGTGATAGGAAAGCTACAATAAGAATAAAGAAGAGGAAATGTGAAACCTTGTCGCAGAACGATTTCTCTCATATGTCCTCCATTTTTGTTACTGTTACACCATAATTGTTTGGGTAGTGATGAATTATACAAACAACCATCACATAATATTATGTATGTATATTTTAGAGATTGTTAAAAGTATCAGTATAAGTGCGGTGACGATTTGTCTTATTTTTTTTATAGAATAAGGGTGGTGCACATTCCACTTGATGGTAAACGTATGCTGTGGCCCATAGAAATCTTCACCTATCCTCGCTGTATCTAAGCTGCTATTTTACGCTAGTATTCTGTGAGTGGTAATCTATGAAAAAGAGGAAATCTATAGCGGAGACTTTTGTTCAACAGTAATTTTTTGATACGTTGATTTATGGATACTGTAATGAATGAATGAAGTAAAAATGCATACGTAAACTCGATTTGTTTATTTCCTACAATTACATGATTTTATTAATTTCTAACTCTAAATAATTATTATCAATAAAATAAAAATTACATTTATTAAAGCTTCCCATTAAAACTGCTATTTTTTTCGTTCGCTTGAGATGAATTAGTTAAACACTCCAAACTGACTTATGATTTTAACATTTGGTACCTACTTTAATGCCTATTACTCACTTACAAAGCTATTGCATATGTTTAATAATGGTGTTCGATTGTGTGCCCATGTGACTGGACGTGTCCGTGTCCAACATAACCATGACTTGAAACCGACTCTAATCCAACTCCCGAAGATATCACTGACCCCCCAATTCCCGATCCAATTCCAGAGGCTAAAAGTGATCCACCACCAATTGACGATGCAATTATGGATCCAGCGCCGATACCTGAACTAAAACCGGTAGCTCCAGCTCCAATACTTAAACCAGAACCGGTAGCTCCAGCTCCAATACCGATACCACCTCCTACTACTACTGGAACAGGCTGTGGCACTCCTACTGGCACGGGCGCTGGAACTCCCACAGGGATCGGCTGTGGTACTGGTATACCAACACCTTGGGTCACAGATACGGGCACGGGATGTGCGACGGGGTAAGGTACAGGCCGGTTAACAGGAACAGGTACTGGTCTTGCTACTACGTGTGGTACAGGCTGAGGCACGGGCACTGGGACTGGACGTGGTCGGGCAACCGGTACTCCTACTGGTACTGCGACTGGTACTGGACGAGGTACATCGACCGCTACAGCCTGTGGAATTGGTATCGCTACTCCGTTGTTGATTTCCGAGTACGAGTGACGAGTCGGTACGCCGGCCGCTGCAAGTGCTGCTGCTGTACCGAGGCCGCCGTTAATACCTAAACCGGAACCAATACCGATTCCGGTTCCGTAGGCAGACCCAATTCCGATACCGGAAGAGAGACCAATGCCTGACCCAATTCCAATACCGCCGCCATAACCGTATCCAATTCCGCCTCCATGGCCGTATGCAATTCCGCCTCCATGGCCGTAACCAATTCCGTGGCCGAGGCCTATGCTGTAACTAGCATCTCTTTTCTTTTGCTCTGCACTCTCAATCTGGATGCAATTTAAAGACAAAACTAGAGCACAAATTACCTGGAAAAAAAAAGAAAAAATTGAAGTAAATACAATATTTGAAAAATACGACAAAGTAAAAAAAATAATAAACTTTAATTTTGGTTACTGTCCCTTTTGTAAATATTTCGTTTTTACTACGAAGGACTAATATACCTTATTAAATTAGATTAAACGAGTTCACATACAGTCCAGCTAATGGTGTACTAATAAGTAACTACTACAGCCCATTCACACTAACCTGTTTCAAACAAAGCATGCTAAAAATGCGTTATTACCAGAGAACTATCATAAAATGCCTCACCAACTGCAATTACTCTACCTTATTACCCTTCAACCTTTTCTTATTTACCCTTCAAACTGGAATACAACTGTGGGTCAGCACCCAAATCAGCCATATCAGTATATGACTGATTTGTCGTAGATCTGTAGGTTCCACGAGAGTGTATCAATCAACTCAGGACTCCTGGACAATCAAGGAGCACAGTTTTGCTAGTTGTGAAATATGATATAATTGTATTTTTAAGTACTTATCATCTTAATATATCCTATATGCTGTATATTAATATATAAAGCATATTAAATTAATAACTTACAAATTGAAACCTAAACATTTTCTTAAGTATTCGTATATCCAAGTATACAGTAAGGGCCGATGGAAGTAAGTGTATCAGAATAAGTAAGTAATGGTATTTATATGTTACTTGTGGTTGATAAGTACATGACATGTGAAGTGAGCCTATGTGCGGAACCGCGGTGCGTTCAAACCTTGTCAAGTGAAAGAAAGTTGTTGGGATCTCTATGGGTATTGTAAATACCCCTCGGAGAATTAAAATTTAATATTAACATATTTACTTATTTAATTACGAGTGGCACGCATGCAAACTGATTATTTAGAAAATTATTATGAAATCTAATGCAAAAGCGCTTGAACTTGAACTCGCTTTAGAACTCTAAATAAATAAAAATTAAAAATTTTGTACAACCGATTTCAATATAAATTTATGAGAATAACTCAAAAACTATTAGTCAGACCTTGATCTATATGAACCACATGTGAAGCACCAGCTTTTAAATAAAAGAAGAGTCATCGAAATCGGTTCACCCAGTAAAAAGATATGAGGTAACACACATAAAACAACATACAGTCGAATTGAGTACCGGCACCTTTTTGAAGTCGGTAGAAAAATATACCAAGCCTCAAAATTTATATGATAACTTTTTGAGACGATGGCGTGTTACGTCACGTATTTCAATAAGACTAAGTGTAACATATTTTTTTAAAACGTTACCCCCACACTAGGATTTTAGCTTAACAAACATAAATTACACAAGGACAACCAGACCCGGAACAATTATTTGTAGGCCATACAAATCCGTGCGGATTTCGAACCCGCAGCCTCAAGTGCCACAACTCATTGCTAAGCAACTGTGCCACGGAGCAGTCAATTGACATCCATCACGCCGTTGCGTCCCATGGATGGCGTAAGACGACATTGGGATATGTTAAAAATATTTTATTGCTTCCGATACATCATAATCTTATTGTTTATGTCTAAAATCTTAGCAAGCAACCTGAGATGGGTAACTTCTTAAGTTTTATATCCAATTAAGGGCAGATTTTTCAATCATCAGATAAAAGTTAATGTTGAGATAAAATACAACAAAAACAACTAAACTAAAAAAAACATAGGCAGTCATAAGGACAGCCTACAGAAGTGAAAACGTGGTAGAGCCATGCTGCAGCTAAATTAGTAGTATAGTTGTAGCACGAATGTGGGTCGGCTCCACCGGGGAAGGACCACGCTCTCACAGAATACCAGCGTAAAATAGCAGCTTAACGCTGTTTCGTATGGTGAGTGTAGAGAACCGGAGACCCTTTTTACTGGAAAAGAGACATTCCATCTTAGTCCTCACGGGTGACAACGCATCTGCATTTTGATTCGCAAACGAGGGTGGATGTGGATGTCTATGGGCCACAGCAACCCTAAAAAAAACTCAATGATATATGTACACAGGTCGCTATACTACCCGTCGCTAGTCTGGCGCAAGCCAGTAGCAGATACGTTAGTGACGTATTGCGCGCAAGCGCACTGTCTCTACTAAATACGTATCAAGGTCATCGGTGACGTGAAAACATAAGTATTTCCCCCACCCAAAAATCGCTCAACGTGGCTAAAGAAGTTTTCACTTCAAAAACTACAGCTATATCAATAAAACAGTTCAATTGTTTCACCGTCGTGTTCAGTCAGATTATAATTTATTCGAAGGATAGTTTTTATCTGTTGATTGTAAAATCGGTCCTAAATCGGTCCCTGTATGAAATACGGTAAACAAGTATTAATAAAACAACTAAAAAAGTCTAATTTTAAGCGTATGTAAAGTATCATCACGTTGGAAGTAATTTATTGACCAAATGAAATATACAGTAGATCCAGAGTAAACCAACAAAGCCCAACGAATCAGTAAACTAAAATGACAATGGGCTGACCACACATACTTTTTTTTTTATAAAATTGTTTTTTCTTTTAATAATAATATTAATTTATTGAAATTTTAGTACTCGTACATACAGAAAAACACTTTGATGGATTTACAAACACATTAAAACCCATTGAAACCTGCAATCTACTTCAAACAAAGAAGGTGATATATGCATTATCTACTTCTAATGCCTCTGGGGACTAAGATGTAATAGCTAATAACCTTTCTTTTAAATAAATTGAAGAACTTTGTACATCCCTACTATAGGAACTAATAACATGGAACTTATTACTTGTTTAGATCTCAAACCTTTTATCGGCGAAGCACACAACCCTAAACATCGTTTGTAAATAACTTGCCATCCTTTTCACATTCATATTTTCGGAACCAGAAATTAATTAATAAAAAAAACTTTTGGTGGTTTTAACAACTCTATGATGTCTTTTCACCACTCATATTACTTTATGTACATGTCAACGCGTCTGTCCACTTAGGTAAAACTAGACTAGTTTCAGGTTCCACACAGCACTAAACCAATACGCAATCGTCTACACAACCTACATTATGTAAGGTCTATTATTAAATTGTTTACTATTGATACTTAATACGAAAGTTAGCACCGAAACATATTACCTTTCATTTTAATTGTGGAATTCTTAAACTATTGTTTTTATTAATTTCTAAATAATTTCTAAAGGGGCTAAGAGCTCGCTATAAATTTCACAGTACGCGAGCAATTCGGTTCGATCCCCTTCGGCACCAATGAAATTCTTAATTGCCTTTTAAGTGCTGATTTACCAAATGCTCGGCGGTGAAGGAAAACATCGTGACGAAACCTGCATGTCTGAGAAATAAGAAAAAAATATTTAGAAGACGTGTGAAGTTCGCCAACACGCATTGGGGCAGCGCGGTGGACATTTCCTTGCCCTTAAACCCTCTCAGAAATGACAGAAGGCCTCTGCCCAGCAGTAGGTTGTATATAATCTGTAACTTTACTTTTTTTTTTGCTTTAAATTCATAAATACAAGCCCGTTTAAAATGACGTAAATATAATCTTTAGTAGCGTATTGCCGAGTGGTGACCACTTAAGAGAATCCATCATCCCGTTTTACCCCATAAATGTTATTCGAGGCGACTATGGTACATACCGAAAAATCCAACTCGTTTAAGTGATGACGCGTAATATACCCAGAACAGTGACGGGAATACTGATAACCAGTTACCAGTAAAAAGGGGTATCTGGCTCCCTATAGACACCATCGCCAACAACACGACTGCTACTGAGAATTTCTTGTCAGAGTAGCCTAGTAACTGATTTTGGCTCAACCCGGATATCGAACTAAATTTCACATGGCACTATAGTGGACCGCCAACCTTTGAGATTATGAGGGTGCTATTTCGAATGTTGTCGCAGTGTATGATGGTGGAAATCAGCAGCTGGAATTAATCCGAACAATCTCAGGGTGACGTTATATCCCCGAAACTCTTCACCGCTGCATTGGAAGACGTTTTCAAGCTTCTGGACTGGAAAGGATACGGAATTAACATCAATGGCGAAAACATCACTCACCTTCGATTTGCCGACGATATAGTCCTCATGGCAGAATCGCTGGAGGAGCTAAGCACTATGCTCAATGACCTCAATAGTGTCTCCCAACGGATAGGTCTTAAGATGAACATGGACAAAACAAAGATTATGTTTAATGTCCATGTCACACCTATGCCGGTAGTTGTTGGGAGCACTAAGCTCGAAGTTGTTGACGAGTATGTTTACCTGGGACAAATAGTCCGACTAGGTAAGTCCAACTTCGACCGAGAGGTCAATCGACGGATTCAACTCGGCTGGGCAGCGTTCGGGAAGCTACGACACATCTTCTCGTCAGAAATACCTCAAAACCTTAAAACAAAATTGTACAACCAGTGCGTGTTGCCAGTGATGACTTACGGAACTGAGACGTGGTCCTTCACTGCTGGCCGTATGAGGAAGCTCAAGGTCGCTCAGCGAGCTATGGAGAGGGCTATGCTCGGAGTTTCTTTGCGTGATAAACTTAGGAATAAGGATATCCGCAGTAGAACCAGAGTAACCGACATAGCCCAACGGATTAGTAAGCTGAAGTGGCAGTGGGCCGGCCATATAGTTCGAAGAACCGACAACCGATGGGGAAGAAAGGTTCTCGAGTGGCAGCCTCGTACCGGTAGGCGAAGTGTAGGGCGTCCCCCCACAAGATGGAGTGACGACCTGGTAAGACATGCAGGAAGTCGATGGATGCAGGTGGCTCAGGACCGTGCTTTGTGGCATTCCTTGGGGGAGGCCTATGTTCAGCAGTGGACTTGTGAAGGGCTGTAATGATGATGATGATGAATCTCTCTGAGCACTTAGAGAATAGTATTCCATATGAGGCCGAAAGTACGTTTTGTAAAGCTTCTAATTTAATTGCGATTGCCAAGTCAATCTATTTATTTAAAATATAAAAGATTTTTGATATTCATATGGTCACTATAAGATTTTGTTAGGTTAAGTAATTACGTAATTATTTAAGACAGAAGGACCCTTAAGGAGGAACAGAATAAATTAACCGACTTGGTATTACACGGAGCTTACAATTTTTTACGGTAGAAGAACAGAGTTGCGAGACTTGGCTTTTTTTACAAGTTAAGTTTTTGATGGCATCATTTTAACCAATACAATCTATCAATAGTCCACTGCTGAACAGGGCCTATGTTTCCTCACAGATTGCCTCATAGGGGGGATATTATAGGGTAAGTGTGGCCAACGAAGACACAGTCCACCTAATGGTAAGTGGTTGCTGTGGCCCATAGATATATAAATCTATCCTCGATTACGAATCAAAATGCAGAATGCGTTGTCACAACATTGCTGTGGCCCATAAACATCTACATCTCTGTACATCTCTCTTCGTTTGCGAATTAAAATGTAGATGCGTTGTCAGCCGTGAGGACTAAGATAGAATGCCCCTTTTCCAGTAAAATATGTCTCCGGTTCTCTACACTCACCATACGAGACACACCAGCATTAAGCTGCTACTTTACGCTGGTATTCTGTGAGATCGTGGTCCTTCCCCGGTTGGGTCGATCTATTCGTGCTACAACTATACTATTAATAGTGTCATTCAGCAGTGGACTTGATATAACCTGTAATGAATGAATGAAATAATCAGTAAAATTCTAAGTAATTAAGGAAACAAACAAAAATCGTTAAAATACCTATATATTCAAGACGCATAAACGTTACATAAGACAAATGCAATTTGACCTGCTAAAATGGAACCACACTCGCGATCTTGGTTTACTAATAATAGAAATTCAGAAAGGCATACCGCCTAACGTGATTGTTTTTTTTGGTAATGTGTTATAGTACCCGGAATGTTTCACCAAATTGTTGGTGCAATTGCCTTCTTTTGCAAATGCAAGTTTGGGTCAATGGCGATGTTGTGATCCGGGTTCGAATTGTATTTCGTTTATTTATTTAAACTTCATACAACATCGTGTATAGGCGGACTTAATGCCTAGGGCATTCTCTACCAGTCAACCTTTAGGTGATGCAGAGATAAAAATATGAAGTAGGTGTGTGAAACGCTAAATACAAGAATATAAAGTAAAGTATATAAATATAAAACAAATATAATACATGTACCCATACATAAACTTACAAATCAAAAATTATTTAATATACCTATGCATAATATTATATATAAATTATGTACATAAAATAATGAATTACATACAATATATAATTACATATTTATATGAATACATAAATAGATACTACAAATGTGATGATTCTGCCAGTTTATTAAAGTAATGTTCACGAATTTTCTTCTTGAATGTATAACGATTATTAGCCGTTCTAATTTCAAGAGGCAGTGCGTTCCAGAGGAGAACAGACTGTACAGTGAAGGAAGAATGTAGGAAGCCAGATTTATGAGAGGGACACTTTAGTAAAAGTTTATTTCTATCTATACTAAAATTGCTATTGTTAATATTCGTAGTTGGTAACTATTTCTGCTCCCATGCAAGAGTGCCTCCACTGTTAGTAACAAAATGGAATGCTTCACCGTCTTTAATTATTCTTTCTCTGTTTACTCTTCAAACCGGAACACGGGAGTGCAGGCACTTCTATTTGGCGGCAGAAATAGGTAAGAAGATAGTACTTGCAAACGGACTCCTAAGCAGACACCTAGTAATAATAATAATATACATAAGATAAGTTAAACCAAACACATTCATCCACTTTGCGCGAACTCGTATGAAATTGCAATAAATCCTACTAAAATTTAATGCAGTTTGGATGTATCATACCGAAATACATTTTTTATAGAATAAGGATGACAAACGAGCACACAGCCCACCTGATGGCATGTGGATGCTGTGGCCCATAGACATCTACATTTATCCTCAATTAGTAATCAAAATGCAGATGCGTTGTCACCTCTGAGGACTGAGATGGAGTGCCTCGTTTTCAGTAAAAAGGGTCTCCGGTTCTCTACACTCACCATACAAAACACAGCAGCATTAAGCTGCTATTTTACGCTGGTATTCTGTAAGACCGTGGTCCTACCCCGGTCGACCCACTCGTGGTGCAACCACAATATAGCTGCAGCATGGCTCTACCACGTAGAATAACATGCGGAGAATATTGAACAAATGAATATGGGATTGCTACATATGCTTGTATACTTTTGCACGCCTCATAACGCGAAGCGTTATTAGGTAGTGTATTACTTTCGACACGTGATGAAGGTCCAGCCATTTTGTGGTCTTAAAATGCTTCTATCATAACCATTTTGCACTTATACGATAGAATATGTGTAGCCGTTTATCAAGAAAACTCTATATTTAATCCATCTTATAATTTCCAAAAAAATCATTTTATATTGCTACTTTGATAAAAAACGGTTTGAAAAAAAATTACGTGGATGTTGATTCTGTATGTGGTCAAGATAACTCCCGAAAAATTGACGTATCGAGCCGAGTTTTTTATTAGCTTCAGAATGAGGGCATCCACGACTTATTCTGCCACCAGGGCGGCGCCACTTTCGAGTGAGGTAAAATATTTGACAGATTTCATAGCGGGGACGATAATTTATTAGGAAAATGTAATCTTTAAGGTTTCTTTCTGTGTTATTAGTTATATTTTATATTAATTACATTAGAAATGAATAAACCAAACTATAAATATAACCAAAAGACTACTTTTAAAAAAAAGAGTTATAATGTGCAAAAAGTTAAAAATCAAACCACTGACGCATTGTGTTATATATTAATATAATACTCTAGACAATGATAAACTATTATTTAAAACTAATTTCTCAATTAAATGACACTGTGTAACAAAAAACTTTACCTCAGTCGCTAGTAGCGACATCTGGTGAGTGGAAGATTATTAGCCCTCAATACATCAACTGGTTCCCTATTTCATAACAATAGCCTAGTACGTGTTGTTTGTTAATAAAATGAATTTCAACTGTTATAAGTTTTATTGCTATTAGAAATTTAAAGGCGCTTTGATTTTTTTCTTTAGCCCTTGATAGACAAAGGACAAATGTACCATACATCATATATCGATTTTATATTTCTTGTAATCGATTTATTTTGGTAAACCTTATTATTATTTTTCCCTGTAGGTAACACTACCTGTTAAAATAATAGAGAACTAAATTTTAAACACGTAAATAATATATTATAAAAGCTAGGAATACAATTCAGTTTTTTCATCAAAATTAAATGAAACGCTCATGAGGTGTGCAATTTTGGATTTTCCATACTAAATTTATTTATCTACTAGCTGGCACCCGGCGCATTGCTACCTACAGAAGAAACAATAGTGGAAATATAGTTTAATTAGGAATGTTAATACATTCATTGATGTTAAATATTTTTTTTTATAGAATAAGGGCAACAAACGAGCACACAGTCCACCTGATGGTAAGTGGTTGCTGTGACCCATAGACATCTACATTTATCATCAATAAAGAATGAAAATGCAGATGCGTCGTTACCCGTGAGGACTAAGATAGAATGCCTCTTTTCCAGTAAAAAGCGTCTCCGGTTCTCTACACTCATACGAAACAGCCGTGTCAAGCTGCCATTTTACGCTGATAATCTGTGAGAACGTGGTCCTTCGCCGGTCGGCCGACCCATTCGTGCTACAACTATACTACTAATATAGTTATATTTATTTATTTTATTTATTTATTTATTTATTTATATATTTATTTTATAAGGGTGCGATTCCTTTATTAAGCGTGAATTTTTTTAGTAACTACTACTGACTATATTATTAATAAAAAGAAAATGAAATAAAATATATAATTTATAAATTGATAGAGTTTTGTATCTTTTATGTAATAAATAAATATTTTTAGTTTTAGTACACTGTTGTATTCGAACTTTTTTGGCTCTGCCTCTTGGACTATTAGTTATCAAGAGTGACAACGCATCTCCTTTTTGATTCTTAATCAAATACAGATGTGGATATATATAGGCCTTAGCATCCATTTACTATAAAATGGACTGTGTGCTCGTTTGTTACAATTATTCTATAAAAAATAAATTAAAACAGGACAGAAGTGACATCACAGCATCGAATTTCAATTACTTAATATCGCAATTTCTGACGTGTAACCTCTCCAATATACACCGGGGCCCAGGATTCCAGTAATAGTTTCACGTCCACTATCCAATTGGTAACGATATCACGTATAGTAAAGCGTGACATTTTTTGCTTAACATCAGGTGACATTAATCAGGTCAATAGGGCAGAGTAAAACATTTCTATAAGACGAGAGATTAAAAAACAAGAAAATACAAAAATCAAATGTATAAATTAAAACGCGAGAGTGTCGTGGAACACTCGGTTGGAATGAAGTTCCTTGCATAGTATATTATTATTGATAAACGTAGGTATTATATTATTGATTAACAAATACAAATAAATGAATTACTAGCGTCTATTAAAATGAAGCGTCATTTGAAACAAAATAATATTTATTTCATGGCAAGATAAGAAAAAGTGCGAGGGAGATGTATATTATTCCATCTCACTTCCTTATTTCGTCGCCAAGGCCCTCTACGCTATGACACAAAGGGTAGTGACGAAAAAATCTTACACTTTTTGTCGCCTAGCTCCCATCCACCAAACCCCTACCGTCCGATAAGGAACTTCGTTCCAAAAACATAATTTGGAAGGAAAAAGACCAACTACTTGATAATCAGACCGTGTAATGATGGCGTAAGAATATCCACTATCCCGATATCATCCCGTGGGTGTCTTAAGAGGCGACAGAGGTAAACAAATCAGTAGATGGGCAGCAGCGTCTCCCTAATAACGACTAAAAATAAAAAATAAACTGTGGTTTTATAGCATTAAACCCTCCCATGAGACAATTTGTGGGTGAGGCCTATTTTCAGCAGTGGACTTTAATAGGCTGTAACGGCAACTTGATAATCGAACCGTGTAGAGGTAGCGTAAGGATATCCACTACCCCATACGGTCCCGTAGGTGTAGTAATAGGCGACAGAGGGAAACAAACCAGAAACATAGACTGGTAGCGTCTTCCTCAGATCAACTTGAAAGTAACAAAACTGTCTTTGCCATGCCATGTAGAGCCATGCTGCAGCTATATTAGTAGTATAGTTGTAGCACGAATGGGTCAGCTCCAAAGAATTATTACGTAATAATTATATGGTCGGCTCGACCGGGGAAGGACCACGCTCTCACAGAATACCAGCGTAAAATTGCAGCTTAACGCTGCTGTGTTTCGTATGGCGAGTGTAGAGAATCGGAGACCCTTTTTACTGGAAAAGAGGCATTCCATCTTAGTCCTCACGGGTGTTGAAGCGTCAGTAGCCTAATGGCATGGCGCGAACCGCGAACTCGAAAGATCGTGGGTTCGAATCCACCATTCAACTACTGTCGTGAACCACTTCTAACACAAGCATTGTAAGCTTACCAGAAGTGGTTAAAGGAAATATTAGTAATGTTTAATAGCATTACTAGTACTTTTTTTTTAAAAAAAAAGGGTAGTTATTTGACAGATGTGTTGCTACCGTTGAGGACTAAGAGAAAATGCCTCGTTTTGCAGTAAAAAAGGTTTCTGCACTCACCATACGAAACATAGCAGCATTGAACTGCTATTTTACGCTGGTATTCTGTGAGAGCGCGGTCCTATCCCATTTGAGGCCACCTATTCGGGCTACAACAATAACCTAGCTGCAGCATGGTTCTACCACGTAAAAATATAGGTAATACGTACATTACCTCGTACTTAGATGTAAAGATTAATTTTATACACAAATGTAATAAAATCTTTATACATATAAGAAATCTGTAGAATAATTGTGTATTCACGATTCACGTAAAAACTACTGGACAGATTTCCATGAAATTTAGTATGTATACAGTAAATGACCGTGTATATCATATCGGCAACTTTTTATCGGCTTACGGAGGAATATAAAAAGGGTTATGTTTTTCTTTTTTTTAGTTTATTGTCATTATGTCTGCTGATGGTTCTATTAGTCTTAGGAAGGATTTAGCTATACGTATAATACATTTATAGAAAAGTGTGTGAAAATAAACGCGTCGCGCCACCAACCAGAAAGGGCAGAATAACGTCTGCCGGGCCAGCTAGTGTAATAATATTTTTCTACCGACTACAAAAAGGAGACAGTACTCAATTCGACTGTATGTTTTTTATGTGTGTTACCTCATAACTTTTTATTGGGTGAACTGATTTCAATGATTCTTATTTTATTTGATAGCTGGTGCTTCACATGTGGTCTCATATAAATTTGTTCAAGGTCTGACAAGTAATTTTTGAGTTATTCTTATTGTACAATTTTTTTAATTTTCAATTATGTTTTTGAATTTTCACACGAGTACTTAAATCTAATAAGAAACGCACTAGTTTATGGATACAAACTGTGCAATACATTTTCCTAAAGAGGCGACCTGTTGATTCATCACGTCGTATGCAACACGTAAGTCATCCTCATGTAAAATTGATCTAAACCAGTCGTACGATACTCGAAAGGTAGTCGTTACGTACATCGAATAATTCAGACTTGGAATGTCGGTCTGTATGACACAGCCGCTAATAAAGGTAAAGAGATTTTCCAAGTTAAGTTTTTTCAACTAGTTTTGAACAGGAATCCGTTGATCGGTCTCGTAACCGTCCACTTCCCCATTAATTTACAATGTTACCTACATTTCCTTTGTGAGTTTTTTTCTATGTCGATGATGGACGAGTCTTAAGTAACTCTAACAAGTAATTTAAATAAGTAACAACCCGCTGTACCATATTGGGGCAAGTACAAATTCTTATGTTATTTCGTATTAGGAAATATTAGATAATGTTTAATGATTACGAATGAGCGAATCAAAATCTCAATATATATAAATTAATTGCTGTCCATTAGTCTCGCAAAAACTCGAACTAGTGGTGTGGAGTGATTTTCATGATTTTTCATTTTTGTGTAGGTATTTGAGTAGGTCTCTAAATGGTTTAAAAATTCAATCGGACCCGGTAGGTGACGCTGTTGTCGAGATCCAAAAATCACCCGTGCAAAGCCGGGGCAGATCACTAGCATCTATATATTGATACGAAAAAGGGAAACCTATGTACCCCTCTTTAAACATATTGCGCACACTGAGAGTGAGATTTGGCATAGTTTGTATTATTAGGAGGACTGTAGGTTCGATTTTTACTTAATCAGGTTTATTAGAAACAGACAAGGAGTTCACACAATATGGTGCCTGCCTTCCGGGATCTATCTTAAGAGTAAACTGACCGTAATTCAACTTTCGGGAATCCAAGATCAAAGCAGCCGCAAGGCAATAAGGTGTCCTTACAAAGGTTAAGGCGGTACTTCACGTTGAAATAGTTTTAATAAATTCTTTATAAGAGCTAGAGTAAGCTCTATATAAAACCTCAGCCCAGTGGTGAAGGAATACTGCAGTCACATATGGGCTACTGCAAAATATCACGCTCTCACAAAATACCAGCGTAAAATAGCATCATATTCCTGTTATGTTTTGTATGGTGAGGGTGGAGAATTGAGACCCATTTTACTGGCAGTAGGCATTCCATCTTAGGCCTAAGAAGCAAAACATCTACATTTCAATTCATAATAACACAGATTCACATTTGGGCAAATTCCACATTATATTTAAGTACCATAAGGTGAACTTTGAGCCCATTTGTGCCCATACCCTACTTCGATTAAAAAATGGGCTTTCACCCAGGAGGCTCGGGTTCGATTCCCGGTACGGGAACCAAACTATGGCGGTGGAAGTAAAAGGGGAAATCTCCCGCCGGGCAAGATGTTCTGCCCGGGGAGCGGCCAACGCTCCGATTGGTAGTTCGGAGCTATTTTATATATGCTGCTTTACCTTCGGAACTTTGTAAGCGCGATTTAGGCTTCGATGTGTTTCGCTTGTGGCGCGACGACAGCGCCGCCACATCACCCCCCTTGCTCAGACCGGAGGTCGATAGTGCAGTCTAGATGTCGACGAATTTGCAAGTGCCAGGGAATTGCCTTGTAACTCTGCGGTGAGTCGAGAAGAAGGCAAGTAAATCTGCGAGAGTGCCGTGAGCAGAGGCGAGCAATAAGGCTCAGAGCCGTGCCGAACACCGGACTCTGTAGCGCAGAGAGTAGCTTGAAGGAACAGGAAGCATTATTATTCCAGTGCTGCAATGAACCTTTGTAAAGTTAGATGGCTTGCAGAATGTGAAAACTGCAGACAATATCTGCTCGGGAGCGAATGAATGGGGTACTTGAGGATGATAACGAAGGTTTGATCTCCCACCGGGCAAGGTGTTCTGCCCGTCACAAATCTCTAAAAATTAAATTCACATTGCACACTCATAATGTCATCATAATCATCATTACAGCTTTACATAAGTCCACTGCTGAACATAGGCCTTCCCCAAGGAATGCCACAAAGCATGGTCCTGAGCCACCTGCATCCATCGACTTCCTGCATGTCTTACCAGGTCGTCACTCCATCCCGTGGGGGGTCGCCCTACACTTCGCCTACCGGTACGAGGCTGCCACTCTAGAACCTTTAATCCCCATCGGTTGTCGGTTCTTCGAGCTATATGGCCAGCCCACTGCCACTTCAGCTTACTAATCCGTTGGGCTATGTCGGTCACTCTGGTTCTACTGCGGATATCCTCATTTCTAAGTTTATCACGTAGAGAAATTCTAAACATAGCCCTCTCCATAGCTTGCTGAATGACCTTGAGCTTCCTCATCCCGCCAGCAGTGAAGGACCACGTCTCAGTTTCATATGTCATCACTGGTAACACGCACTGGTTGTACAGTCTCGTTTTCAAGTTTTGAGGTATACTTGACGAGAAGATGTGCCGTAATTTCCCGAAAGCTGCTCAGCCAAGTTGAATCCGTCAATTGACCTCTCGGTCGAAGTTGGACTTACCTAGACGGACTATTTGTCCCAGGTAAACATATTCGTCAACAATTTCGAGCTCATTGTTCCCAACAACTACCGGAATAGGTGTGACATGGACGTTAAACATGATTTTTGTCTTGTCCATGTTCATCTTAAGACCTATCCGTTGGGAGACACTATTGAGGTCATTGAGCATAGTGCTTAGGTCCTCCAGCGATTCTGCCATAAGAAATATATCGTCGGCAAATCGAAGGTGAGTGATGTACTCGCCATTGATATTGATACCGTATCCTTTCCAGTCCAGACGCTTGAAAACGTCTTCCAATGCAGCGGTGAAGAGTTTCGGGGATATAACATCACCCTGTCTTACACCTCTCTGCAATTGGATAGGTTTCGTACTCTGGTTCTGTACTCGGATAGCCATCGTAGCCCTACTGTAAAAGCACTTCAACACTTCGATATACCGACAGTCAACTTGGCACCGCTGAAGAGACTGCAGCACCGCCTAAATTTCAACGGAATCAAAGGCTTTCTCATAGTCCAAATATGCCAGACATAGTGCCAAATTGTACTCCTCGGACTTCTGTACAATTTGCCGTAGGGTATGTTTGTGATCTATGGTGCCAAAGCCTTTTCGGAATCTCGCTTGTTCGGGAGGCTGGAAGTCATCAAGACTGCATGCGAGACGATTAATAATGATTCTCGAAAACAGCACGTAGACGCGGCTCAGAAGGAAAATCTGTCTGTAGTTCTTCAAGGGAGCGTTGTCGCCTTTATTGAAGAACAAGACCACCGCACTTCTGCTCCACGCCTCCGGTGTAATGCCACCATGGAGGACGGAATTAAAGAGCTTCTGAAGGACTTCAAGTACCGGGTTTCCACCCGCTTTCAGAAGCTACGCTTTAATTCCATCCTCGCCTGGGGCCTTGCCGTTTTTAATGTGCTGGAGAGCCATTCTAATCTCAGATTGACGTCCAGGATATCATCGGAATAGTGTCGAATAAGCCTCGCCCTTGGATCGTTACTCACACTTGCGTATGGCTCCAACGATGATGTGTACAGCTGCGCATAGAACCTATCAATCTCAATCAAAATCTCAGATGTTCCGGAAATGACGCTGCCATACTCGGTCTTCAGCTTCGACAGTTGGCTCTTTCTGGCAGACAGATCTCTAGCAAAGACTTTGGAGCCCTGGTTCCACTCGATCGCTTGTTCAATACGAACAGTATTAAAGTTGCGTAAGTCCCGCCGCATGCATTTGGAGATCTGTCTGTTCAGTTGCCTGTATGCTACCAAATCTACTGAAGACTGCAGCTTCATATCCCGTCTAACAGCCATGAGATTAAGAGTGTGATCGGAGAGTTTTTGTGTTCGTCTGGTCATCATAATGAAGTCAATCTCATTTTTTGTCGAACCGTCGGGATTCGACCAGGTCCACTTCCTGTGGGGCCGCTTCTGGAAGAAAGAGTTTATCATTAATAGTTCCTCTTTCTCCACGAAGTCTGCCAGCTTCTGGACCCTTGGGTTCCGTTGCCCTAATCCGAATTTCCCTACTTTAAGCTCACCGTTCTCTCTTGTGCCTAGTTTTGCGTTGAAGTCTCCCACTAACACCGTATAGTGGGTTTTGAATGAATGCATGTCTCTAGAGATATCCTCTTACATTTCCTCCACCTCTTCATCGGGGTGTGCCGAGGTTGGTGCGTAAGCCTGTATGACCTTCAGCGAATACCGTTTGGTGATTCTGAGTATAAGGTACGCAACCCTCGTCGACACACTCCCAATCTTTACAACGTTGTTAACGACAGACTTGTGGACGATAAATCCGACACCTCCTTCGGACATATGGTCGCCCTCCCGATGATAGAGCAAGTTCCCGGATTCGAGAATTACCGTGTCCTCCCTCTCTCTTCGGATAATCCTATGATATTCCAGCGCAACTTGTCTATCTCTTCTTCCAGCTCCAGGATCTTCTCGTTAGTCCTCAGGGTGCGTGCGTTATAAGTTGCCAGGTCGAGTCATCGTAGGTGGCAACCGAACCTTCACCGGAGATTCTTAGCACCCCCTGCCCCGCCGTTACCATGGTCGCTACCGTAGCCAGGAATAGCGGGGCCGCCCGGGACTGGCGGCCGTGTCTTCGTTGCTCTCATGGGGGGTATATTACCATAGTTGCCACGCTTGGCGAGCGGATTGGCAACCGCTGTTTTTTTATTGCTGTTTTGCTATTATCAAAAAGGTGCTGCTGCCTATCCTCTGCAACAATTTCCCTCCGTCGCCTCTTACGACACCCACGGGAAAACATGGGGTAGTGAGTATTCTTTCCCGCCACCACACGGGCACTCATAATGTATTATAATAAATTTAAATATATTGTACCGTCAAGTACAATATATTTAAAATTTATTTTCCATTACATGACGTTCCATAGATGTCGTCAGAGGTGACAGTAGGAAACAAACCAGGAGCAGCGGCAGTGTCTTTCTAATAATAACAAAATAAAAAAACCTGTTTGCGAAGCATGGCCTATGGCATTTATCCTCTATGGGGAAAGCTATAGGGGAAGAATATGTGAAGCGGTGGGCTTTAATAGACTGTAACGGTAACGTTATATGTAAAATAAAACCCGCGTTAAGTAAACGAATGCGACGTTTTCATCCATATACAAGCCGGTTTATTACGTACATTACGTGAGATGTGTATATCTGGGCTTACGTTTCAACATCGCATTGATTAGAATGCCGAATGTTAATGAACGTCGGGACATGCCAAGCCGGAAGATTAATCGCAAAGGGGGCAAGGCCACGATGATCTGGTTGAATTTTTTTAATAGGATAGAGTGACAAACGAGCACACAGTCCACCTGATGGTAAGTGGTGGCTGTGACCCATAGACATCTACATTTATCATCAATAAAGAATCAAAATGTAGATGCGTTGTCTGCTGTGAGGACTAAGATAGAATGCCTCTTTTCCAGTAAAATAGGTCTCCGGTTCTCTACACTCACCATACGAAATACAGCAGTGTTAAGCTGCTATTTTACGCTGGTATTCTGTGAGAGCGTGGTCCTTCCCCGGTCGAGTCGACCTATTCGTGCTACAACTACACTACTAATAAAGCTGTAGCATGGCTCTACCACCAATATATGAATAAATTCTTTAAGGACTAACTAACAAGGCCTCTTTTCCTGCTTAGAAGTACATCTGGGTAGATAACTCTCTGTTCCCTATTTCTGCAGCTTGACAACTGCTGTGTTCCGTTGTCGAGAGTATAGAGAGTCATTATAATGCTAAATTAAAGGTTATAAGGCACTTCGTCTTAGTCCTCAGAAAACACAACACATCAGTAGCTTTCTTTTTTAAGAGTAGCCAGCGTCCACGGGCTGCGATTGTAACTTCAGTTTTATACAAAAAAAAAGGAAACTTTTTAATAAAACAAGCTTGAACCTTTTTTCAGCTTTCTATGAAAAACCTTGTCCAATTTATTTCACTAATATTATGCCGGTAAGATGTAACGGGACCTTATGCTTTTAGTCCTTTAAAGGCCTCTCTATAAAAATCTTAGGAAATAATCGTTTTTTTCTAGATTACAAAAAAATTAAGAGACGTCGTTGTAAAAAGAACTTGAAAAAAACCTACCGGACTGAGAAGTTACCGCCCTCTTACATATTTGTGCCGCCAAGCATTAATGCATGCATTGATATTTCGGTTTGAAGAGTATAGAGTCAGTTTAATAAGCAGTCTGTAATGCATTCCATCTTGTTATTCAGAGGTATTACACAAAAACTTTCCGATCACACTCTTAATGTCATGGCTGTTAGATGGGAGATGAAGCTACATTCTTCAACAAATTTGACAGCATACAGGCAACTGAACAGACAGATCTCCAAATGCATGTGGCGGGACTTACGCAACTTCAATACAGCTTGTATTGAAGAAGCGATCGAGCGGAACCAAGGCTCCAAAGTCTTTGCCAGATATCTGTCTGCCAGAAAGAGCCAATTGTCAAAGCTGAAGACCGAGTGTGGCAGTATCGTTTCCGGGGCACCTGAGATTTTTAGTGAGATTGAGAGGTTCTATGGACAGCTGTACACGTCATCGTTGGAGCCACACGCAAGTGTGAGTAACGATCCAAGAGCGAGTCTTATCCGACACTATTCCGAAGATATCCCGGACGTCAGTCTGAGGGAGATTAGAATGGCTCTCCAGCATCTTAAAAACGGCAAGCCCCCAGGCGATGATGGAATTACAGCGGAGCTTCTGATAGTGGGTGAAAGATTGGTACTTGAAGTCCTTCAGAAGCTATTTAATTCCGTCCTCCATGGTGGCATTACACCGGAGGCGTGGAACAGAAGTGCAGTGGTCTTGTTCTTCAAGAAAGGTGACAACGCTTTCTTGAAGAACTACAGACCGATTTCCCTTCTGAGCTGCGTCTATCTGCTTTTTTTGAGAGTCATTACGAATCGTCTCGCGCGCATACTTGACAACTTCCAGCTCCCGAACAAACCAGTTTCCGAAAGGGCTTTAGCACCATAGACCACATACATACCCTTCGGCAAGTTGTACAGAAGTCCGAGGAGTACAATTTGCCACTATGTCTGGCGTATGTGGACTATGAGAAAGCTTTTGATTCCATCGAAATTTGGGCGGTGCTGCAGTCCCTTCAGCGGTGCCTTGGCAAGTTGACATTCGATATACTGACAGTCAACAGTCAACTTGTTGACTGTCGGTATATCGAAGTGCTGACGTGCTTGTACAGTAGGGCTACGATGGCTATCCGAGTACAGAACCAGAGTACGAAACCTATCCAACTGTAGAGAGGTGTAAGACAGGGTGACGTTATATCCCCGAAACTCTTCACCGCTGCATTGGAAGACATTTTCAAGCTTCTGGACTGGAAGGGATACGGTATTAACATCTATGACGAGTACATCACTCACCTTCGAATTACCGACGATATAGTCCTTATGGCAGAATCGCTGGAGGATCTAAGCACCATGCTCAATGACCTCAATAGTGTCTCCCAACGGATAGGTCTTAAGATGAACATGGACAAAACAAAAATCATGTTTAATGTCTATGTCACACCTATGCCGGTAGTTGTTGGGAGCACTAAGCTCGAAGTTGTTGACGAGTATATTTACCTGGGACAAAAAGTCCGTCCAGGTAAGTCCAACTTCGACTGAGAGGTCAATCGACGGATTCAACTCGGCTGGGTAGCGTTCGGGAAGCTACGACACATCTTCTCGTCAGACATACCTCAAAACTTAAAACGAAATTGTACAACCAGTGCGTGTTGCCAGTGATGACTTACGGATCTGAGACGTGGTCCTTCACTGCTGGCCGTATGAGGAAGCTCAAGGTCGCTCAGCGAGCTATGGAGAGGGCTATGCTCGGAGTTTCTCTGCGTGATAAATTTAGAAATGAGGATATCCGCATTAGAACCAGAGTAACCGATATAGCCCAACGGATTAGTAAGCTGAAGTGGCAGTGAGCCGGCCATATAGCTCGAAGAACTGACAACCGATAGGGAAGAAAGGTTCTTGAGCGGCAGCCTCGTACCGGTAGGCGAAGTGTAGGGCGACCCCCCACGGGATGGAGTGACGACCTGGTAAGACATGCAGGAAGTCGATGGATACAGGTGGCTCAGGGCCGTGCTTTGTAGCATTCCTTGGGGGAGGCCTATGTTCAGTAGTGGACTTATGAAAGGCTGTAATGATGATGTTGATGACTCAGAGGTGACAACGCATCTGTATCCCTATTTGTTTGAAGTTCGTTGCAGTTGTCCATTGCCTGTTGTATCACTTACCATCTGATGAACCGAAGGTTCGTTTATCACTTAAATTCTATAAAAATAATTTTAAATTAAAAAATTTGTACAACCAACTTCAAAATAAATTATTATTAAAAATTTTTCTTCGAAATTTATATGGGACCACATGTGAAGCACCAGCATTCAAATATAAAACGAATCATCGGAATCGGTTCACCCAGTAAAAAGTTATGAGGTAACACATATAAAAAAACATACAGTCGAATTGAGTACCAGCTCCTTTTTGAAGTCGGTAGAAAAAGGATATTATCCAGCAAATTACTTAAAAGTACAGTCTGCCCAAAAAAATGGTGTGGATGAAACGGATGATGGACATTTATAGTAATAATGTAAATTGATAAACTGTGTAGTGGCAGCGCAAATGAACCCATATCATCCCGAAAGAGAAGGCGGAGTAGGAGATGGGCAGCGATATCTTCCTGATAACTACACAAAATAATTAAAACCCACCACCCCAGTGTGGCAACTATGGCAACCCCCCCTCTATGAATGGAGGCCGTGGACTGGCCGTTCAGCAGTGGACTGTGGTAGGTTGTAGTGATAATGATGATGAAATTGATAAACAGGCTTTCAAACTGGACAACAGGACAGTATAATCTAAACCACTGGTTTTTTTACTCTCCATAACGATCTAAAATCCTTGACACAAATCATGTGTCAATCAGATGAACCGTCGTTGTAATCAGCTCAACGCTGACAGCGTTCGTTATGTAACGAAGCGCACACGTTATAACGTTATTTGGATGACGTCATCTAGACTTAAGGCTTTTAAAGGTCGGTGCACACTTGCGGCAATACAATGTCGGTAAGAGTATAAACTGATAAAATTTGAAAAAATTTAGGGAATGGCTTTATAATTAGTGCGTACCATAATTTATTGTGTTAACCGTGTTAAGTCGGCGTAAGAATATCCACTACCCGCTATGGTACTGTGGATGTCGTAAAAGACGTTATAGGGAATTAAACCAGGAGATGGGCAGTTGCGTCTTCCTAATACAAATAAAAAATAAAGACTGTAGTTGCCTATACCTGCCAAATGAGCAGAATATGGTAATACCAACCCAGTCGTCAGTGATTTGGGAAGAATTTGATAAATAAGTATAAATTATTAAATAAAAATTAACAAGATTTTTTTTATAAAATTGAAGTATTAAACGACCGTCTGATGGTGGATGGTTACTGCAGCCCATGAACACCTGCACCTGCAATTTCAAACAAAGAAAGCTACAGATGCGTTGTCATCACAGAGAGCTGAGATGGAATGTCATCCTGTAATTATATACCTCTATACCTCTAGAGAGCCGTGGTAGCTCACATGGTTAGTGCTCGCTGTAAGTTTACAGTACACGAGCAACTCAGGTTCGATTCCCACCGGCACCAATGAAATTGTTAATTGCAATTTTAAGTGCTGATTTACCACGTCCTCGCCGGTGAAGGAAAATACCGTAAGAAAACCTGCATGTCTGAGAAATTAGAAAAAAAATATTTAGAAGATATGTAAAGTTCGCCAACACGCGTTGGGGCAGCACGACGGACACTACCTTGTCTTAAAAAAATCCTCTCAGAATGGAAAGAGGCCTGTGCCCAGCAGTGGGACGTATATATGCTGTAACTTCAACTAACTTTTAGACCCAAACATAGACATAGTCATATGTTTTATTAGCATCAATACACATACAAAATATACATTTAGAATTAAATAAAAAAAACATGCGTGGGTGTCGTAAAACACTCGGTTGGAACGAAGTCCCTTTCGTGGTATACTATTATTAATAAACGTATCATATTATTTATTAACAAATAAATGAATTACTAGTGTATATTAAAATGAATCGTCATTTAATATAAAATAATATTTCTTTCATGGCAAGACAAGAAAAAGTGCGAGGAAGATGGTTATTATTCCATCTCGCTTCCTTATAGCCGCCAAGGCTGTATACACTACGTCAGAAGGGGTCGTGACGGGAAAATGTTACACTTTTTGTCTAGCCTAATCCCCATCCGCCAAATCCGAACTGTCTGATAAAGAATTTCGTTCTAGAAAAACAAAGAAATATACTAGGTACAAGACAGAAAACATAAATAAAAATAAATCTCATCAAGAGTGAGTGATCTGATGTCAAAAAGGAGTCCACCTCGGCATACGCTACCGCAGATACTGCAGCAGCGCTGATTTTCAGCGGAGCTCTGATTAATATTGTATTGCGCCGGGATTGGTATCGGTGTTAACTTTCCATTTAAAAAATAATAAATAAACAATTCACTCAAAGTATACACATTTTCAAGTATATAAATACAAGACAAAAAACACTGATTTTGGGGCACAAATAATTAAGAGGTTGGGCAGTACCTATCCGGTCCAGGCGGACTTTTAAGCAGAAAAGGAATACTACCTTACCTTACCTTCATCATTACAGACTTTCCAAGTCCACTGCTGAAAATAGGGCTCCCCCAAAGAATGCTACAAAGCACGGTCCTGAGCCACCTGCATCCATCGACTTCCTGCATATGTTACCAGGTCGTCACTCCATCTCGTGGGGGGTCGCCCTACACTTCGCCTACCGGTACGAGGCTGCCACTCGAGAACCTTTCTTCCCCATCGATTATCGGTTCTTCGAGCTATATGGCCGGCTCACTGCCACTTCAGCTTACTAATCCGTTGGGCTATGTCGGTTACTCTGGTTCTACTGTGGATATCCTTATTTCTAAGTTTATCACGCAAAGAAACCCCGAGCATAGCCCTCTCCATAGCTCGCTGAGCGACCTTGATACGCTTCATACGGCCAGCAGTGAAGGACCACGTCTCAGATCCGTAAGTCATCACTGGCAACACGCACTGGTTGTACAATTTCGTTTTAAGGTTTTGAGGTATGTCTGACGAGAAGATGTGCGTAATTTCCCGAACGCTGCCCAGCCGAGTTAAATCCGACGATGGACCTCTCGGTCGAAGTTGGATTTACCTAGTCGGACTATTTGTCCCAGGCAAACATACTCGTCAACAACTTCGAGCTTAGTGCTCCCAACAACTACCGGCATAGGTGTGACATGGACATTAAACATGATCTTTGTTTTGTCCATGTCCAAGACCTATCTATTGGGAGACACTATTGAGGTCATTGAGCATGGTGCTTAGTTCCTCTAGCGATTCTGTCATAACGACTACATCGTCAGCAAATGGAAGACGAGTGATGTACTCGCCATTGATGTTGATACCGTATCCTTTCCAGTCCAGAAGCTTGAAAACGTCTTACAATGCAGCGGTGAAGAGTTTCGGGGATATGACGTCACAATGTCTTACACCTCTATGCAATTGGATAGGTTTCGTACTCTGGTTCTGTACTCGGATAGCTATCGTAGCCCTATTGCACAAACACTTCAACACTTCGATATACCGACAGTAAACTTGGCACCGCTGAAGAGACTACAGCACCGCCCGAATTTCGACGGAATCAAAGGCTTTCTCATAGTTCACATACGCCAGACATAGGGTATGTATGTGATCTATGGTGCTAAAGCCTTTTCGGAATCCTGCTTGTTCGGGAGGCTGGAAGTCGTCAAATCTGCGTGCGAGACGATTCGTAATGACTCTCGAAAACAGCACGTAGACGCGGCTCAGAAGGGAAATTGGTCTGTAGTTCTTCAAGAGAGCGTTGACACCTTTCTTGAAGAACAAAAACACCGCACTTCTGCTCCACGCTTCCGGTGTAATGTCGCCATGGAGTACGGAATTAAAGAGTTTCTGAAGGACTTCAAGTACCGGTTTTCCACCCGCTTTCAGAAGCTCCGCTGTAATTCCATCCTCGCCTGGGGCCTTGCCGTTTTTATCGTGCTGGAGAGCCATTCTAATCTCGCTCAGATTGACGTCCGGGATATCTTCGGAATAGAGTCGGATAAGACTCGCTCTTGGATTGTTACTCACACTTGCGTGTGGCTCCAACGATGACGTGCACAGCTGCCCATAGAAACTCTCAATCTCACTCAAAATCTCAGGTGCCTCGGAAACAATGCTACCACACTTGGTCTTCAGCACTGACAGTTGACTCTTTCTGGCAGACAGATATCTGGCAAAGACTTTGGAGCCTTGGTTCCGCTCGATCGCTTCTACAATACAAGCTGTATTGAAGTTAAGTAAGTCCCGCCGCATGCATTTGGAGATCTATCTGTTCAGTTGCCTATATGCTGTCAAATCTGTTGAAGAATGTAACTTCATCTCCCGTCTAACAGCCATGAGATTTAGAGTGTGATCGGAGAGTTTTTGTGTTTTTCTGCGGTGGGTCTTGCAGAACTTAGCTCCGACAGTTTCCACGAGCTTGTCATTCATATCGTCCACTGCATTGCAGTCTTCTAGGCACGGAAAACGGTTTTGTAACTCGAGCTGAAAGGATTCGAGACTTTGGAACAGAGCACGAGAGGGGCGGAGCGTTGATTTCATTATACGAGACCTCTCCAATTTAACGTTTAGGTTCAGTGTGCCTCTGACTATTCGGTGATCGCTACCAGTTGTCACCCTCGCGATCACGGAGACATCACTGAACAGTTGTCGTCTGGTGGTCATAATGAAGTCAATCTCATTATTTGTCGAACCGTCGGGGCTCGACCAGGTCCACTCCCTGTGGGGCCGCTTCTGGAAGAAAGAGTTCATCATAAAGAGTCCCTCTTTCTCCATGAAGTCGGCCAGCTGCTGGCCCCTTGGGTTCCGTTACCTTACCTTATTAATAATTAAATACATTTCTCCGTAAACTCTCTTAACAGTAGATTTTTTTGTAACGGCAAAAAATTATTTAAAAATTCTATATATATATTTTACTAACACTATGCACCCATTACCTTACAATGTAAGGATCCGTCACCGCATAATGTTGACACTTGAGCCAGGTAATCTGAAGGCGTGCATCGCATATATAATTCGTTATCACTATTCTCACATATATTACTTGTTTGAAGTCGTTTGTTCTCGGCTCTTAGTTTTTATGAAGATTTTATATTGTGGAGACCGAAAAAATTATTTGCAGTCCATGCAAACACTTGTTCTTTCCGGGATTTGAACCCGCGGCCCGAAATATATCGCGGCCATACGCTTTGTCATTGCGTTACAGAACCGTCTTAATCACTATCTTATGCTTCTATTTTGTCAGCCCTTAACAGCTCACAGCTGGATATAAGTCACTTCTCTTGGGAAGAATTTTACCATTTTCACATTGGCAAGACACGAAATGTTATTTTCTGTCGACTTCAAAAAGGAGGAGATACTCAATTCGACTGTGTTTCGAAAGTTTTTTTATTTGTGTTACCTCATTACTTTTTTCTGGGTGAACAGATTTCGATGACTATTTTTATTTGAAAGCTGGTGCTTCTTATGTGGTACCATATAAATTTGATTAAGGTCTGATCATTATTTTTGAGTTATTCTTAACAATTTATATAAGTTGGTTGTACAAAATTGTTAATTTTAGATTATTTGGGTTAGGTTGAACTGTGACTGTCCTCTTGTCTCTCTTACCACGTGCTCGACGGTGAAGAATAATCTCTTGAGAAAACCTGCTTATATATATGTATATTTTATATGTTTTACTTTATCTTTTATTATGTGTTAGTAATTTATATTATTTCATGTATTACTTAGGTATTTATATCTTTTTTTTGCATTTATTATTTGTATATTTATATTGCACCACCTACCACCTACCTATTCATTGTTTGTATTACTTTACACCTTTAGTTGCCTGGAAGAGATCGCTATGTAGCGATAAGGCCGCCAAATTGTACATATTATAATCTGAGTTTTGTTATGACATTTGTATATTTGTTCGTGGTGTACAATAGAAGTATATTCATTCATTCATTCATCATCATCACCGTCATTACATCCTAGCAAAATCCACTGCTGAACATAGGTCTTCTCCATTTTGATTTGTTGTCAGGAAGATGCTGCTGGCCATCTACTGTTTCAGTTTCACTCTGTTACATCTTACTGACACCCACGGGATTATATGCGGTAGGGGATTTTCTGACACCGCCACTACACTGCCGTGGTAATATCCTAAAGCCAGGATTATTTCTATTACAAAAAAGTACAATTTAAAATAAAAATTAAATAGTGACACAATCAAATGGGATTGTCCTTGGACTGTTGTACCCACGCTCCACGAAAGTAGAGCATCTGGCATTCTTCGTGGGTCAAGAAACCCTGATACTATTGCAAAAAAAAAAATCCTTTATACACAAAGCATTAAGTACTATTTTTGGTCACATTCAATTCAGCATAAACTACTTCTTATCCTGTAAACAGTGTCTATATCTAATTGGCTGTGAGAAACAGTGTGCCTTTCAATTTGATAGTAATTTACGATCTAAAAGTATTTAGTACGCAAATAATTAATTTAAATCCGATCGAACGTTGTGTTCAGATTTCCCAGAGGAAAGGATTTAGTAGATAATATTATAGCATGTCCTTACAGCCTTCTAGAAATATTCCCGCCTCAATCGTTATGAAACGAATTAAAAACTCTTTATTTTTTGATTAAAAAAATTAAAATATTCTTTGTAAAACGCCAACATGTTTTAAATTTCCTACCGTTTTAGAACGGGGCTCCAATGTTCGACGGGCGTAAGAAGCTCCGCAACCATCTCCTTTATGTCATTTTTATAAACACTATCAATATTATCAATCTAAAATGAAACTAAATCCATAGATAATCAAAGAATATTCTTCAATAGAATCACGAATACTCTACAAAAAAAACATGCAAAATTAAAGCTAAGAGAACTGTCCTGCAAGCCCGAACTAAACTAGCGGGGTCAGTCAAGATGATAGATATATATATATATATATATATATATAGATAGATAGATACGATCATTAACGCTATTCGAAACTATTAAAATGAATGAGAATAGCAATATATGTACGTTAAATACGTTGATTTCATTATTTTTTTGTTTTCTATAACATTAGCAGTCATAGATTATCATCATGGCTAGCCCTGCTGTCCCCGTTCACAAGTATGATGCATGTGGTAGCTGTTATCTAAATGATGGGTGACTACCAGCGCCAAAAAACTTTACATCAAAAAAAAAAAATTAATGGGTATACAGAGTGTAATGAACCCGCCGTTTGACTGAATAATTTTTTGGAGATCAATTTTTTATTTTCATGAACCTTAAAAAATTTGAAAGTAATGTTACACTGAAAAATTGTGACGCACTCTAGGTTTTACAATTATGTTTGTCATACGAAAGATACATACACACATAAGCAGTAGGAAACTTGGTGAGTATGTTTATTCAAGCGAAAAATAACCAAGCTCTCACAGACTACGAGGGTAAAATAATTGTATAATGCTATTGGTTCGTGTCTTGAGTGACAAGAATCTAAGACTTAACTATTTTATATAGTAAAGCGGTATTCCATCATAACCCTCAACGGTGATATTTTTCTTTTGTTCCTAATCTAGATGTTTATGAGTCAAAGTATCCGCTTACTATCATGTACTGTGTACTCGTTAGTCACATCTGCTCTTAATATAACAAAAAACGTTTAAAATCGACTGAATTAATAGTAAGTTTATCAATTGAATAGGCTGTAAAAACTCGCCATGCTGTTTTGCTTGATATTTTTAATTTATACTTAATTTGCAGTGTTTGCAGCTCTGTTTACCATCAGAATTTCTAAAAACATCATCATGTTAGTTGGGTGTTATATAATGATGGTTATGATAGACTAATGGTCTATTGCTGAGCAAATGCCTCTACAAAAACGGCAACAAAGCGAGTGTCACCTGCATGCATTGTTTATATGCATAACTTATACTCTATCTAGTATGAGGTTTTCTTAACATCCATTTCTTTAAAGTATGACCCATGCTAACATTGAGCAGGCGGAGTAGACTGTTGATCATACGCATCGGCGGAGCAGAGGACCGATATCCTCGTTCACAAGTTTTCTTCCTTTTAAAAAAGAAAACAATAATTTTAACCTTTTTGAGTTTGTCTATTAATTACGCAAATTCAAGATTACAACGAAAATTTCGTCTAAATTAACAATTAATAAACTTTTAAAACTTCACCCCTATTTTACTATCCTTAAGGGTGATTTTTTCTAAAAAAATATATTTACTACCCCTGAAGTATACCCCATTTATTAAAAGAGGGATCATTTCAATTGGTTCAGCCATTTCCGAGAAATCATTGAACTTACATTAAAGAAATACACATCGTATATTTCTCTTTTTCCTTCTCATGAACCTCGGCTAAAAGTCCGCAGTTATTTCGCTCTTATATTACGTACTCCAAATTTTTTTAATAAAAATTATAAACTGAATTCAATAAACTAAAAAGAATAAAATATTTTCACATTCTGAAGTCAGTGCTAAGACACTGCGTAGATAAATTAAAGCCCCGACTTCAGAATTGAAAATTATTATATACTTTTTAGTTCTTTGAAATTTGCTTTTACCTTTTTTAAAGTAATTTTTACACTATTTTGAGTGAAATATCCTCCCCTATTTTTAAACCCTTAGTTGAGGAACATTTTTCTCCATAGTGAACTCCTCTGAAGTAGCCTATTTCTAAAAAGGCACTTACAACAAGTAGTAAAATTAAAAAATTAGTTCAACCGACTTCAATAAAAATTATTAAGGATAACTCAAAAGCCACTGGTCAGACCTTTATCAAATTTATATGGGACCAAAGGAGAAGCACCAGCTTTCAAATAAAAAAATATTAAAATCGGTTCACCTAGAAAAATGTTACCAACATTTTTATGAGTTATGAGGTAAGAAACATACAGTCGAATTGAGTAACTCCTCCTTTTTGAAGTTGGTTAAAAATTGTTTGCAATAAAGAAAGATATCGCGTATCATACTAAATTAAAAAAAGAACGTACAGTCGGATTGTAAACCTCTTCCTTTTTTTGTAGTCGTCTAAATATAGCTACTAGATTCTTTAATTTCATATTGTATGACATAAACCCCCAAGAACGCCTGCATGATGGCGATAAAAATTACGAGTAAGTAATTATTCCTTTAAAAATTGTCCGAAATAGGCTTACAGGTTAGAAATAAAGGTTGTTGTTATAGAAATATAAGGTAATAATATTTTACATAGATATTGTGAATTATTTCCATAAATTTATGTAAATGAACTGCTTGCCTCTATGTATATTAAAATAAAAACGTGTACCTTTGTAATAAATAATTATGTCAAGGAAATTTCGCAACAAAATTAGTCTTTAATATTAATAAATCATCATAAATGTAAGAACATTTGGGCAACTTTATAGTTCATAAAAGCCTACCAGTCTTATTGCAGATATTATCTCTATCTTGTGATTTTTTTTGCATCAATTATCAATAAATTAATAAATATTTGACGTAGCTGATGGCATCAAATATTTATTAGGTTATTTTCTCTATAATTTCGGTTTAAAATACGAAATGGACGTGTTTTTAATCAAGTGGCTTTTGTCACGTGGTAAAGTTAAATATTTTTGCGAAATCAGAATTAAGCGGTAGACTTTTTATTTGCAAATTTAATTTTAATGATGGATTTGAAAAGTAAACAAGACATTAAAAAATTAAGAAACTAACTCTTGCGTACGTTCTACTGCTGATCACAGATCATTTTGAATTTATGAAGATTAAGGAACGAGAATATGACCGTAACTCGTCATAGCTAGTTCATCACGAGTAACATTCATCACTATAGTTAGTAATTTATTATCATTATCACTATCGTCATCATCCGTCTATAAAGAGACTCCTGCTGAACATATATAGTATGTAAAATATGTTGTTGAGTCGGTAAGTTCGCAGTGGACATGTTGTTTTTTTTTACTTTTAAATTTTTAGACCTGATTAGCTTTTCTTTACCTTATCTTAACCGCTGAGCACATAATATATTCTGGTTTTATTTTAATTCATATGTAAAATGATTGCAAAATTGTATGTATAAAATAATCCCCCAGGGTTTCTTACTGGTTCTTTATAGAACAGAGATATTTTCCGAGACAATTTTTGTGTTTTGAATTCAGTGGACTTCGAAACACAAAAATTTACTTTTCATAAGTGTCTTGTAATGTAATCTATATTGAATAAAATACTCTATTCTTTTGTATTAGACTCTGAATTACAACAAAAATATGGAATGCACAGCTGAACACAGGCCTCCCTATAGATTGGCTCATAATGGGATCACGCTCACGCTTGGCAATTGGGTCGACAACCGCAGTTTTTTTCATTTTTAATCGTTATTAAGAAGACGCTGCTACCCAGTTTCTTTGTTTCCTTCTGTTGCCTCTTACGACACCCACGGGATGATAAGGGGTAGTGGATATTCTTACATCACCGCTACAAGGTCAATACTATATAATATATGATTTTTGGAACGAAGTTCCTTATCGGACGGTACGGGTTTGGCGGATGGGAGCTAGGCGACAAAAAGTGTAAGATTTTTTTGTTACTACCCCTTGTGTCATAGTGTAGACGACCTTGGCGGCGAAATAAGGAAGTGACATGGAATAATATCCATCTCCCTCGCACTTTTTCTTATCTTACAATGAAAGAAGTATTATTTTAATTCAAATGACGCTTCATTTTAATAGATGCTAGTAATTCATTTATTTGTATTTGTTAATCAATATTATAATACCTACGTTTATCAATAATAATATACTACGCAAGGAACTTCGTTCCAATCGAGTGTTCCACGACACTCACGCATTTTCTTTTTTTTACATTTATTATACTCTATAGAATATTTTACTAATAAAATATAACTAATTTTAATCTTTGCTCGACCCTTGTTGATGTTTAGAAGCACTCCTAATAAGAGAAAGAGTATATTGCATAAAGCCTTGCGACACTATGCTCGGCTATATTCGGTCGTGTAGATCATAACTTTGGACCAGTTGTAACAATGCCTTACCAGTTCACTGCCATAACAGACCCATTATTGTTATAAATTAGCGATTTTAACTGTTTTAATACAAAATATTTATCGCAAACTACGAAAGTTTTCAAAACACCCTTCTACAAGAAATTGCCAGAAAACAACATTATAAGAGGAGTAAGGGGGCAGCTTAAGAGAATCTACCATCCCATAATGTGTCGTAAGAGGCGACTATGAAAAATGTAAGAAAAATCTTATGGCTTCGATAGTAGGCTCCGTTGAGTATCCAAACCTGTCTTCTCGCATCCTCTTAGAATTGAGTATGAGGACGTTCGTCCAAGTGTGTCTTTTTATATGTAGCACTTACTATATGTCCTCTAATACATATAAAAAAACATTTAATATGTCCCAGCATATGTCATACCATTTTAATCCTCTGAGATCTCAATGCATTTGCATCTTTATTTATAATCGAAGATAAATGTAGGTGTATACGGGCCGTAGCATCTACTTACCATCATTTTCATTGTGTGTATATTCGTCAGTCTTACTTTTATGAAACAATGGTAATATGATATATTATATTAGATAACTTCCTAACATATTCGCAACTTTTCCTAGTTAAATTTAACCGGAAGAAGTACGAACATACGATTAAAATTTATCATCAATTTTTACTACGCTTGGTTAAAAAGACATCAACGATCATCCCATATTTCGTAGGGATTGCATTTCGTACAAATTGTGCAACGTGAAAGCTGTGATAAACAAGCATGCATCACGCATTAGCTTTTAGTTCAATTTCGAGCACGTATTCATGACTTCGAAATTTCTTGATATAGGTATATATTTGGGAAATACGAGCAGAGTTTTACATTGACTGAATTGTACCTAACACATTAACTACATATTAAAGTTCAAAGCACCATAGTACCGTTATTCTGCTACAGTTGTTTATATGAAATAATAAGCATAGTTAAAAAAATTGGAGTACGTGACATAAGAGCGAAATAACTGAAGCTCTCTTTAATTTATATATAGAGTAGGCTTAGCTGGAGCATTGAAGATGCTAGTTAGTAAACTTGTTGATGTATCCTCTTCCTGTCTATCACTGCTGAAGAAAAGGCGATGAGCCACGCGACCTTTTTTCCTGAAACAAATTGGGGTCCACCACGGTAATGACGTTGAAAGGGGGAGGATTGTTGGTATACCTTGGTCCTCAAGGTTGACAACGCATCTGCATTTTGATTCTTAATCGAGGATAAATATAGACCTCTATGGGCCACAACATTCACTTACCACCAAGTGAACTGTGTGCTCGTTTTTCACCAAAAAAAGAACGATACACCTCTCCCCTAGCTCTCCACGATCGGTACGTAAACAAACATATATATATATATATATATATATATATATATATATATATATATATATATATATGTGTGTGTGTTGTCAATCCTGTTGTCTAAGTTCGAAAATCTTCGACTCTTTTTTTTTTTTACTTCAATACCCACCCAAAATCATGACACAACAGTGAAATGTATATTATACAATATAGGCTTCAATTTACTTTCAATGAGTGATGACCCCAGTACCATACCATTTGTAAAATGAGTGTGAGTGAGATAAAACAACAGAGGCAGTATAACAGTGACTTTTTATAGGTATAAAGGAGTCGATGTCTACAGTAAGTGTACTCAGAATCGTGCTTTGTAATAATATGTAATAGAGCCTTAGTTAAACAGTGGACTTGTTATGGGTTGTAACGATGATGGCGATGATAATGACTATGGAATCAATGTGGAAGAAGAAGGTTAGAATATTATTGTTTAGTAATAGTACTGATGCAAGTGGAAGGAAAGCGAGAGATCTACCGCCAGGCAAGGTGTTCTGCCCAGGGAGGGGCCAAAGTTCCGTGTGTTAGTTCAAAGCTCTCGTTTAAAGAATTGTTTTATTTTATATTCCATTTTCATTATGATACCCATACATGATGACTTGAAGACGACATATTCAGATGGCGGCGGCTTATGACCGGCCCCCCGTCACGACCGGCTTACCGTGTAGCATCGGACTCCCTATATATATATATATATATATATATATATATATCCTATTCTATATATCATACTACTTTTACTTTTGATCTTCGATATCGCGATTTAGGCTTCGATATGTTTCGCTTGTGGCCGCCACAGTACCTATATATATGATAAGTGAGTACTTGTGTTTTTATGTTTCTTACGTGACAAAACCATGCTGCAGCTATATTACTGGTATAGTTGTAGTACGAATGGGTCGGCTCGACCGCGGAAAAACCACGTTCTCACAGAACAAAAGCGTAAAATAGTAGCTTAACGCTGCTGTTTTTCGTATGGTGAGTGTAGAGAACAGGAGATCCGTTTTACTGTAAACGAGGCAATCCATCTTAGTCCTCACGGGTGACAACGCATTCGAATTTTGATTCGTCGTCGAGGATAGATGTAGATGTCTATAGGCCACAGCAACCACTTACAAAATCCTATAAAAAATGTACACTCGTTGCCCTGTCACAACCAAATCAGACATAAAACTCAACAATATGCATTTTTGTGCTAATGTTAATTTCATCTGGGATTCGAATCCGCAATCCACGATGCACTAGTCAAGTTTTTTTAATAAAATTGCAGTTGTGCTTACTGCAGCTCATGAACATCTATGACCAACACCAAAATTTAGAAGGTGACAGATGCATGGTCCCTTCAGAGGACGAAGATGGAATACCTCACAGCCTGTAATTTACTGGCTACCTTTAGACCTGCTGCCTGGTGACAGAAATAGTTAATAGGGTGATACCTACTTAGACGTGCTCATGGGTAGAGGAATCTCACCAACTTGTGGTCAAGTATTCGGACTGCTACACTAAGCCAATAGAATTTAACGAGGTAGAGCCATGCTGTAACTATATTGTGGTTGCAGCACGAATGGGTCGGTTCGAGCGGGGATGGACCACGCTCTCACAGAATACCAGCGTAAAATAGTAGCTTAATACTGCTGTGTTTTGTATGGTGAGTGTAAAGAACCGGAGACCCTTTTTACTGGAAACCAGGCATTCCATCTCAGCCCTCAAGGGTGACAACGCATCTACATTTTGATTCTTAATTGTGGGTAAATGTGGATATTTATGGGCCACAGCATGCACTTACCTACAGATGGACTGTGTGCTCGTTTGTTACCCTTATTCTAAAAAAAACATTTATATCCGTAACCAGTTAGACTTCTTCTTCTTCTTCATATTCAGCCCATAACAGTCCACTGGATATGAGCAGCTTTCGTTTATCCTTAACCCTAGTTTGCCTTAATCATCAAGCTTCGCAGGCGGATTGACGATCTCTGCACTAGACATCAGATTTTACTATTCGTCGCCAGTTTAGATACTTTACGTCTGGTGTAAACAATATGGTTATAAAATGCCGTAATACAGTGCAAACTAGTACGGAAGGTAGAACATTATTTTTTCTGTAACAACGTTATCATAACTCCCAATGTATTTTATTTACCTATTTTTTTTAAATTTGGATTTGTATTAGCTCTTCACTTAAATATGTAACGTTATAGTGAGGTGGTAAGTCTTTGCTTTATTATAATATGTTATTTGTAACTTGTTGATAAATAAATAAATTAGATAAATAAATAACGCCATCTATGAGAAGTGATTCGACTTTTCAAGTATTTCCTATAATCGCCTCTTACGGCGCCCACTGGCGAGGCCTATGTTTTGCAGTGGACTTGTGAATTGATGTAATGATGATGATGATGAAGATGTTATTCGCTTAAATTTAAATAATACATATCTCAAAATTAATATGAAATATTCAACCTGCTTTTTTTCAAGAATTGGTTCTGAGGCTAAAATAAATGATAAAATATTGTTTTTCACGGATTCGTAGTAGATGCGGTAATGCGGCACGCATATTCTATTCAAGAAATCGTATGAGAATACTGTGAGATGATGAGACGACATAGTGTAATGTCGTAATTTTTTTATAAATTTCACATCTAATTTTTATATTTTAAACACTAAATATTCAATTTAACTTCAAATACAAAACCAACGTTGTGTTAATATACACTACATTCTTTTATAGACGTAATAATGACAAATTACCACACAATACACCTGATGGTAGGTAACTCATATTGCCCATAGACATCAACATCAATTATCGCTTAATAATCATATGCAAATGCGTTGTCACCCCTGAGGTGGAATGCAGGATGGAATGCATCGTTTTCTCTAAAAACCCCGGTTCTCTACATTGACCATACAAAACACATCAGCATTAAGCTGCTATTTTTATAACACAATCTATTATTTAGTTCTCTTCCCTTCAGTGGTAGATAGAAGTACATACACAAACCCAGATGAACTACTAGGCAGTAAAAGGGCCTCTACCACCCAGTAAAGTCATATATCATTAAAAAAATCATGTTAAATATGCTTTGATAAACGTTAGTAAAAAAGTAAAGTGTATTGCAGACCCTTACTAGATGGAGTAATGACTTGATAGCTGCAAGAATTTGATGGTTGATATTTGCTTTTTTTCCTCATCATCATCTCTGCAACTCTTCCCAAGTCTACCTGAACATAGGCCTCCCCCAAAACTTCCCACAAAACACGGCCTTGTTCCACCATGCGCGTTATCTAATGCGGTAATATTTAGGGGAGATTTTTGTTCAGCAGTGGACTTGTGAAGTGTTGTACAGTGCTTTAATATGCACAAAGTATTAAAATCAGTATTTCTCAGTTTTGTGACCAGTCGATTTTGCTGTTTAAAATTATCTTTTTTAAAAACGTTTTTTCTTTGCGTGGTAGAGCCACGCTGCAGCTATATCATGGTTGTAGCTTGAATGGGTCGGCTCGACCGGGGAAGTACCACACTCTCACAGAATATCAGCGTAAAATAAAAGATTAATGCAACTGTGTTTCATATGGTGAGCGTAGAAAACCGGAGATCCTTTTTACTGGAAACGAGGTATTCCATATTAGTCCTCAAGGGTGAAAACGAATCTGTATTTTTATTCTCAATTGAGGTTAAATGTAGATGTCTATAGGCCACAGCATCCACTTACCAGGTGGACTGTGTGCTCGTTACTCACCCTTATACTATAAAAAACCAACTGCTCAAGGCTTACGTCCTTTGTTTTCACCTTATCTGGGACGAAAACGACCGGTCAACGCAATTGAAACCAGATTAGTCCCATTACATGCAACTCTATTATTCCGGGGCCGTGTCGCAAATATTCGCGTTTGACGTTAAAATCCTTCGAACGATAGTAGGGATGGTTTGTAGACCGCCTTATATAAGTCCTTACCGGCTAACTTGGACACATATGACCAGTGGTCGCCGCGGCTAACAGTGTTACATCGCTTCGAACCCTCAGTTCACAATTACCTAAGTGTTTGTGCGTGTTACCATTGATCAAAGGCAAAATGAAGGCTTTCGTAAGTGAATTTTAAGCCTATTTTCGTATTAATAGCGGTATACATAAATGTAGATGAAAAAGTTTGAGACAATTTCTTCTAAGTATCTAAAACGTACATTCAGTTCTTGACAACTCAGTGGCTACATTGAGTTGCAGTATAGAGGGCAGCGGATTCAAATCCCACATCTAACAAGTATTAGTATGATCTACAAATAATTGTACTGGGTCTGGATTTGTGTTCTTAGGATAATTATTTATTTAAACTGCCTTTACGATCCAGGAGAAAATCCTATTGTGTAGTATTTTATAGCATTTTTTTTTATTTATAAACGTTAAATATTTTTTTAATTAAAAAATAATAAACCAAACTTAGTTTGGTTTTCAAGTATAAAAGAAACAAATGTTTATATCATCACTTTTGTCAACATTATCATTAATAACAATTTTTAATGTCTCCTGGGAATGAAATTGCTCGGGTACTATGAGATTTTGTCAACCTTATTCTATAAAAAAAAGATTGAGGCGGGTGCTTAGCCACTGAGCTATCGGGGCTCTACTTCTCAAATTTCAAAAACGCAGACAAGAGTTAATTAAAATATTATATGTTTTAATTTTCTTTATACATCGTATTTCTCTAGGTTAAAAGGTTAAATATATATATATATATATATATATATATATATATATATATATATATATATATATATATATGTATATACAGACATATTATATTTTTAAATTCGTCCATAATTAATTTTAACTCATAAATATTTTTACCGTAGCCTTTTACTTAAAGATTTATCGCTTCGTCACCGCTCTGACTATTTATATCTGTCATGTTTTTCGAAATTGTATATATCGCCTTGTAGGGCTTAAGTGAATCCACTACCTAATATCATTTCATGGGTGTCGCAAATGGCGCTGGAAACTAAAACGAGAGAAGCAAAAAAAACTCACTGCCAAGCTTGTTAACTTTGGCCAATATCCCTTCAAAGGGGAAATGTATGGAGAGGTCCTCAGCAGTGGACTCGAGATGGACTGTAATGATAAGAAATAATGATCCGAAATATCAGCTCTATTAATTTGAATACCAGCGTAAAATAGCAGCTTAACACTGCTGTGTTTCGTATGGTGAGTGTAGAGAACCGGAAACCCTTTTTACTGGAAAAGAGGCATTCCATCTTACTCCTCGCGGGTGACAACGCATCTGCATTTTGATTCGCAAATGAGGATGTAGATGTCTATGGGCCACAGCAACCACTTACCATCAGGTGGACTGTGTGCTCATTTGTCACCCTATCCTATAAAAAAATTCTTTCACCGCCATCTATTGCAGGCCACGAGTACTTCTGGTGTTTCGCATAATCCCGGTGTTATAATCGCCGCGGGACATTACGGAGAAATAAATTGGTTTACACGACCATGTTAGAGTCAGGGCCTATACTGATTTAAATAATAAATATTGTTCTTTTTAATCCTTATAATTTTCATCGAGTGTTGAGTTACATTGACAGTTCAAAATAACGTGAACCGACCTGGTCTATTCTAGCCAAGGCTTCCAAATAATATGCTTTATGAAAGTAAACTTCATTTATGTAATACTTTTGGGGTAATATCGGAGGTTTAGATAAACTGTCAAAGGTACAAGAACAATCAGTTGTTTGTGCATTTTTACAAATAATAATAATAATCATGTATTTCAATCCATCAGATCATAGTTACAGTAGTACATTTGAAATTAAATTTAAATTTTGAATTACATATGAATTAAATTACAATAAATTGAATTATATTAAAGTAAAATTATTAACCAGACTTAAAACCATTAAAACCAAATTAACATCATTAAATATAATAATCAATACAAATGTTTGCTCCATCTGAGATTATACCACAAGGCTCTTAGTGTAGTGGCTGAATTATTTGTGGCTTACTTTATGATTGACTTAATTTATTTACATAATTTGTAGTTTACTCGGCCATATTAGGGGTTAATCGGTCACCGTAAAATTCACAGTAAAAACAACCGGGGATCAATTCCCACAGGCACCAACGAAATTGTCAATGGTAAATTTGTTTGCCGATTTACCACGTGCTCGGGGGTAAAGAAAATATCCCGAGAAAACCTGCCAATACGCAGAGATGAGAGGAGGCGTGTGCCCACAAGCGGGACAAATGCAACTAGTATCGTAAAAGTAATACTACATTTTTGTGGTTAATTCATTTGTATATTTTCATAAATTAACTACTGATTCAAAAATACGGGTATACCTATAACGAGGAGTTTACCACAAATGCAAGTTAAGGATTTTTATCTTCATTTGTGTCACGTCTGAAAACATACGTCACGCCTGTAATCACTGACGGGGTAGGCAGAACCAAAAGATCAATGAGCTGTAGTACTCGGACCACTATTAGCAAAAAAAAGTTATACATGAAAAATTGTTAAAGAAATGATACAAACACAATATCCCATCAGTTACCTTTTCTAATATGCTAGGCAAGTAACACTGTGGGCACATTTTTTTTGTACATATAAACTCCGCATAAACATGGGAGCTACCAACATGGGACATCTTAAAACGCATAAAGCATGTGCTTGTGATCATATTGCCTTTGAAGCTTTGAGCAATTTTGTTACTTTTTGAGCCCTACTTATCCAGTCTCATAAAAAATTAAAAAAGTTCTTTTTTAATTTAAGTTTTTATCAAATAATTTCCTGGTATCAGACACGGCTTTTTTAATTGTTTAATACGTTTTACTTATTAAATACGCAATATTTTAGAACGATTTCTACGCATTACGACAATATTCTAAATTACCGGATACATCCGAAGCTAATCCCTGCTAATTTCAGTCCCATATATACAACAATTTAAGGCTGGTGCAGTAGCTTATCGTTCGGCTTAAGATACGAATATATATATATATATATATATATATATATATATATATATATATATATATATATATATATATATATTTATATATCCTGTAACAAGTTTTTGCGTGGCCCACAAATTAGTTCTAGGTCTGGTTGTTCATCCATTTGCAATTTAGTTATGTAAAACAACTAGTATGTGACGTCTTTTTTAATAAAATAATTAATATTGCTTTTTAAATTTTAATTTTAATCGTGAATTTATTAATTAATTTGGTTTACATGCATTTGCTTTTGCTTGCATTGTTTTTTAATACAAGAACCATGCTTAAACTATAAATAAATGTACAATATATTATATTCCAAATATAATTATATAATCACTTTTTGATGAGCTTCAACTGGTAATAAACATAAAAATTTGTTTCATATTTGCTTCTTTTCTCTAAGTTAGCGCAATAAAAAATACTTAAAGGTTGGTTGATATTGTAACTACATTCTTTACGAATTATAAATTAGAGCGTGAGTACGATATCATTCGATCACAAAAATTGAGGAGTGGTTATGCAAACTTGGGTACAGCACTAGCTTCACAAAATTTTATTCACTATTTTTGAGAATATCTATATTGTATTCAGACCATTGCTAACAAATTATTACTATAATATTTACCTTTGCTATGCAATATAAATAACAAAGCAAAATTCTGAAAACTGTAAATGAATTACAAAATGTCTCTCTGTAAGTGCTCAATAGATTGGCGGGTTGGTAATTACAGTTTTTTTTATTATTATTTTGAGCTGTCAGGAAGATACTTCTGCCAGAATACTTCTTCTGAATGCTCATTGTACCTGAAATCTACCGTTCGTGTTATTTTTTGTCGTTGGAAATATGATATAGGAATTATTGTACTCGTATAATTCTTGTGCACACTCCGAAACGAATTCAAACAAAAGCGAAAACAAATTACAAAAACAACAACAAACAAACTGCATCCATCGTGCACCATCGCTTATGATATACGCGTGTTTAATTATTCGCGTCATGCCCAAAATTTCGTTTCTTACCACCCCGAGGCGCATGCCAAGTGGCGTGATGAAGTCATAACACGTAACGGGTAAAAGTTTGCCATTGTTTTCGTTCGATAACTTAAGCAGTATTGCCGACAATGTTAAGGATTTAAAATGTATTTTGATGATAGGTATAATACTTGCGAGTTTTATGCTGTAAAAGTTTTTTATTAAAATATATTTTTTGTAAAAGTTTGATGGTAGCTCCTTTCTTCTTCTTAATTATCAGCCTGTAAAAATCCACTGCTGGAGGTGGGCATCTCCCGTGGGATTACCTTAGTCACCACTTTTGGCATCATTCTACAATCAATTAATCATTATATACATCGTAGATTCATGCTGCAGCTATATTATGGTTGTAGTATGAATGGGTCAGCTCGACCGGGGTAGGACCACGGTCTCACAGAATACCAGCGTAAAATAGCAGCTTAATTCTTACTGGAAACGAGGCATTCCATCTCAGTCCTCAGGGGTGACAACGCACCTGCATTTTGATAATTGATGATAAATGTAGATTTCTATGTGCCACAGTATCTACTTACTATCAGGTGGACTGTGTGCTCGTATGTTATTATTTAATGTTATTACCTTATTCTATAATAATTAAAAATTAAAAAATTTGTACAACCGACTTCAATATAAATTATAAAGAATAACTCAAAAATATTGATCATATCTTTATCAAATTTATATGAGACCACACGTGAAGCACCAGCTTTCAAATAAAAAAGAATCATCGAATTTGGTTCACCCAGTAAAAAGTTATGAGGTAAGACACATAAAAAAACATACAGTCGAATTGAGTACCGTCTCCTTTTTGAAGTCGGTAGAAAAAAACAGACTGACGATTCCTTTATCAGACGTCTCACACCTTTAAAACTGCTAAGTGCTCCTTTATTGGCTAATATACCATCTGAGTATTAACTCACAACCTCCTTAAACACTTCTGCCGCTCAGCACATGCACTACTGTGTTCCGGATAGAATTATAAAAGAGTCAACATTATGACAAACTGGGGGGTTATTTCATCTTCGTGATCAAGAGTTTGAATTGGTTGCAGAAGGCACTATTCATCATTATCATTATTACAGCTCGTCACAACTCCACTGTTGAATATACGGCTCCCTCAAGGAATGCCCCAAAACGCGGTCTTTAACTACCTGCATTCACCGGCTTCTAACATACCAGGTTGTCACTGTATCTGGGGAGCAGTTCTAACATTCCGCTGACTAGTACGAGGCTGCCACTACAGAAACTTTTTTTTACAAAAAACGGAAAGTTTTTGGTATCTTGCGAACGTGATTGTGGTTTTCTCAAGTCCTCATCATGTCTTACTTCACCGTTGAGAATTTGGTAAATGAGCGTTTAAATTTGAGCTAAAAATTCCAGTAGTGCCGGCACTGGAAATCAACCTCTGACATGCACTCTGTGAAACTTAGAAATTACTTCTGGATCTGAGTTATCTTGCTTTGTATCAAAGGTTAAACTAAATTTTGATTTAATAATGTTTCAGGTGGTAATTCTATGTCTGACTGCATCAGTTCTTGCTGAACCGAGCAAAGTCATCCAGAAGCGCAGCGGCCTCGTTGGTCACTATGCTGCCGCAGCTCCTTTATACGCCCATGGGTACAGCTTGGGTGGTTATGGGGGTTATGGGTATGGCTCCGGCCTGGGGTCAGGCCTAGGAGCTGCGTTAGCTGCTGGTGCAGGTTCCGCTGTAGCAGTTGGCTCTGGTATCAGTGCTCTAAGCGGTGGTACGATAGTTGGGGCTGATGTTCACACAACGGTCACCAAGCATGTTGGCATACCAGTACCAGCCCCCTACCCTGTAGCTGTTGACAGACCTTACCCTGTCCCAGTAAGAGTAAGTATTAATTTAATATTTCAAAAATCTCTTTTTTCTAATCAAGATTTTTTTACCTTATTTTTGGCACAAACAATGAAACTAATTTTTAAATAACTTCCAAGTAAAACCAACTTTGCTGATGATTTTGATGAAAAAGTGAACTCTTATAAATTTTAAACAGATCTAAGGATTTCTACCAAATAAAAATTTGATTGATACACAGGATGGTTAATCAAAAGCGCCTAAGCAAATACTAACATAGTATTCCATGATTACAGGTAAATGTTCCCGTGCCAGTAGACCGTCCTTACGCCGTACCAGTCCCCAGGCCCTACCCAGTTGCCGTTGAAAAGCACGTCGCTGTTCCCGTTGACAGACCAGTGCCCGTTCCCGTGCCACATGCGGTGCCTTACCCCATCGTCAAACAGGTAATATTATGTAGGATGTAGTAGCTTAAATAATGAAGTATGAAAAACTCAGATAACTAAAAATTTTATTTTTACGATTCACTAGGGTCTCCTTCTCTGCCCAAGAGTTCGTCTGAATATGTAACTTATTCTAATCTAACTTGTTGAACTATGGAAATACTTTTATAAGGGGTTTTTATAGTAATAATAGTAACAGACGAACACATAATCTATTTTTGGTAAGTGGATAATGTGGTCCATAGACGAGTCCATGTACCCTTTTGGCAAAAGGTGTCTATCAAGAAGTTGTCAAAAGTATCTGAAGAGCCCATATATAATTACAGAATGGACAATATTACAAATGTTTAGCATTACATTATCATTGCAAAATGACTTGACAATAGATACATCACATTTGTAACAGAAGTAACAGCTTTTAGAGTATACGTCCTATAGGGTCGAGGGCACGCTTATGTAAGAGCAATATAGGACGCTCCCACACGGAGCTACCATCAGCGCAGATCGTGTGGCAGGAACTGGATGCGTGAATATCATACTAATACTCCCTATCACAAGCTGATGATAATGATGATAATGCAGCATTACAACTTCGTTGTCTTGTGCAAATAATCTGTCACCTTCTTTGTGTGTCGGTTGTTCAATGATTTCTTACATGATGCTACAGCAAATGGAGAGCTGAGATGTTTAAGCTGCACTTACAACCAGGTGGACTATTAGCTGGTTTGTTTTGTAAAGAAAGTATGAAAAGAGTATGGATTAGCGTCATCATAGTTACAGCCTTTTAAAAATCTACTGCTGAACATGGACCTCCCCATAGATAGGAGCATGAAATAGGGTTAATCACTTATGCCACATAATATTTATATTTCATCACATTACTAGAGCCTACCAAAGTCTACAGCTGAATGTAGACCGTCTCCATAGATTGCCTCACAGGGGAAATATTTTCTCACTGCGAGGATCGACCGGAGGACACGGTGGAGCACAACGTGGAGGTGTGCCCTGCTTGGGCGGAGCACCGCCGTGTCCTCGTAGCGGCGATAGGCGGCGGCGACCTCTCGCGTCCGGCCCTGGTCGAAGCCATGGTCCGGAGCGAGACGGAATGGGATGCCGTCACCACCTTCTGCGAAGCAGTGATGCTAGCGAAGGAGGTGGCGGAGCGGGAGAAGGAGAGAGCAGCAGCTTTCCTTCCCGGCCGCCGCGGGAGACGCCCCGGGCGTCGGGGGCTACGTCGTGGCCCCTGGCCACCGTAGGCGCGGGCCTGTGGACGGCGAGCAATGGGTAGCTCGCCGTCCGTCCGTCTAACGACGACAGGCCGTGTCGGCGACGCGTTTTGTTCCAACGCGCGCCTCAAAGAGCTGTCAGCAGCGTGAAGGGCCCGCAAGGGCCGACGCCTGCCGGGGCTGCGGGCTGTTCGAAAGAGATACCGCGGCTCCGGAACGTAAGGGCACTGAAGGAACACGGATGGTTTTTAGTCAGTAAAAGTCTGACACTCCCTTCCGCTCCACCCAGAGCGAAAGGCGTCATTAGATGATTTTCCATCCGCAAAAAAAAAAGGGTAAATATTTGCCATAGCTGCCAAGCTTGGTAGGCAGATTGGAATCCGCAGTTTTTATTTTTTTGATGTCATTAGGAAGACCCTGGTGCCCATCTCTTGATTTGTTTTCATCTGTCGCTTCTCACGACACCCACTGGACGATATGGGGTAGTAGATATTCTTACACCGCCACTTCAAGGTTTAAAAGAGTAAAGAGGAATTTTAATAATCCGATTACGTATCCCTGACATGCCCTTCCATGATTATTGTTATCATGCATGCCTATAATAAATTACTTTTTTATCTCGGACTCCCTAAGCGGGTACATCCCGCTTAACCATTTCATGTTACGAGTCTCCTTGCCGCATTGCAAGGATTCAAGGATTTAAGGAGATTTGCTTTTTCGAGATTTTTTTTTGCTGTCTGAATAGTTGTTAGTTGGGGCATCTACAAGTAAGTAACTCTTGTTCAACTGGGAATGATACTTGAGTAAAATCATGTATCAGCATAATAAAACTATATTAAGATGAGTTTGTAGAACTCTTGGGAAATCTATGGATTTTTTTAAAATAATTAAGTAATTTTGACAAGCCTCCGCTAAATAATATTGGCAATTAATTTCCAGGTTGGAGTCCCAGTGCCAGCACCTTATGCTGTCCCTGTTCCCAAACCAGTAGCAGTGCCAGTGCCTCATCCTGTCGCCGTACCTGTTGTGAAGTCCATTGTGTCGTCGGGCTTAGGTTTGTCTGGCTACGGAGTATCTAGCTACGGAGCATCTAGCTACGGTGCGTCGATATATGGAGGTCTTCATGGACACGGCCTTTCGTCTAAGATCTGGTGAAGAAGAAGACTGAACATTGAACACTCGATTGTTGGTAATAATGGGGTATTATTTAGTAATTAATAAATGTAGGTTCAAAACTATTCTTAAAGTAATTACATACCTGTTTGTTCACCTTTTTTTTTGAATATTGGTTTCTTTTTAATAGTTTTAAAAGTCAAACTATTTATAATTTTGATTTATTTAAAACTTATATAATATGTATAAGAATACAAAATTATACTTTAATACACACACTTAAATTTAATATTTTCAAAGAATAATTAATGTTACTGAATTCGAAAACATTAGAGGACTTGACTTATTGTATCCATTTATTACACAAGCAGTAAATGAAAAACCAGCGGGTGTTCGATAAAAGAAAGTAAAAGGCATTTTCATTAGGCTCTGTGTATAGTCATGATTGAAATATTACTATGTGATTTTCTTAGAATTAGCTATAGCGTGAATACTTTTGGTACGTACTCACTATCGTTAAGGAATTGAGAAGGAGGTGGGTTGAAAGTGCAATGAAAACTGTAACTTACTTTAATCTATTTTATCAATTTAATTTTGTATATTTTAAAATACCTTTCAAAAATAACGACTGAACGATTATAGAAATATTTTTGCATTCATGCATTTTAGATTCCCTGTAATATATGTACATATGATTGTTTGTATATATTTGTCAGATATAACAAATATTTAACATCCATTATTGCAGTTCAATTGATCTCTTTCAGTATAACGCTGTTGAGGAGAGGCTTCATCTAATGTACCTGGTTAACGTACTTTTGTATATATATTTTCTTAGAGTTTAAGAATGAAGGTGTATTTCGACTGCAGTCAAGTAAAGTATATTTTTATAAACGTCTTTTTATAATAAAATGTATTTCCAAAATACCTTACTTTTATTTACAATATCTGAATCCCGCGTCCAAAAAAAATATTTAAAAATTAAGTTATTTTTTAATATACCACGTTTTATTCTTACATTGTCGTCCAATTCTGAGCTATTTTCAAAATTCGGGAAGTTAGTTTAAAAACAAATTCTTAATTTGACCCGAACATACTTACACGAAAGCGAGTTAATAAGAACGTGCACGTAGCAGGGACAAAACAGTTGCCCAAATTGAAAATAACCTAAATGTACTTTACACAGACACACACACACACACACACACACACACACACACACACACACACACACATATATATATATATATATATATATATATATATATATATATATATATATATATATATATATAATCGACATTATTTCACAGCACACTCATCATGATTGTGTAAATCCACAAAAGTATTTGCATGTGACTATGCCAAAGTTTGCAATAGCTGAGCCGTCGTGGTCAAAGTTTGCAATAGCTAAGCCGTCACGGTCAAAGTTTGCAATAGCTAAGCCGTCACGGTTAAAGTTTGCAATAGCTAAGCCGTCATGGTCAAAGTTTGCAATAGCTAAGCGGTCATGGTCAAAGTTTGCAATAGCTGAGCCGTCATGGTTTCCTTACACACGAGCACTCTGATGTACTCGTATGTCTGCGCATTCTGATATTCTCCTACAAATTGCCAGCATATCTCATAATATTATACTACCTACAAAGGAATCAATATCTTATATTAATTTTAACAATGAATTCCAAATTCCTTTTTCATGAAGTTGTCAATACCCTGATAGATAGTTATAGTTGCTACGAACGGAATCAAGTAGACTACATTAAATACCAATGAAAATTATTGTATTGGATGAAAAACGTACTAACTTTGTAAACAAGCTGTACCAATAATGTTACCTTTTATCGCTATGAAATTACCAAAGTTAATCCGTCTTACTTTCAATCATCAGATAAAAGTTATTTATAGAATATGTAAAATACGTCAAAACACAATTAAGAATTAAAGATCAGCTAAGAACGGATTTTACTAAATTACCTATTATATTATTTCCGGTTTTCTAAAAGAAATAAATTAATTATTTTAAAAACCAGAAGGGGGGCGTTAATAAAAAAACCCATTTTCAAACTATAGCTCTTATAGATATAAAACTTGTCCAAAATATTCTATTTGGCATGTTCAAAATTACCAAAGACGGATTTTATGAAATTCAAAACAAAGGGCATTGCAGCGTTAAAAAAAATTAAACTTTTAATGTCGCTTCCCGCCGTCTGTAGCGTACAGATCTTTAACTACGTAACAGATTTTTATGGGGTTTTCATCAATAGACACAATGATTTAAGAGGAAGGTATGAATGTATAATTATTTATAAATATATATATATATATATATATATATATATATATATATATATAACTTTTCTATATCTCCTTCTATATCTTCTCTTATATATTCTTCTGTCAGTGTGTTGTAACTGAACTCCACCTAAACGGCTGGACCGATTTTAATGAAATTTTTTGTGTGATTTAGTTGATTCGTCAGCTTAGATTCACAATAGATCCGGTAGGTGGCGCTGTTGACGAGATCCAGAAATCACCAGTGTGAAACCGGGGTTGATCGCTAGTTAATTTTATAAATATAAAATTCACAGATAAAAGATAAACACAAAGTGTATATTTATGATTATCTTTCATCTATTAAAATATTAATATTGACTGTCTCGTCGCTCTAGTAGTCCTCATGAAGTCCTGGGTTCGTTTCGCGGGTCGGGACTAAATCAGTTATTGGCTTTTCCTGTCAAAAAGTTCTGTAGCAGCCCGGAGTCGGGAAGTTTGTTTGTTTCATCTCCTTCCGTCGAAAAGCACGTCTCCGTTTGGGTTGTTGTTGGAAGTTGGATTACCGTCCCAGCACCAGTACTTGCGCACGCTCGGACGCTATAGTCTTGTTATCTCCGTTGAGGCTGGCCGCCGTGACCGAAATTCGGAACGGAGGACACTTTAAGCGACGTTTAAACTTATTGTGCCAAAAATGTACCTTGATTAATTTTAAGACTTTTCTTTTTATTCTCCATTTCTTCGGCAAGTCACAACACGTTCTAGTTCCTATAGAAAGTCGTTGCACCACAAATGGCACGGGACACAGTTATGTAACATGTGTTGTCTTGCAAGTTGACGAAGTTACGGAACGGACGGAAGTGCATACCGTAACAGGTGCCGACAAAGAATGTTCTGGTTACCTGATCCAGTAGAACATATGACGCATAGAATAGATATATCTAGATTTTTCCGCGTAAATATGTCTTCTGAAGTCTCTGTCTTTATCTACCCAATTCAAAAAGGAAGAGGTACTCAAATCGATTACATGTTCTTTTTTTAAAGAATAAGGGTGACAAACGAGCACACAGCCCACCTGATGGTATATAGACATCTACATCTATCTTCGTTTGCGAATTAAAATGCAGATGCGTTGACAGCCGTGAGGACTAAGATAGAATGCCTGTTTTCCAGTAAAATAGGTCTCCGGTTCTCTACTCTCACCATAAGAAACACAGCAGCATTTAGCTGCTATTTTACGCTGGTGTTCTGTGAGAGCGTGGTACTTCCCCGGTCGAGCCGACCCGTTCGTGCTACAACAATACTATTAATATAGCTACAGCATAGCTCTACCACGTGCATTTTTTGTGTGTTACCTCATAACTTTCTTCTAGGTGAACCGATTTCGATGATTCTTTTATTATTTAAAAGCTGGTGCTTTTCATCCCTTATAAGTTTGATCAATGTTTGACAAACGTTTTTGACTTATCCTTGAAGTCAGTTGTATAAATTTTTTAATTTTTAATTATTCTTCAATGCACTATGTCTTAGCACGGACTCCAGTAGATGAGTCAATTTCAGTTGAAGTCGGTTTTTACTTTGAATTAAAATATTTTACTCTGATTTATTTATATAGAATAAGCGTGACAAATGAGCACACAGTCCACCTAATAGTAAGTTGAGGATGTGGCCTATAGACATCTACATTTATCCTCGATTAAAAATCAAAATTCAGATGCGTTGTCACCCCTAAGGACTAAGATGGTATACCCCGTTTCCAGTAAAAGAAGTCTCCAGTTCCACTATTCAAAACACAGCAGCATTAAGCTGCTATTTTACGCTGGTATTCTGTGAAACCATTGTCCTTCCCCGGTCGAGCCGACCCATTCGTGCTACAACCATAAAGCGTAACCCACACACAAGCGGAGCGTAGCGACCAGTTATATTTGCTTACAATGAAAGTAAGTCTGCAAACCCGTGCGGCCATATCGCGGCCTGCCAGCGGCTAGCAGTGGCCGCAAACCCCGCTCCCTGCGCCACCGCGTGTATATTATCAGGCGTGCCTATCGGTGGCCGCAGCGCGGTCACTTGCAAATTTTTACAACAGGCCGCGTGTACCGCGTGAAAAATGGCGCTAAATACAGAGAAACAGTTCAAAATTGTCCACTACTTAATGATACTTTACAACGTGATTACAAAAGCATTAGGATTAAAACAAAATATGGGATAATATTGCTGAATATAGTAAGAGTAATAAGATTTCGGCACGGTCAGCAATGTTGACTGACGTCTGATCGTAGCACAAATACCACAACGAATAGGGCTTCAGGCCGCCACGCCACTGCTACCGGGGTGATGTATTGTTACAGCGACTAAAGCTGCGGCCCACGATTAACCGCCACCGCAAGCCGCTTGTGTGTGGGAGTCGCTTAATACAGCTGCAGCATGGTTCTACCACGTAGACTTTATCTACACATATATATATATATATATATATATATATATATATATATATGTGTGTAGATAAAGTCTGTGTGTGTGTGTGTGTGTGTGTGTGTGTGTGTACCTTATTACTTAAGGAATGCAGATATGAACTCTGCTCTGTATCACCTCTACAAGGCGTTTAGTCTAATATTTAAGTTTTTTAAGCTTTAGATCCACGCTACATTTATTAAGGCTACATCAAGAATCAGTCGACCACGCCCGCACAGATTTACATTATAAAATAACACCATAAATTTCTTGTTTCGTAGGTAAGTACCGAAAACCGCAGTGGACTGTATACAAGTTTACAGCCCATCAAAAGTCCACTACTGAACATAGACCCCCCCCCCCTACACTATAGTTAGCTACGTAGGGGATAGCCGATAAAAAAAGGCGTTACTTTGTGAATATTGGCAAAGCATATTTTTGCAACTTTTAATTTATCGATTTCTTTCATAGAGTTTTAATAATGTGTATCACATTTTCTCCAGTTTTATGGGGCTGGTCATTTCAAACGGACCATCTCTTTTCATTGAGCGAAGAATAACTTATGATATTTCCAATAAGCTGCAGCGCTAAGTGCCGTGGGTACGAATGCCGTACGGAAAACTCATTTGTATGACCTACAAATATTTTTTCGGGGTTTGGTTGTTTGTCCCTGTGAAATGTATGTAGATATGTAAACTACCCGATGATATAAAAGAAAACCCTAGTATAGAAGTAACGTTTTTTAAAAGAGAAGATGAAGAACTATAATCTATTTTATAATTCTATAAAGGGCAAATAGGTATTTTCTCAATGGCATTTATCCCGTGGGTCGAATGAAAAGGTTGACAATAGAAAATGCCAAAAGTATCTTATAGCTACCGATAGATGGCAGGATTCACACGTATCCAGTTTCTATATTTATTCCTAGTGCTCATGGCATAAAACTAAAAACGTGGTAATGTTTTAATTTCAAATTTTATACTCGTCAGCAAATTATTTTAAAATCTATTACATCATTTGTTCCGAACAGACAAACAAACAGACAAGAAAGTGAGTTTATATTGCTGTGTCATCTTGGTCCGAGATATCTTTTAAGTTATTTACAATTCTCTAGCTCATCGGTAAGTTAGTTTCAAATGGGTTGCAAAGTTTATGAAAAACAGACAAACAGAGAAGTAAGCATGTTAATAAAAAAGTGGTAACGTCACTCCAACGTATATTAGTATTAAAAAACTTAGTCTAAATAATACAGAAATTTTCGTGGTAGAGCCATGCTGCATATAAGTAGTATAGTTGTAGCACAAATGGGTCGGCTCGACCGGGGAAGGACCACGCTCTCACAGAATACCAGCGTAAAATGGCAGCTTGACTCTGCTGTGTTTCGTATGGTGAGTGTAGAGAACCGGCAACCTATTTTAATGGAAATGAGACATTCCATCTTAGACCTCACGGATGATGACGAATTTGCATTTTGATTCTTTATTGAGGATAAATGTAGATGTCTACGGATCACAGCAACTGCTTATAATTAGGTGGACTGTGTGCTAGTTTGTCACCCTATCCTATAAAAAAATACAGGACCGAATAAAACTGGATTACATTGAAAAACATGTTGATTTCTTTTATAAAACTAAAGTGACGTCAATAGGCTCATGTATTCGAGTCGAAATGGAAGGCCTTGGCAGTCCACCTGATGGTAAGTGGCTGCTGCAGTCTCTGGACACTTGAAGCAAAATTAAAACAAAGAAGGCTAGAGATGCATTATCACCTCTGAGGTCTAAGAATGAATGTTTCACAATCTATGATGATACTGACTTTCTATACAACATGCACAGGTAAAAGGGCAGGTTTCTTTGTGGTAGAGCTACTCTGTAGCATCAACGGGTCGGCTCAACCCGGAGAAGGACTAAGCTCCTAGAGCTTAGTCCTTCTTTACTAGTTTAAAATAGCAGCTCAATGCTGCTGTGTTTCGTATGCTGAGTGGAGATAACCTTTTACTGGAAACGAGGCACTCCATCTTATTCTGCGTGATAACGCATGTAAATTTTGATTTTTAATCGATGATAGATATAGATGTATATGGGTCACAGCATCTACGTTTGACGGCTCCGTGGCGCAGTGGCTTAGCAATCAGTTGTTGCGCTGGGGGCCGCGGGTTCGAATCCCGCACGGAACAAGTATTTGTATGGCCTACAAATAATTGTTCCGGGTCTGGATGTTTGTCCTTGTGCAATTTATGTTTGTAAACTGCCTCCACGACACAGGAGAAATATCCTAGTGTGGGGGTAACGTTTTTTAAAAAAAATCTACTTACCATCAGGTGGACTGTGTGCTTGTTTGTCACCATTATTCTACAAAATAGGTAGATAAACAGACAGACTCCTAGACATGAAAGAGTCCTGTCATGTAATAAATTTATTTTTGATTTAGCATTTAAATTTGCTAAACTAAAAAAAGCCAAGCAAGGACAACTATCTGATTAGAGAGAGTAGTAATTTTAACACTATATCATTCCACTTAGCTCATTAAATTGTCGCTTAATTCGCTACTAAGCCGAGTGGAATTCACATTGTGCTATATTATTGCGTGGTCGGTAGGCGTGACACCGAACCCTTGTGTTCTACTTGATGTTACGCAAGTAACTAAGCCAAATCGCTTCCGTGTCACGAACATTACGAGACATTGCGTAAACTGTCCTTTTTACATTAGTCAGTATTATTAGTTACTAAACACTATTCCCGGCTTCAATTATTTATTTATTTATTTGACAACTACACTTACAATATACATATATAACATTGTCACAAACACACACACTTTTATATTTTCTGATATGGCACATCAATAACAAGTGTACATTAAACATTCACAGATTGAGTCGTGCAACTTAATTTATAATTAATTTGTAGTTGGAAAAACATCCAATAAATGCTACAAAATGAGAAATAATTTATGTGAAACAATCTATTGGAAAAAACATCAGATTCAATCATTGGAAAATAAAATGGTAGATATTGTACTCTCATTAGAAGTATGCACATTTTTAATTTAAGTATAAAATAGATTCTATTCAAAATATAATTTTTAACAGGAACTAGACGATAAATGATTAGTAAGTTTAATTTTGAAAGTCATATAAGTTCAAAGGATGCGATTCACCGATGTGGTGCTTTTATTACTTGTTCAATTCTCTGATATATTTAGCATTTGACTGCCTCGTTGGTCTAGTGGTTGTAGTAGTGCGACTGCTGATCATGAAGTCCCGGGTTCGAATCCCCGGTCGGGTCAAAAAATCAGTTATTGAGTTTTTCCATCAAGAAATTCTCAGTATCTGCCCGGAGTCAGGAAGTTGGCGGTGTTTCACCCCCGTGCCTCGGAAAGCACGTAAAGCCGTTGGTCCTGCGCCTGATCTCTCTCCGGTCGTGTCGGTTTACCGTCCCATCGGGCTATGAGAGTGAGGAAATAGAGAGTGTACCTGTGCTTGCGCATACACTTGGGAACTATAATCCTGTCCTGCGCAGATGGCTAGTCTCCGTTGAGACTGGCCGCCGTGGCCGAAATTTGGTCTGGAGGACATTATTATTATATTTAGCATTTAACATTACGGCCTATCAAAACTCTACTGCTAAACATAGATTGCCCCATTAAACTGCCTCATAGGATATTTGCTATATTTTCTTCGCTATGCGGGATGGCAAACGCAATTTTCTTTTTTAGTTGTTATTAAGAAGACACTGCTGCCGATCTCCTGATTTATTTCCCTCTGTCACCTCTTACGACACCCACGGGATGATATGGCATAGTGAGTACACTGTACTACACGCATAAATATACATGTATTGTACAATACATTTCTCAAGAATTTCTTCAAGCGATGGTGAAAACTGCATCAAAATTGATAGAGTATTTTTAATGTTTTAAGTAAACTGTAAATAAAATATGTAACCACTTTTTTAGGTTAGGTTTTTATCATAGATTATCATTAAATTACAACTTTTTAATCGTTTATAACAAAAATTAGTAGTACATTTAAGCAGTACATTGTACATTGTACACTATCTAAATAAAAAGGTTGAATTAACTATTCTAGTTGGAAAGAAAGCGCGAGATTTTTCAGGTATCTAAAGCGTATGCACTCTATATTTTCCGATATTTTTATAGACACAAAACTGACATTTCACTCAAGCGCACTGAAGTAACATTTTAGTACTATAAAGTTTAGTTATTAAATCTAGCTGTTGCCCTCCACTTCGCACGCTTGTAATTTAGACTTTTAATTTTTGCACGGAACTCTAATTCCTATTCTAAAATAAAAGTAGCCTAAGTTACTCCTTATAACATCAGCTATCTGCCAATGAAAGTCCCGTCAAAATCGGTCCAACCATTTTTGAGATTAGCCGGAACAAACAGACGGACAGACAAAAATTTTAAAAATTATATTTTTGTTATAAGTAGGTACCGTATATACTTTCATACGCATGTAGTAAAAAGCTGTTATTTTGACATTACAAACAGACACTTCATTTTTATTTATTTGTATAGATTTAGGAAAAAAGCAAGCAGAAAGGCTACAAAAGCGCTAATATAGAGATTGCAAGAAGCCTTTTCCGAAATCCGTCTGGATAAGTACCACCCCCACACCTGTTACTGCTGCCAAACAACAATGACTGCACTGCTGAGTTCTGATCCAAAGGATATTCAACTAATCGAAAGAGAGCCAACGCAATCATAGGCTGTGGGGCATTCCACTTCAATGAGGGCTGATGATTTTCTGCTCACCAGATGTCGCTAGTTGACACTGAGGTAAAGTTTTTTTGTTACACAATGTCATTCAATTGAGAAGTTAGTTTTTAATAAAAGTTTGTCAGTTTCTAGAGTATTATATTAATACACAAAACAATGCCTCAGTGGTTTGCTCTTTAATTTTTTGCACATTTTTAACCTTTTTTTTAATATTTCTACTTTTATGAATATCTGTGGTTTGGTTTATTTATTTTTAATTTTATTAAACCAAAATATAGCTAATATTATGGAAAGAAACATTAAACTTTACATTTTCCGAAAAAAAATAATTTCTGACTTTTAAGTGACGCTGCCCTGGTGGCAGAGAAAGTCGTGGATGCCCTCATTTTCAGAGTTAATAACTCTATGGTACTCTACTTTGATTGAAGTTTGTTGCAGGTGACTATAGGTCACTTATAATTTGATTGACTATAAATTCGTTTGTCATATTTTATTTAAAAAAAAAATATTAAAAAATATAGGAAGCACTAACGCTGATTTTGGGAGCCATTTGTGATGCTAGTCTAGTACAACATAAGACAACTAGCAAACTTTTTCTTGAACTTCCAGATTTTTTTAGGAGAGGAAGCAAACGAGAATGCGGCTCACCATCAGGTGATCAGGTAAGTAACTAATGCCGCCCACGAACAACTGAAACACCAGGGGAATTACATATGCGTTGCCGGCCTTTTAAAAAGGAATAGGCTCTTTTCTTGAAGGTCCCTAAGTCATATCGGTCCGGAAAAAATAGCTGGTGGTAATCGATTCCAGAAGGAAGTTGTGCGAGATATAAAACTTTTTCTAAATTGCACAGTCGCTAACCGCCAATCATCCAGATTGTATGGATGGTATCGCGAATTTCGTCGCGATGTGCAATGGTGAAATTGAGCAGCTGGAATTAGTCCGATAAATTCCTCAGAGCAATTCCCGTGATAGATGCGCGATGCGAGATGACACGCAGTGCCAGTGAGTCAAGCTGATGGATTATAAAAATCACACCAATGATAAGCGCACGACACGATCATAATAACAACCGACTGCTACCGAAGTAGTCATCTGCAATAAGTATATATGTACCTCAGAGGTATTTTTTATATAAAATGGGAGCTAACAAACAGCACACAGTCCACCTGATGGTAAATGGATGCTGTTGCCCATAGACATCTACATTTATCTTAAATGAATAATCAAAACGCAGATGCGTTGTCACAATACAATAGCAACTCCACTTATCTCAAAATCTTATTTATACCAATGAAATCGTAAAAAACATTATTTATTAAGTCCTACACCGGTGAATAATATTTTTGTATGTGGTCGAGCTATGCTGTAGAGTTTTTTTATAGGTTAGGGTAATATACGAGCCCACATCCACCTGATGGTAAGTGGTTGCTGTGACCCATAGACATCTACATTTATCCTCAACTACGAATCAAAATGCAAATGCGTCGTCACTCGTGAGGACTATAGTATGTGCCATATCGATTGAGAAAAACGGACAATGACCTCAGATATGAGCCGAGTGTCAAAAGGCGTAACTTACAAAATCTCAATTTAGATGTGATAACAATATTTAAATATTGATATTATTCCCACTTCTAGGTCAGCACATATGTTTTGTTTTTTTGTTTCTTAAATAATATTGTCTGTGGTTCCTATAAACATAGTAAAATCTTACGGTACATCGCGAAAAATGTGTTATATTTTATATTTCAATTTATGGTAAGTAACGCAGCAATTCATTTAATAACAGTTTCATATTAAAAAAATATTTGAAGCAATATAATCACCATATTGAGCTTTTGCAAATTCATCCCTTTAAAATAAACAAAACGCGCGTTACGTCAGTTCGTTCTAAAAGAAACGTGACAATGGCAGCCAGAGATGCGTCACCTTTTTTGGGCCGGTCCGCCATTTTGTTTTCATTCGTGTTCGGATAGCGCTTGCGTGTGTACGTCTCGGGTAATTCATAGCATTCATTGCATTGTTTTAGTTGAGTTTTTACTGTTAAATTTGTTATATCGTTAAGTTTTTGTTTTTTGAATCTGTTATATTAGTTTTACTGTGACGGTCGTTACTAAATCGACATGAGTTCAGGAGAATTTGGTGAAGGACCCGGTCCTTCAACATCAAGTGGAAAGAGACGTCGCCGACCCATAATAAACGTAGCAGGTACGTACAAATAGGTACAAATGCGACGACGTAGCCTTTCTATTTCTTAAAGCGCTCTTTTTATGTGACCATGTGGTATTTATTTTCTAAAACAATATGTATTTATGTGATGTAGTACTATGGTAGTATATTTTTGTCATTTATTTACAGGCCCATCTTCTGGAGCACCTTTAACGTCACCAGTAAAAAAGAGAAAACCTACCACTTTGTCTCTCTTATTTGAATCATCATCTACTGGTGACTACCATGAGAGTATGGACGCTCTCCATTTCGAGGACTGGTTTAGAAAAGTAATAGAAAAACTGCAAAGCGGCGATGTCATAGTTATGGATAACGCTAGTTACCACTCCAGACGTTTAGAAAAAACCCCAACAATGTCTTGGCGGAAACAAAATATGCAGGAATGGCTAGAATCTAAACAGATCGCATACGTGCCCTCGGACACAAAGACCCACTTAATGGAAAAAATAAAGGCAGTTAAAGATAACTATCGAAGTTACGTCACCGACGAGATGGCAAAAGAAAAAAGCATCACAGTGGTAAGGTTACCTCCTTATCACTGTGAGCTTAACCCCATTGAACTTGTGTGGGCAGATGTGAAAGGGTACGTTGCACGAAAAAATACAACTTTCAAGTTAAAAGATGTTAAAAATTTACTTAAAGATGGTTTAACTCAAATCACGCCAGATAAATGGAAAAACTGTGTTCAGCATGTCCTTAAGGTTGAACAAAAAATGCGTGGCATGGATGATAGAATTGACCAAACTGCAGATCGCTTTATAATTAATGTTACAGATAGTTCATCAAGTGAAGATACGAGTGATGATTGCACCGAATAAAAATAAAGTTCTTATATAATATTAAAAATAAAGTTTTATCTTTTGCATAAGTACGTACTTATTCGGTGTCGTTATCACTCGAATCTTTATATGTGTTATAAATTAATGTTTTTTGTTGTTAAATGAATAAAGTACTTTATAACAATAGATGATTTTTCTTCTACAGCGATCTTTCACATAACTTTTTAATAATAGTTAATAAATATATATTATATCAATCATTATAAAAAAAATCATTATAAATAAAGAAAGTACTACATATAAAATGTGCCTATATATTGAAGGTTTGTAACCCCTGGTTAAACGACCGAAAGGTCATTGTCCGTTTTTCTCAATCGATTTGGCACATACTATAGTCTTCGGTTTTCTACTATCAGATCATCATACGAAACACAGAAACGTCAAGCTGCCATTTTACGCTGGTATTCTGTGAGAGCGTGCTCCTTCCCCGGTCGAGTCGACCCATTCGTGCTACAACTATACTACTAATATAGCTGCAGCATTGCCCTACCACGTGATAGTACTGATGTCTACAGCACTTATTGATTGACTCTACTGCGGGAGGATAAAATAAATCCTCCAGCGTAAAATGGCAGTATAACGCTGCTGTTTCGTATGGACTAAAACCGAAGAACCTATTATAATATTGTACTATACTACTATATTGATAAACCTATTACTATATACTATAACATATTACTGGTAACGACGCAGGAGGTTAGGTTTCATTCTTAATCGCGGATAGATGTAGGTTGCATATAGGCCACAGCATCCACGAAACACCAGGTGGAATGTGTACTTGTTTAACTCTTGTATTCACTAACTCGCCTATCTCGCACAGTGAATATATTAATTGACATTTTTGACCAATTTCAGAAGAATCCAATCTTTGGAAGTGGTTTTTAAAAAAATAAAAAAATTGGAAGATAAACAAGTTATCAGTTAAAAGTGTAAGCTTGCTTTTAATTTTTTGAGCAGGTCCTCTATATTCGGGACGATCATTTTCAAATGAGGTCTTTTTCCTTATCGTCATTATTCTCACAATTACATAAGAACTAAATTTCTTAGGCAACAGTACCCTAATGGCTTAGGGTACGAACTGGTACGCTGTTATGTATTCAGTGTCCTACTTTATGGGGTCGAAAGTTGGACCTTAACCTCGACATTATGTTTAAAATTTGAAGCATTTGAAATGTGGGTATATAAGAGTGCTCCGAATATCCTGTACTATGAGAATAACAAAAGTTGAGGTTCTGCGTCGAATGAATAAGTGAAGGAGAGGAAGCTGCAGTATTTTAGAAACATAATGAGAGGACACAATTATCATATTCTTTAGCTTGTAATTCAAGAAAAAATCCTGGCAGAAGATAACATCCTGGCTGAAGAACCTTCGTGAATGGTAGCCTCAGCACTCGCTCTCTCTTCCGTGCTGCAGCTTCGAAGATAAAGATAGCTATGTGGTCGCCAACCTTCGCAGAGAAGTGGCACCCTAAGAAGAAGAAGACGAACCGCGAGCTTGAAAATAGTGGGTTCGAATCCGCCATTCAACTATTGTCGTGAGCCTAAGAATAACTCATAGCATAAGAATTTTAAGCTTAGTTGGTGTTAAAAAGAAAATTAGTAATGTTATTTAGCATTACTATTTCGTGTTTTAAAAAATATCACGTTATATCAGAGGTTTGCAAAGCGGGGAGCGCGCCTCCTGGTAGCCGCAGAGACCGACAAATGGAGCGCGTGACATCTGTATGGTAAAATGCATGGAACCACATTGGAATTATAATTGGTATAATTTTTTCGCTGTGAGTGGCGATGAATATAGTACATAGGTATCTATTGTACTTCTCACCAATATTACCCTATTATGACTTGTATTATTAGATTTGACTTCGAGTTTGTCCGTCAAGCAGTATGCTTATGCTTAGCAATATGCTATGCAAGCGCTTGCTTTGCTTTTTTTCTATTGACACGTGTGGGTGTGGGTAAAACTACAAGCAAATGAGACGTTATATATCTCTTCTTCTAGTCTCAGGGTGAAGGATGCAATGAAATACGACTTAGGTATTCTCTTACTCAAATGGACAAAAACTAAGTCGTATAAATATAATATAAAAACCTACGTAAACAATTACGCTTAACATCAGATAGGCTACCTGTTCGTCCTATTACCGCCACCGTAGACTTCACCATAGAATTTACATTTTATCTCATAGAGCTTGAAAAAACCATTGAGTTATATGTAAAACGTACTAGAGAAGCTATTCCAAACAAAAATTGTGCGCTACTCTATGTCTTCGCGCATGCGCGGGACATAGTAGAGTCGCACATGCGCGAAGACTTTAATTTAATAAAATAAGATATTGATATAAAAAAATATAAGGTTTTATTATAAAATATATATAAGAATTTAATATAAAATATTTTAATTTAAACAAACATATTTCTAAATAAAGTGTAATAATAATTATCTTATGGAATTCACAAATCTTCAATTTACCCAATATTTAGTTTAGTGTACGGATTGCAGTACAGTTCAGTTGAACATAGTCAATGTTCGGAATGCAAAATCTAGTGCGTAGTACATTAAGTAAGTAAAAAACAAAACAGGGGTCAGTACAAAAACAAACAAGTTAAAGTTACAGCCTATATACGTCCCACTGCTGGGCACAGGCCTCCCCTTATTTCTGAGAGGGTATTTCACAGCGCAAAAATAAATGAAAATAAATTTAATTGAAATAAAAACTGTTTTACAGTAGCGGCCGTCGTGAACTGGCGGTTCCACGACTCCACATCATCTCGTGGGTGTCGGAAAAGACGACAGATGGAAATGAAATGAGATGAGCAATAACATCTTATTGATGATAACTTTGAGTTTGACTCATTAAAAACTGTGGTTGCCAACCCAAGCGTGGCAACTAAGACAAATCTATTAGGAAATCTATGAGGTAATCTATTAGGAAGGCCTGTAAGGCCTTGCCTTGCCTGGCCTGGCCTGAGAGCCAGCAGTAAACCTTTGATAGGCTGTAACAATAATCATGATTATGATTATGATAATGATGATGAAATACCAAAATTATAATATATGCATGGATTTGAGTAGTATATTATATTTAATTATACAGGTACTGATTCATATTGAAAATGGGCAAAATTAAGAGTACCCTTAACAGACGAGCGTGTATCCGTAGGTATATGGATGTGGAGGAAGCGAGAGAGAGGTGTGTCAGGATCGGGCCAAATGGAAGTCCATAGTCTCTGCCTACCCCTCTGGGTGACAGGCGTGAGTTTATGTATGTAGGTACTGATTCATTACGGCTTTTTGACTTTAATTCGGTTTCAATTTTATTCATTAAATTATTATTAAACAACACAACCATTACAATATGTTTTATTTATTTACTTGCTAAAACAAGATTATATTTTAAAATCAACCCCAACTTGACTACAACAACTTCTAGTGGCAAATGTTTGTATCACTGCTCTAGCTACATTACATCGAGGTCTTTAATTTCGACTATGACTACACAGATGGCGCTAAATAAACATTGAGTACTATTCAATAGAAAATAGACAGCAGTAACTTCCTACTAAAAACTAATATAATAAAACTTTTGGTTACCAACCCGTCTGCCAAGAGTAGCAACTATTCTTAATATCTCCCTTTTGAGGCAATCTACAAGGTTTAGAAAGTTGCAGTGGCAATAGGCCGGTCATATAACTCGAATTACCGACCACCGATGAGAAGGGCAGTTCTCGAGTGACAGCTTAGTAAGGGTAGGCGAAGTGTAAAGCGCTCCCTCCCCCCCCCCTCCCCCATTAGATGGAGGATCGACCTGGTAAGACATGCTTGATGTGGATAAATGCAGGTGACTCAGGACCGTGCTTTATGGCATTCCTTGGGGGAGCGAAATCTGTGGGATACTAAGGTACTAATTTTCAGTCATACTTTAAGTACTTCCACGAACACAGATTTAAACTAAATATTGATACCAATAACTTTAAAAAGAATAAGAAAGAAACTGTCCATCCTGTTTCTTATATACTATAGTATATAACATGTTTAATTAATTAGCTTAAAAGTGTATGTATGTTATACAATCTCATTATATATGAAATATATATATCATTATAGATAAACCTACGATAATCACTTTTCATTAATTATTTTAGAAAACACTCGTTTATATTAGAGCATAACCAAGGCACCGCCGACTGAATTTGTTCAAACCATTACTTACAAAACGTTAAGCAAAACAGAAGAAAATTATGTAACCACCATTTGTAATCTTTTTTAAAACAACTTTTAAATAGAATGAGTAGTAATAGAGAGTGGAAGACAACTACGTATCAAATAGCGTTTAAAAAAAGGTGACAAACGAGCATATAGCCTATCTGACGTATAAGCTGTGACATTACTCCGTAGACCCATAGACATCTACATCTGCTCTAGATTGAAAATCAAATGCGTTGTCACCCTTAAGGGCTAAGATGGAATGCCTTATTTCCAATAAAAAAGGTCTCTGGTTCTTTAAAAACAATACAGCCTTTTATAACTGGTAAAATGTTAACCATAATGTCATGTCGTTCGTTATAGAATAACCCCTATTTAACATAATTTCCTTCATTAAATAAACTATGGCTCAAGTGTCCTACTTAAGTTCCTAGGTTCGATTTCTCTCTCAAACTCCCACGTCTGTTACCCAGAGGGGAAGACAGAGACAATGGACTCCCTTTTCGATCCTAACAAAATTATCTCGTTTATGTGAAAGAAACGAGAGAAATGCTTGTATCATGGTACATACTTGGCAGTTAAAGGTACTTTTAATTTGGTCCATCTGAATTATTTCGCCAATTTGGTCGATAAACTGTTGACTAGGATATATTTTACCGACTCTTTTCTACAGCATAAATTTGCTTGATCACTCTTTCCTCATGCATACCTTCGTGTCCAAACCACCGAAGCATTCTTTCGTTGATATTTTACGTGGTAGAGCCATGCTTCAGCTATATCATAGTTGTAGCACGAATGAGTCGGGTTGACCGGGGAAGGACCACGCTCTCACAGAATACCAGCGTAAAATAGCCCCTTAATACTGCTGTGTTTCGTATCGTGAGTGTAGAGAATCGGAGACCCCTTTTACTGGATACGAGGCATTCCATATTACTCCTCACGGGTGACAACGCATTTGCATTTTGATTCGTAATTGAGGATAGATGTAGATGTTTATGTGACACAGTATCCACTTACCAGTGGGCTGTGTGCTAGCTTGTCACCCTTATTCAATAACAAAAGTCTTTTCTTAATCCTGGTTACACTATCTTCTTAAAAATCCATACTTTTTTCTTACCAAACAATTTCTAATACTATTACATGTAGCACAGTCACAAATTCTGTCTTGTGAATTGCCATACGTGCCTTTTGTACACATTCTGAATTCCCACAATAAAGTAAATAGTGTCACTTACTCTGTGCTTTGCATTTACTCTTCGTTCCATATCCTGGTCATATTTATCATCCCGTCACATTAAAGTATTGCTAAAACAAGAAGTTATTTATTTGCTACCCTTAGGGGTGAATTTTTTCTCCAAATTTATACAGCATCACCCTTGAAGTATAACCTACTTAATTAAAAAAAGAGTCATCAAAATTGGTTCACAATCTGCGATGATATCGCCTAACATGCATACAAAAAACATTCAAACATTCTCCTCCTTTTTGATGTCGGTTAATAAAAAAAGAAAAAAATTACAACATAAATGAAATTATTGGAACCAAGTTCCTTATCGCACGGTACAAATTTGACGGATGGGGGCTAGGCGAGAAAATGTGTAAGATTTTTCCGTTACGAACCCCTTTCCACAGTGCAAGCGAGATAGAATAATATCCATCTCCCTCGTAATTTTTGTTATCATGCCATGAAAGAAATATTATTTTAAATGACGCTTCATTTTAATAAACGTAATAATTCATTTATTTGTATTTCTTAATCAATAATATAATACGTTTAATAATAATATACTACGAAAGGAACTTCGTTCCAACCGAATGTTCCACGACATTCACTCATGTTTTTATTTTCATTTGACATAAAAACATCTTTCTGTAATTTTTCGATACACCTCTTTATTTCGTAGCACTTAAAATGATTATTTATAATAATTTTTGTTTTTACAAATTTGTTTTCAATTCAAAGAAAACTAATTTTAAGTAATTTATCACATTAATTTTTATTTTTATCCATGGTCATGGTCTTATGTGTCACTGACGTGTTTGACGTATCAACGTTTATTTACGTAGTAGAGCCATGCTGCAGCTATATTAGTAGTATAGATGTAGCACGAATGGGTCGGCTCGACCGGGGAAGAACCACGCTCTCACAGAATACCAACGTAAAATAGCAGCTTTACGCTGCTGTGTTTCGCATGGTGAGTATAGAGAACCGGAGACCCTTTTTACTGGAAATGAGGCATTCCATCTTAGTCCTCACGGGTGACAACGGATCTGCATATTGATTTTTAATAGAGGATAGATGTAGATATCTATGGGCCGCAGCAATCACTTACCATGAGGTGGACTGTGTGCTCGTTTGTCACCCTTATCCTATAAAAAAAAAGTTTCACTGTACGTGACAGAACCACGCTGCAGCTATATCAGTAGTATAGTTGTAGCACGAATGGGTCGGCTCGACCTGGGAAGGACAACGCTCTCACAGAATACCAGCGTAAAATAACAGCTTAACGTTGCTATGTTTCGTATGGTGAGTATAGAGAACCCGAGACCCCTTTTACTACCTTAGTCCTCACGGTCACTCAACGCATCTGCTTATGATTCCTAGTTGACGATGAATGTAGATGTCTATGGGCCACAGCAACTACTTACCATCAGGTAGACTGTGTGCTCGTTTGTTACCCATATCCTATAAAAAAACTGATCTTATAGTTACATAATTAAAAATAATTTCGGAACTATTCGGATTTTAACAGTGGGAGAGCCACGCGGCAGCTTTTGCTGTCGCACGGATGTGCCAGCTCGAACCGGGGTGGCACCACGACCTCACAGAAAACCAGCGTGAAGTAGAGGTTTACCTCTGCGTTTTGCTTGGTGAGTGCAGGTGGCCGGAGGCCCTTTTTACTGGAAATGAGGCATTCCATCTTAGTCCTCACGGGTGACAACGCATCTGTATTTTGATTTGTAATAGGGGATAGATGTAGGTGTCTATGGGCCGCAGCAACCACTTTCCATCAGATGGACTGTATGCTCGTTTGTCACCCTTATCTTATAAAAAAAAACATGATATAGCCATGCTACAGCTATATTGTAGTTGTAGCACGAATGGATCGAACTAGGAAGAACTACGCTCTCACAGAATACTAGCGTAAAATAACAGCTTAATACTGCTGTGTTTCGTATGGTGGATTTAAAAAACCGGAGACCCTTTTTACTGGAAATGAGTCATTCCATCTCAGGGGTAACAACGTATGATTTTGACAACAATCATTTTGACTCTTAACTGAGGATAAATGTAGATGTCTATGGGCCACAGTATCCACTTACCTTCAGGTGAACTGTGTGTTCGTTTGTCACATTTATTCTAAAAAATTGACCCTATAATTCTTGCGTCTATGTCCATTCATAATACTTTCGGTATATTAGAACGATAGTCTTGGGTGAGGCTTACCCGTGGACAAGTCAATAGTTTGAATGAATTATTAATGGATAGGTTATCGATCGAATGACCCATCAATGTGTACTGGACACGTTTTAAAAACGATGTAGATATAGGTTTACCATGCGTCAACAACGAGGGCGGTAAACGCTTTTCGATTGATCGGTTTTTTTTTTGTAACTAAAAACTACAGGTAAATTGTTTCAACTTTTTAAAACTGTATCATTAACTATTTCTACTGTTTCGTAAAGGCGATTTACATATATTTATGCACCGACTTCAAAAATAGACGGTACTCAACTCGACTGTTTTTTTTTTGTATTTTTTTGTGTGTTGTATGTACCTCATAACTTTTTTTGGGTGAACCAATTTTGATGATTCTTTTTTCTTGTGGTCCCATATAAATTTGATCAAGGTCTGACCAATAGCTTTTGAGTTTTTAATAATTTATATTAAAATCGGTTGTACAATTTTTTTAATTTTTAATTATATTTAGTTATTGCTAAATGGACATGCGTTAATAGTAGTTCTGAGTGGGATACAAAGCCGCGGCCGCGGGCCCTGCCCTACTAAGTCGATTTAACTATTCAGTTCATCATTATTATTATGAGACGGGCTTTCATCATTAAGGATACGAGGGTGGATTGAAAAGTACTCGGCCTAACACAGATCCATTCAATTCTAAAAATCAAATCTACCCACATTATTTAGTTCAGTTCAGACTAGTTCATTGTGTGAAGTTCGAAACGTGTGCGATAATTAGTTGTGATTTTATAAATTTATTAACAAAGTAATCGGACATAATTTCCGCGAATGGAGCAAATCGAGCAGCGTGCCGTCATTAAGTACCTCCATAAGAAGGGGCTATCATCAAAAGCCATCCATGGTGACATGGTCAGTACATTAGGCGATTGTGCTCTGTCATATTCATCCGTCAAAAAATGGATAGCAGAATTTAAGCGTGGTAGAGAGAGTGTGAAAGATGAACCCCGCTCTGGAAGGCCTTCGACGTCAACTACTGACGAAAATATTAAAAAAGTACTTGATATAATAATGGGAGACCGCAGATTAAAAATTAGAGAGATAGCCGAGATTATAGGCATCTCTTATGAACGAACTCAAAACATCATTGTCAACGAGTTGGGTTTCCACAAGGTGTCTGCGAGGTGGGTTTCGCGACTACTTTCAGTTGAACAAAAAAGGACGCGATTGACTATTTCACGAGAATGTTTGGAGTTATTTGAAGCCGATGCAGATGATTTTTGAATCGTTTTGTTACTATAGACGAAACATGGGTTCATTACTGTACACCGGAAACAAAACAACAATCAAAACAGTGGAGAAGACCTGGTTCACCACCCCCTTAAAAGGCTAAGTCGATTTTGTCGGCAAATAAGGTGATGGCTTCAGTATTCTGGGACTCGAAAGGTGTGATTATGATTGATTATCTTGAAAGGGGTCAGACTATAAACTCTGATTACTACTGCACCTTACTACGTCGTTTACGAGAGGAAATAAAAGAAAAACGTCGAGGAATGCTCAGAAGAAAAGTCCTGTTTCATCAAGATAACGCCCGTGTTCACACGTTAGTACAGCCAATGGCTGAAATTCACAACTGTGGCTTTGAACTGTTACCGCATCCGCCGTATTCACCTGATCTGGCACCATCAGACTTCTTTCTGTTCCCTAACCTAAAAAAGCACTTAGGAGGTCAAAGATTTTCGATAAACGACGAGGTCAAAGCAGCTGTAGACGCATATTTTGACTCTAAGGAAGAATCATTTTTTTTCAACGGTCTAAATGCTTGGAAAGGGAGGTGGCAAAAGTGTATTGAACTTGATGGTGATTATGTAGAAAAATAAAAATATAACTGATTTAGTATGTGTTTATTTTCTTGGTTAGGCCGAGTACTTTTCAATCCACCCTCGTAAATTGTTTGTTTTGTAAGACAAGTGACGAGTAAGGGAGATCCTTTTTAACACCTACATTGGTATCTTTGAACCTAAAATGGTAACGTAGCAATCCATCTTGGTTTTCAGGTGTGATCAGGAATATTCAGAAATAGGAAAAACAAGTTACAGTATGTAATTATTGAACCAAAATATTTTTCAAACAAAACATACATTGATTGAATAAAGGTGATTCCACGGATTTTGTTGTGTTTCATCACGTTCATCATTATACAGCCTAGCATTCTATATAGATTGTTTAATTGGAGGTTTCTATTTGCCACGTTTCGCGCACGCTTTAGCCCTGCAGTGGTTGTGTAAGAACATCCACTCCCCCAAATCATCCCATGGGTGTCGTAGGGGGCGACATATGGAAACTGGAACAGGAGATGGGCAGCAGCATCTTCCTGATGACAACTCAAAATTGTAAAAGAACTGAGATTGCCAACCGCACGTCATAGCAAAATAAGAGGGAATCAATGGAGAAGGTCTATGTTCAGCAGTGGACTTCTATAGGCTGTAATGGATAGATGAATGATAATGTAATTTAATGGATGAAGCTGGTTAAAAGGTCCACCAGCAGCTTTTACTATTTTGAGCTGTTATCGGGATGAGGCGGCTACTCATATACCGTTTCTGTTTTTTGTCGCCTCTTACGTCATCCACGGAACATGGAACACAAAGTATGGGGAAGTGGATTCTGTAACGCCGTCATTACATGGCCGTTCACTCAGGCTACATACATACACTTTAATACACACTTTAACATTTTTCTTTTTATTAAAAATACATTTTGTTAAGATTAATTTTCACATTTTATTTTTTGTATACCTTCTATTTAAATTATACTAATGTTAGTTTGTTAATATGTAATAAGGAAGAGCACTGTGATCTGAAATACAGATATATATTTATCTAGTTCAGACACAGATGTTCCATCATTCTTTGTAAACTATGTATAGACCATAGAATAGTTATTTATAAATGTGATAGTTATCTAAGTGGTGAAAATAAACTATTATTATTATTATTATTATACATTTTTTTCATTTCTTGATTGATTTTGTTGCGATTTTTATACAATTGACAAATGAGCACACAATATGGACTATCTATGTCTTTTAGTGGTTAAAAATCAAAATTGCAGTAGGGTTGTTATTCCTGAGGACTAATAAATAACGCCTAAGATATAATATAATGTCAGCACCATTAAAAATGGCTCTTTATTTTTAATGGTGACGACAATGTAATGATTTTAATTTAAGACATGTTGATATGCTGTGACGGTATGTGTGTGTGATTTAATCGAAGCATATGCGGCTCATCGACTTATAATTGCAGAAGTTATAATCACACTTGATCGATATGAAATTACAGCCTTAAAACCGTAATTAAGTCCGAAGGGTGAAGCTTTCGTCAACTTGGGTCGTCAAACTCAAAACATCGAAACTACTGTGACCCAATAGCACTATTAGGCGACATGTAAATGCTTCAGGTCTAGATTTTGAATTATTAAAAAGCCGTAAGCGCTTAATGAACTATAAGTCAAGTCGAAAGTAGTTCACTTATTAATAATCCGATTCATACGAACAAGCCACTTGAATTATTGATGATATTTGCTTTGGTCGTCCTAAATAAAGTGGTTTCATTGCAGGTAACTTACACTTAGAATTGGCAATACGCAATATACCTCAATTATTTTATATAAGGGCGAAGAACGTAAGGTAATTTGGGCCAAGCAAAGAAAAATGTTGGACGTAATGCCCTGTCCACATTATCGCTTGAGTCGACCTCAACCATAGACAGGCCATTGCTGGTGACTAGGACTTCGTCTACAAGCATTTTTATCCTAATGCTTGGCAAGATACTTAGAGACTGTTTCATGTATCTCTGCGTGATAAAATTCGTTTCAAAGACATTTATTGTAGAACCGGAGTTACCAAAACAGCGCAACAAATCAGTAAGCTGAACTGGAAATGGGCTGGCCATATATGGACCGGTCAAATAGATCAAAAGATTATCAATGAGTTCCGTACCGGGAAGCAAAGTGTACGGCAACTCCACTAAATACATAGTGGTAGAGCCACGCGGCAGCTTTTGCTCTCGCACGGATGGGCCGGCTCGAACCGGGGTGGTACCACGACCTCACAGAATACCAGCGTGAAGTAGAGGTTTACCTCTGCGTTTCGCTTGGTGAGTGCAGGTGGCCGGAGGCCCTTTTTACTGGAAATGAGGCATTCCATCCTAGTCCTCACGGGTGACAACGCATCTACATTTTGAATTGTAATAGAGGATAGATGTAGATGTCTATGGGCCGCAGCAACCACTTACCATCAGGTGGACTGTGTGCTCGTTTGTCACCCTTATCCTATAAAAAAAATATACAATGACGAACAGTGAGACTGGTGAGACAGGAACGGTAATACCAGTAGCCGACGATGGCTCGGGACCATGTTTTGTGTCATTCCTTGGAGGAGGCTTATGTTCAACAATGGATTTGTGAAAGGCTGTTATGATCATAATACTGATGATGATAAAAGGCGCTGAAAGACCTAGAAGTCCACGTGATTGTTACTTTATGCTGTGGCCCTAAGTCATCTATATCTATCCTCGACTAAAAAAATAAAATATTGATACGTTGTTACCCTAAGCACTAATATGGTATCCCTTATGTAAAAAGTTTGCCCTAGTAACAAGTAAACTTAGTTTCGTTAAATGTTTATTTCTATGAATATAAATAACAAATGGGTCGGCTCAACCGGGTAAGGACCACGCTGTTACAGAATACCAGCATCAAATAGCAGCTTATTACTGTTGTTTTTCGTGTGGTTAGATTTCGTATGGTTAAAGAACCGAAGGTCCTTTTTTACTCGAAACGAAGCATTCCATTTTTTTCCTCAGGGGTGAACTTATCAACATTCTGATCATAATTGGGGATAGATGGGTCACAATGTCCACTTAACATCAGGTGGACTTTGTGCTCGTTTGTCACTTATATATAAAATAATATCTGCGAATAATCATCGATTATATGAAAACCTAATAATCAAGGTACAAGTAGGCCTAACAATTTTCTTAAAATTCTGTAGCAATCTTTGAAATTTTGTTATATACTAATTAGGAGAATTTCAAAGGGAAATAATAGATAAGTCAGCAAGAAGCATAATTTTATGAAATGGCTGGCACTATATAAGGTCGATTATTAATATAATTAAGGGATAACATCGAGCCAAGCATCGCCCCTTGAAGGACACTCATTCGGACCAATAGAGCCAACGAAGTTAATAATTATTATAGACCATATGACATAAGGTCTATGATTTTATGTAATGTACGTCCTATATTTAAATGTTTTAGTTACTCTTAATTTTCGTTTTCTTTACTTCTAACAGTGTACGTCACGCATAAGAAAACTAGTCGCTAGTTGGTGTCACATACTAGGCCCATGTTTACTCGCGCTTGTTGCAAATTTTCGAATGTCATTTTACCTTTTTTACCAACGCTACCTTTTAGATACTGTACAGGACAGTTTAGTTATGCCTCCTCTACACTACTCGCGAAAAAACTTTGACGAAGTGTTTGTCAAAGTCGATCGCAGTGCGAAGAACGTGACCACACACTCGTGCTACTTCGCAAAGAGGTCAGTCGTCTTGAGTCTCCCGCACCCTTAACATGAATGACGTTCGAGAGGCAGCTGATATAGGTACTTAATTGTGTGAACTGTACGACGTCAATGCGTTAACTATATAAATAATTACGTAGAAAGCTACATATTTAATATCTTTATATATAAAAATTACGTGTCACGTTGTTTGTCCGCGATGGACTCCTAAACTACTGAACTGATTTCAATGACATTTTGAACACTGTGTGCATTTTGGTCCAACTTGAGAGATAGGATAGTTTTTATCCCGATAAATGACCCTCAAAATCTTTTATTGCGAATTTAACGATTTTTATAGGAAGGGCAGAACAACGTCTGCCTGGCGAGCTAGTTTATATATAAATAAATATTCATAACTGGCGTAAGCCGAGTAGTGTAGTGAGACGCTTCGTGTAACTTCGGGGTACTTCGCAAAGTCCTTTGACTCTGGCGCTAAAAACCGACAGCGATCGGAAGTCGCCCGAAGCGAAGCGAGGTTGCACGAAGCGAATCGAAGTACCTCTCTACAATATTCGCCTCGTCCAACTTCGATCTACTTCGCGAATAGTGTAGAGGAGGTATTACACTATTTTGTCATGCGATACCTATCTGATGTAGCGTTAATCAAAAAAAGATTAATACAGTTTGCAGCCTTCTTGAGAAATCATTTTAAATTTAAATGGTGCATTACTTTGTTGCAGAAGCCTGTAGTTTTAAACTAAACATAGATTATCTTACGTATATTCTATGCATTTTTATATAAAAACCTAATCTCAAAGAGGTAAGTTTCAGCAAATATAAGCCTACTTAGGTCAGTTTACATAAATGCGTGAACTTCCATGTGCGCGTGTGCGCGTGATACTTGCGTACTTGTGTGTGCGTGCGTTCTAATACTCACGTGTGTGCCTGGGTGAGTGAGAACGTGCGTGCGTGTGTGCGAGTGCGTGTGTATTTGTGTATATATGTGTGTGTTTGTTATTTTCTGATTTACCACTTGTTCTTAAGGATAATATCGTAAGTAAAAACCTACATGGCCAATAGCGTCAAGGCTATGTGAAGTCCGTCACGCTGTCTGTACTTTATAATAAGGGCAATTATGAAATAGAATAAAATATTTTTTATTCGACATAGATTATAAATATATATAGCCGTGGTAGCTCAGATGGTTAGCGCTCGCTGAAGCTTCACAGTACTCGAGCAACCCGGGTTCGATCCCCGCCGGCACCAATGAAATTGTTAATTGCAATTTTAAGTGCTGATTTACCACGTGCTCGGCGGTGAAGGAAAACATCGTGAGGAAACCTGCATGTCTGAGAAATAAGAAAAAAATGTTTCGAAGACATGTGAAGTTCGACAATCCCTTGCCCTAAACCCCTCTCAGAAATGAGAGGAGGCCTGTGCCCAGCAGTGGGACGTATATAGGCTGCAACTTTACTTTACTTTACTTTATAGATTATAAATAATTCTTAATGAATGATTTTTTTTTGATCTCTTAAAATATCTGCCCTGGAAAGATCCAGCAAGAAATCTAGAGGGAGATTTTTCCAAGATCGTACTTTGTGGCGAACTGAACACGGTTAGCTGTGAACGTATTATGGACTGTATCGTATAATGATGTAATATTTTGAGCCTTAAATATAGTCCACAAGTGGAATTATTTTCCATAAATCCTTAACCAAATAAAAACTACTGCATTTTAAGATTATAATCGTGATTAGAAGTTATTTCATCTTAAATGGATAGTAACGTGGTTTGTGCAATCGCAAAAGATTGGCAAAAGATCAACGCATTGCTCAACCCTAAACCTACATTGAATTAACAGAGACAGGAATTAATAGGCGCACGTAAGATATTTTGCTTTAGATACTTAAAGCTTTATTGACTTATCGGAAAATTTAGTTCAGAAATACGAGTATCAAATATAAAAAAAAGTATTACATTAAAAAGAAAGTTTGTTCACAATAGAATTTTCCCCTGTATAGTGGAGGCGGCGTCGACTCACCCAGACTCGGAACAAGAAATGCTTAGTGACTGCGCTATGAAACTATCCAATTATAAGTTATTTTGCTTGACATTTTAATTCGCTTGTTAGCTAGCAATTGACAGCCCTGTGCAGATTTATTTTGCACCATTAGAGGAAACGAGATCAAATCGAGAATTAGGCAACACTGCGAATTAAAACACAGCCTGACAACTCCGCGGCGGGAAAGTTGCAACATCTGTCAAAGTGATGTTGCCACTTAGCCGCCGCCGGTGCAACACACCCATATATTATTCCTTATAGAATTTTTCGGCAATTTCTCTAGTGGCAATAGATTTTAATTCGGAGTCAATTTCTACGTTTAATTTATATTTAACTAATTACAATACATATGTATGAAAATTATCATGTAATGGCGACGTCAGAGAATTCATCACACATTTCTTCCCAAGGGCGTCGTAGGTCTCTTACTATGGGGAAGGCCAGATAGATCCTCCGATGACTCCAGCACCTCCAGTACCCCCGATAGATGGCAGTGTGCGACACGAGGGTGCGATATAACAGGTAATGAGATCGCCTGACAAGCGTAGTGGCTAGCGGTTAAGGTAATTGGATTTTACTTTTACGGGAGTCCAGCTGTGGACTTATAGAGAGTTTTGTGGAGTAGTCTGATAGAGAGATAAAAGAATCACAGCCATTTCACGGATAATTAATAATTTACAAGGACCTATATCAAATACAAATTTAGTTTTTAAATTTTATAATTCCAATTATCTTTACGTTACAAATGCAATACAGATTAAAAAAAATACAACCGACTGCAAAAGCAAAAATAAAATCAAATATTTTCATAATAGCTTCTGAGGTCGGTGCTAAGACAGTGCATCTTAGAATTGAGGCCCATCTACAGAAGCTATTTGTTTTTGAAGTCTGCTTTACGTTTTTAAAGATCACAACAACCATAATGTCGTATAAATATTTACATTCAAAACGTCATTCTCTATTATTACACAAATAAGGGTGAAATTTTTTCTTAAAATTTATATGGGACCAACCCTGAACGATAATCTATTTAATCAAAGAAAAATCATTAAAATCGGTTCAGAGTTTTCTAAGAAATCGGTAATTATACATAAAAAAACATACGCGGTGTTTATAAGAACATATCGTTTTTGACACTCGGTTAAAAATAATTTGATCTGATCATTATTTTTCCTTGTCTGTCATTGTTTTGTTCTGATATGATGACTCTGAGAGCCGTGGTAGCTCAGATGGTTAGCGCTCGCTGTAAATTTCACAGTACGCGAGCAACCCGGGTTCGATCCTCTCCGGCAGCAATGAAATTGTTAATTACAATTTTAAGTGCTAATTTACCACTCACATTTGTGAAGGAAAACATCGTGAGGAAACCTGCATGTCTGAGAAATAAGAAAACAAATTCGAAGACACGTGAAGTTCGCCAACACGATGGAAAAAAGAAAATGTCCGCCACGCTGCCCCAATAGCATTTCCTTACCCTAAAACCCTCTCAGAAATGAGGGGAGGCCTGTGCCCAGCAGTGGGGCTTATATAGGCTGTAACTTTAACTTAACTCTGATTTATGCACGGCTAAATTTAACAGGTCTATAGTTCTTCAAGAGAGCGTTGTCACCTTTCTTGAAGAACAAGACCACCGCACTTCTATTCCTCGCCTCCGGTGTAGTGCCACCATGGAGGACGGAATTAGAGAGCTTCTGAAGGACTTAACTTGAAGAAATACAAACCGATTTCCCTTCTGAGCCGAGTCTACGGCTGAGATCTATAGATCGTACTTTGACTTTGCTCAGACTTAGCTTACGACAAACTTAGCTGAGTATATGCTCAGCATAATCTTTGATTCTGAATTTATAGTTGTATCGGGCTAAGATTAAGCTAAGCTTATGCTAAGGCCCAGACAGTCCAAATATTAATGAGTGCTTCATTCCACTCCTTATGTTTTTGACTTTACTGTATAAAATTAATAAATATACATATTTAAAATCGATATTACTGTATAAAATTAAAAAAAAAAATATATATATATATATATATATATATATATATATATTTAAACCGGAAAAAGTCCAAATTGAATTTCATAAATTATTATTTATTATTACATGAAATAGAAAACGGTCCTATGAGAACTGGAACGGATGAGATGAGTGCAAAGTCAGAAAAAAAAGCTTTTAAGAAATTCGAAATAAGATTGAAATTATGTAAATAGAAAATAGATTAACGCTATTTAAAACTAGAAGACGGCCTAAAGCTGCCTAATTATTGTTATAATTATTTAGAGCAACATAAAAACAACAATTTAAAATTAATATGGTGGTTACAGATAATATCCTGAGTTTTACGTAAGTCGTCGATATCGTTGACTTAGGCTTTGCTAAGCGCGCACTTAGCACGACTTCGAAGTTAGTTCTATAAATACCGACATTGTCTTAGCTCGAAAGTAAAGTCTGAGCAAAGTCAAAGTACGGTCTATAGATCTCAGCCTACGTACTGTTTTCGAGAGTCATTACGAATCGTCTCTCTCGACGACTTCCAGCCTCTCGAACAATCCGGTTTTCGAAAAGAACTAAGGACCATAGACTACATACATACTCTTCGGCAAATTGTACAGAAGTCCGAGGAGTACAATTTGCCACTATGTCTGGCGTGTGTGGACTATGAGAAAGCCTTTGATTCCGTCGAAATATGGGCGGTGCTGCAGTCCCTTCAGCAGTGCCAGGTTGACGGTCGGTATGTCGAAGTGCTGAAGTGTTTGTACAGTAGGGCTACGATTGATATCTGAGTACAGAACCAGAGTACGAAACCTATCCAACTGCAGATAGGTGTAAGACAGGGTGACGTTATATCCCCGAAACTCTTCACCGCTGTATTGGAAGACGTTTTCAAGCTTCTGGACCGGAAAGGATACGGTACTAATATCAACGGCGAGTGTACATCACTCACCTTCGATTTGCCGATGATATAGTCCTTATGGCAGAATCGCTGGAGGACCTAAGCACTATGCCCAATGACCTCAATAGTGGCTCCCAGCGGATAGGTCTTAAGATGAACATGGTCAAAACAAAGATCATTTATAACGTCCGTAGGTTGTTAGAAGCACTAAGCTGGAAGTAGTTGACGAGTATGTTTACCAGGGACAAATAGTCCGACTAGGTAAGTCCAACATCGACCGAGAGGTCAATCGACGGATTCAACTCGGCTGGGCAGCGTTCTGGAGATCACAGCACATCTTTTCATCCGGTATACCTCAAAACTTGAAAACGAGACTGTACGACTAGTGCGTGTTGTCAGTGATAACCTATGGAACTGAGACGTAGTCCTTCACTGCTGGCCGGATGAGGAAGCTCAAGGTCGCTCAGCGAGCTATGGAGAGGGATATGCTAGGAGAAGTGTAGATGACTATGACCCCACTAGATGGAATGACGACCTGGTAAGACATGCAGGAAGTCGATGGATGCAGGTGGCTCAGGACCGTACTTTGTGACATTCCTTGGGGGAGGCCTATGTTCAGCAGTAGACTTGTGAAGGGCTGTAATGATAATGATAATGTTGATGAAACTTTACAGGTAAGTAGTAATTAAAGTATTAATAAAAATACATAAGGACTATTTAAAGTAGATCTTGAGTAATGTAGCCGGTTTTTTTTTAAATAAAATTATGGTCTGGCATAGATTATGACTATCTTGTGTGTTACGGATTACAGCAGCCTTGAGGGCACATGGAAAGTACGTGAATCAAATTCGCAAGAAGACGTGGTACCTTCACAGTTTTTATAAGTGACAGAACCATGCTGCATCTATATTAGTAGTATAGTTGTAATACGAATGGGTGGGCTCGACCGGAGAAGGACCACGCTCTCCCAGAATACCAGCGTAAAATAGCAGCTTAACGCTGCTGTGTTTCGTATGGTGAGTGTAGAGAACTGTAGACCTTTTAACTGGCGAGGCGCATTCCATCTTAGTCCTCACGGGTTTTAATTCTTTATAATAATAGAAGACAGATGTAGATGCCTATGGGTCACAGTAACCACTTACTATCAGGTCAACTGTGTGCTCAATTGTCACTCTATCCTATAAAATAAAGTCGTTCACCGTAAATATCCCAGTACGTAAGAAACCCGAGTTTCTTTTATAGAATGGAGTTAACAAACGAGCACACACTCCACATGATGGTAAGTGGATGCCGTGGTTCATAGACATCTAGATTTACCTTTGATTAAGAATTAAAATGAAGATGCGTTGTCACCCCTGAAGAGTACGATAGAATGCCTTGTTTCCAGTGAAAAGGGTCTCCGGTTTTCTACATTTACCATACAAAACACAGGAGTATTAAGCTGCTATTTTACGCTGGTAATCTATGTGAGCGTGGTCTCTCTACCACGTAAAGGGAAGAGCTTTAAAAGAGTCCGTTCAAACCTCCTGTTTCAAAAGAGCGATTGTGACTGCTTTCCAATGAACCGTCTGTGATTAGGTCAGGACGGCGTGAGAGAATGCACTGTCTCATATCATCTGTCGTGAAGCGACAATTAAAAGAGAAAGAACCTAACCTAAGAACAGCAAAACAACAAAATAAACCAAGAAAATAATATATTATAATTTTTTAAAAGGTATTTACAATCTCATAAAAAAAATGAAATATGAAGGTGATGGATGAAATGAGATTACAATTAGGTTTAAAAAAAATAAAGGTTGGAGAATAGGACAATATAGTTTTATAGTGGAGCCTGGAGCCTCGCTGCTTTTGTAGAAGTAGGCACACGCAGAGCTTGAGGTTTCTCAGCGGCGACGGCACGCAGCGCCTGGACTGGGCACACGCAGCGTCCGGAGCCGGCGCACGTAGCGCCTGGGGTAGGTGCGCTCAGTTCTTGGAGAAGTAGTCGCCGCGCCCAGAGGTAGCGCGGGCAGTAGGGACGCAGCGCCTAGAGCCAGCAGTCGAAGCGCGCCTGAAGGTAGCGCGGGCAGTAGGCTGCACTCAGCGCCTGGATCAAGCAGTCGTAGCGCGCGGAGTAGTGTGGCCCCGCACTTGAATTAGAATTTACCGACGACTTCACGTGTAGATGGAGGCTTGCAGGATCCCGGGGCAAAGCGGCCCCGGGATAAGGCCTTTAGTAGATGTTTCTCGTTTGAGAACCGAAGCGAGACTGTCCTGTATTCTCCAATTGTTTGGCTTTTATACCTTTTTAGAGAGAACGAGAAATTATTTAAATTAAAACGAAATTTATTGTAAATGAACTACAGCCAAAAAGTATTTATGTAGAAAGAACATCATACCAGAAACGAATTTAAATAAAAGTTACCATAACAACCACAAAAACAATGGTTGTCAAATTGAGGAATTTTTAGTTTTAGGACTGTTATTAAGAAACTATTACATTTAAGTAAGAAACGAGATAAAAATTACATAGGAAAAACTAATGCACGACAACGTACACTAAGCCTGAAATTGTAGAGTTACAGAGAATTCAATAAAAGACCAAAAAAAAGGTAAGACTTTGTTGACAGCTAGTTTAAAAGTACTAAATAGTGTGAAAATACGCAGTAAAATGATATGTTATTGTGTAAAAACGTTACAAGATCCTATATAAATAAAGGTGATGCAAAATATAAATGCAGAGAATCAAAAACAGAATGAAAAAAATAGTATAAAGTGATGCAAAACATGAATGCAGAATATCAAAGCAGAATGGAGAATTAGTGTACAATGAAATGTAAGTTGCATAACACTACACATCTCGTGGGTCTAAGAGGTAACAGAGGGAAATGAAATAAGACATGAATAACAGCATCTTCCTGATAACGTCTGCCATGTGTTGCAACTATGAAAAACATCCTCCCTATAAGACAATCAATAGATGTCTATGGGTTATAGCATCCATTTGTAATCAGGTGGATTATGTGCGTTTGTCACCCTTATTCTTTAAAAACTTTCAGTGAATCGCGAAACAGGGCGAAAGAAAAGCATGCATCGAGATATAAAAAGAAATTTATAGCACTTAACACTCAACACACGATTCCCACCAGCGATTTTTCCGGACCGATACGACTTAGGGACCTTCAAGAAAAGAGCCTACTCCTTTTTAAAAGGCCGGCAACGCATTTGCAATTCCCCTGGTGTTGCAGTTGTTCATGGGCGGCGGTAGTCACTTACCATCAGGTGAGCCGCATGCTCGTTTGCCCCCTCTCCTATAAAAAAAAACTTATAATGATAATTAATTATTCTTAGATTTGTAATAGCGCATCTACAAAATAATCTCGTTAAGCAGAAAAAAATCTTAAATATTAATGGTAAACGCCGAGCTACTTGCTCCGCCGCAGATGATATAGATGTTATTGAAAATTTTGTCACACGAGCGAAGTGAAATTTGGTAGCTGCATAAATATAATAAGATGCAAAGTCCCTTCGCAAGTCCAGTGAATCAACCGATCAGACAGAAGTCGTATACGATTGAAGCCTATCTTAGCCACGCTTTATTCTGTCCCAGAATATTATAGTAACCGCTTATACATAGTTTTGATTCCGGAGTAGATCTGAGGCTAAGCGTTTGTTATTAATTTCACAGAAAAGAATTTGTATTTGTATTTGTAAAGAAGACAGTGTTCAACGCCCGCCGGCACCGATAAAATTTTAAATTGCAACTTTATCATCACACGCTCAGATCACGCGCTCGACGGTAAAAAAAAACGTCGTGAGGATACCTATATGTCTAAGGAACAAAATGGGCGAATGAAGTCGGTTAAAAGGAGAGAACGATCCTAGCATTGAGTAAAAGTTAAAGTTAAAATTACAGCCTATATACGTCCCAGTTCAGGGCACAGGCCTCCTCTCATTTCTGAGAGGGTTTTAGAGCAAGAAAATGTCCGCCGCGCTGCCCCAATGCGAGTCGGCGAACTTCACATGTTTTCGAAGTATTATTTTCTTATTTCGCAGACATGCAGGTTTCCCCACGATTCCTTCACCGCCGAGCACGTGGTAAATCAACACATTAACAATTTCATTGGTGCCGGCAGGAATCGAACCGGGGTCGCTCGCGTACTGTGAAACTTACAGCGAGCGCTAACCATCTGAGCTAGCATTGAGTTGTCTATGAATAATTGTTTTAGTCTATATTTTTGTCCTTATGCATTGATCTATGTAAACTGCCACCACGATACAGAAGAAAAGCCGAGTTTAGGAACAACATTTAATAAAAGGTATTTAAAGGACATGTAAAGTCCGTCAACACGCAACAGCGCAGTGCGGTGGACTTAATACTTTGTAATCCTCTGAGAAATGACAGAAGGCCTATGCGCAGCTGTTAGATGTATATAGGTTGTAAATTTTATCATTTTTACATTCGTATACACAGAACAATATTTTATTTATGGTATAAGGGTGACAAACGGGCACACAGTCCACCTAATGGTAAGTAGTTGCTGTGGCCCATAGACTACTACATCTATCCTCGATTACGAATCAAAATGCAGATGCGTTGTCACCCGTGAGGACTAAGATGGAATACTTCACTTCCAGTAAAAAGAGTCTCCGATTCTCTACACTCACCATACGAAACACAGCAGCATGAAGCTGCTATTTTACGCTGGTATTCTGTGAGAGCGTGGTCCTTCCCCAGTCGAGTCGACCCCTTCGTGATACAACTATACTACTAATATAGCTGCAGCATGGCTCTACCACGTATAAATATTGATGTCGTGCGCGAAAGAAGAAACATATTTGTCATCTGTTAATATACGGGACTTTAAATACAAATTTACAGTATGGAGTTATAAAATACAGTTGAATTGACAAGGAACCGTGCCGTGTAGTGGCGGTGTAAGATTATCAACTACCCCAAATCGTCCCGTATGTGTCGTAAGAGGCGACACAGAGAAGCTGTAACAGGAGATGAGCAGCATCATTTTCCTGATAATAACAACAATACAAATTAACTGTGGTTACCAACCCGCCTGCCTAGCGTGGCATTTGTGGCTTTGTTGGAGGTATATATCACAAATGAACTTTAAAGGCTGCATCACAATGTTGTTTCCTAAGCCGCTGATTGTGCCATTGATTGTGTTTCTTAAGACCAAGAGCTTGTGCAGCCTTTTATATGATGAATGACCCTTCAGAGCCTTGATCGATCAATGTTCGTAGTAGCAGTTTTCGTCCGTTCTCGGCGGTCACTCTGACAAGTGCTGTGGCTGAAATGCCTGGATGACGCTTGCTAATCCCGTCAGTAGCTTTTATTATTTTGAGCTGTTATCAGGCTGAAACCCGCTGTCAATTCACTTGCCACGCGTTGCAACTATAGCAAAATCCTCCCAATGAGGCAATTTAGGGGAAAGCCTATATTCTGCAGTAGACTTTTATATGCTATTAAGAGGGAACCGTCGTACAAGGCAATAGTGTTAGGTGGTAGTACTCTTTTTCTTTTTAGGGTTCCGTATCCATAGAGTAACTAACGGGACCCTATTTTTAAGCCTCCGCTGTCCGTCCGCCCGTCTGTCAGCGGGCTGTATCACATGATCCATAATAGTTAGACCATTGAAATTTTCACAGAATGTGTATTTCTGTTACTGCCATAACAACAAATAAAATAAAATAAATAAAAAATGAAAATTAACTAAAAATGAAAGGGTGCTCCACTACTAGAAACGTGTTTTACGATGTTACTGAACCCTTCACCGCGAGTCCGACTCGCACTTGGCCGGTTATTTTGAGTAATTTAGTATAAATACCACTCTTGCATATTTCTGGTGCTAAACAGCAGTGATATGTGCACTGCTATGTTCCGGTTTGAAGGGAACAACTTTTAACAGTGGTAGAGGCAAGCGGCAGCTTTTGCTGTCGCACGGATGGGCCGGCTCGAACCGGGGTGGTACCACGACCTCACAGAAAACCAGCGTCAAGTAGAGGTTTACCTCTGCGTTTCGCTTGGTGAGTGCAGGTGGCCGGAGGCCTGTTTTACTGAGAATGAGGCATTCCATCTTAGTCCTCACGGGTGACAACGCATCTACATTTTGATTTGTAATGGAGGATAGATGTAGATGTCTATGGGCCACAGCAACCACTTACCATCAGGTGGACTGTGTGCTCGTTTGTCACCCTTATAATATTAAAAAAAAGAACAAAGAGTCCGTATAATTATATATAATTATAACAAGTTATAAAGCATTCCATTTTACTCCGCAAATGTTACAACGCTTATGTAGACTTCTTTGTTTGTAGTTGGCTGCAGGTTACCGTGCACTGCAGTAGCGACGTATCATCCGATGGGCCGTAAGTTCGTTTCTCACATCAGTTTGTTTAAACCACCCATTAAACGAAATGGGGTAATGAACTCATCTACGCCACGACCGCACGTCATCACGAACGTCGTATATAAACATTTACCGAATTACCCTTAATCGACCTACTGTTAAAAGAAAATGAGTATTGTTTCTAGTTTTGATGCAATCATGTTTCACTGAATTATTGTAAAACACGTAAACAAATTTTTTGGTAGTGGTACCTGGTTGTGGAGTGGCAGTGTAAAAATATCCATTACCCCATATCGTTCTCAGAGTAACGTAAGAGGCGAAAGAGGAAAACAAACCGGGGGAATGAGGACCGTAGCCGAGATGGACAGCAGCGTCTTCTTATTAACAACTAATGCATATTGCCAACCCGCCTGCCAAGAGTAGCAATTATGCTAAATATCCCTATGAGACCAACTGTTAGGAAACCATACAGCAGTAGATGTTTGATAGGCCGTAACGGTGATGGTAAGTTACCATCGATGTTAAATTGTAGTGGTGGACTTGTAACAGACTCTAATGATGATGATAATAATATTAGATAGGACTACAATATTTCTACTATAGCAAGAAGGCGTGTTAGATGCTTAAACTGCAAATAGACAATATCCTGACCCGTAACAATTATTTGCAGGTCATACAAGCATTCGTTTCGCGAATTAATCGAACCCGCGGTCTGGCACTGCAGCATACCAACGGTTAACGTCTGTGCCGACCAGTAACCGACGTCAAAAAAGGTTCCCAAACAGCATAAAATTTACAAAAATAAATTGTACAAGTTTCATCACATCTAGAGTTCTGCAGTTTCCATAAAAAGCTTCCACAGCAAACACGGATCTGTAGATACCTTCACTTTGCACCATCAATTTTAGTCTATACGTTGTTGTCTAGTAGCTTCTTCATAGCCTTGGGGGACATTCAAGCTAGACATGGAACGAGTAGTGATTCGCCGAGTATTCGGCCACCGATTTCTCGGCCTAGATTGGGCCGAGTACTCTGCCGAATACTCGGCTTTAAAAAAACGCGGTAGCGTACGGCGTGTGGTTATTTCCCTTACACAGAGTTAGAGATGGAACGATACGAGTAAATACAAGTAATTACTCGATACTTTTCTTTCTATACCAAGTACTTTGGGTATCAATACTTTAAAACTTAGTGCCAAGTAGAATCGAAAGAAAAGTACTTGTATCGGTACTCGATCAGTCACACACCCACGGATACTGTTGATGAGTAATTATAGAATACTTGTCAAATGAGATAACATGAGTTCATGTTCGAGAGATAGTTTTCATTATCTGGCGCGAAAATTACTTTTTATAGAAATCGTTTTATCGGAAAACATCTAGAAAAATTATCGATCTTCCTCTCTTAAATTTTAAATATTAGTAATTATAATTTCTATTATAGATTCATATGTACGTTCTAAATATTTCTGCTGCTTCTCATGTTCCTCATGTTTTAATGTATCTAATCTAATATAATAATAATGATAAAAATTGGCTTTTTGTTTTTATTTTTCTCTGGTATATAATTAAGGCCGAGTACTCGGTACTCGGCCCAACCCTAAAAAAAGGCCGAATCCGCCGAGATTCGAGCCGAGCTGGCACTGGGGAGCCCCTGCCCAGAGATGGGAACAGTATTCCATGTGAGGCCGAACCTGCGCCTTGTAAAGTTGCAGACGGTGTGCCGGCATGAAATACTGTCCCGCTCTGCTGAGCACGCCAAGCTTTTTAGAGGCCAATTTGGCCTTCTCTTCCAAGTGACCACCAAACTGCACGTCCCTTGATGTGTCGACTCCGAGGGTACCGATACTGGCTGAGGCAAGAAGGGGAGTGCCTTGAAACTGAGGAGATACGACAAAGGGGTTCTTTTTAGCGGTAAACGCGCAAACTTGTGTCTTCTGAGGATTAAACTGCACTAGATTTAGTCACCCCCAATCCGAGACTTTGTCCAGCAAAAACTCGACTTCAGACACAAGTTTGTTCCGATACTCGGCGACGTTTTCCCGATAAATATTGGCACGGCCGGTGTATAGAGCATCACCAGTGCTATCATCCGCATAGCAATGAATGTTACCAGTTAGCAACATATCATTGATATGCAGAAGAAACAGCGTTGGTGATAGCACACAGCCTTGTGGAACACCAGCGTTAATAGGCTTGTAGTCGGAACATGCACCGTCTACAACAACCTTGTTGCTCCGATCTGCAAGAAAGCTGGTGATCCAATCGCACAATTTCTCGGGAAGCCGATAGGAAGGGAGCTTCGAAAGAAGCGCTTTGTGCCAAACCCGATCGAAAGCCTTTGCAATGTCCTAACTAACGTCCAACACCTCCCCCTTGGACTCTACTGCCTCTGCCCATCTATGGGTCAGGTAGACCAGAAGATCACCAGCTGATCGAGCCCGACGAAAACCATATTGGCGGTCACTATTCAGCTGGCGATCCTCAAGGTACCGGATGAGCTGACAGTTAATAATGGATTCCATTATTTTGGAGTTGGAAGTGTCAGAGCGGTCGCCATTTTTAGGGATCGAGTGGACAAAAGCTGTCTTCCATGAATTCGGGACTACGCCTTGGGACTAGGAGTACCGGAAAAGACGCGTTAGGACCGGTGCCAACTCCGGAGCACACGTCCTCAGGACAATTGGAGGGATTCCGTCAGGCCCACTCGACTTCTGGATGTCCAGGGAGAGAAGTGCTTTGCGAACCTAGCGCTGTGAGAACAACACATCCGGCATAGAGCACTCACACCGCGGGATGGTCGGCGGTGTTTTCCCCCCGTCATCAAGAGTCGAGTTGGATGCAAAAAGGGAGCCTAAAAGGTCGGCTTTGTTTTTTGGGTCATGGGCCAGTGAGTCGTCCTCCCTGTGCAGAGATGGTAGTAATGGCTTACAGAAATTCCCTTGGACAGCCTTGGCAAGAGACCAGAACGCACGGGTTTCCGAAGGAAGGCGAACTAGTTTCTCGCCAATTCTGCCTATGTGCTCTGACTTTGCCTTGGCAATAACTCTTTTGAAGGACCTGGAGACGAAGTTATACTTCTCTTTAAGTGTGCTGGTGTTTACATCCCGAGTCGCCGAAGCCGCAGCCCAGGCTTGATAACATTACTGCTTACTGCGTAATGCAGTCTTACAGGAGCGACCAAACCAAGGCTGAGATCTGCCTCCGATGGGTACCACAGATGATGGAATAAATAGTTCCATTCCCTGTAGCATCCGCTGGGATCACCCGGCGTGAAGCAAACCCGCCCCCATGGGTAGGATGCAAAGAAAGACCGCATTCCGTCCCAATCCGCCGACCTGTAATGCCAAACACGGCGGCAACCTGCAGAACGCAACCGCGAAGAGAGCGTGAGTGGTACCATACTCCGGATCAGACAATGGTCCGAAGAGCCGAGAGGGGCATCGACGGAAACCTGATATCCGTCCGGATGAGAGGTCAGCAGAAGGTCCAACATGGAAGGTGTATGATCCTCCACATCTGGAATCCGCGTAGGCGAAGTAACCAGTTTTGTCAGACCATATGCCAAGGCAAAGTCATAAACAGATCTCCCCGCATGATCGGTTAAATGTGAACCGAGCGATTCGGCATGGTGTGCGTTTAAATCGCCAAGGATCACGATCTCTGCGGATGGGACCTGTTGCAGCAAGGAATCTGTAGCCATTTGGACGTGGTCGATGAGTCGGTCTGTTTCGGCATTACCGCTATATGGCCTATAGAGGCACCCGTAGACGCGCGGATGGTCGTCTCTGTCTACGCGTAGCCAAAAGATGGACAGGTCCGAACCTTCAAGACTGCCGAGGCGTCGAGAACAGATGTCCTCTCTGACATACACGCAAACTCCAGCCCGAGGCACAAAGGAGTGCTCCAATTTGTACCCCGGGTAGGAAAGATACGAAATATCAGCCGGAGAGGAAACCTGCGTCTCGGTCAGGAAGAGCAAGGCCGGCTTCGCCGTCTCGAGATGGTAGTGGACGGCGTTTAGGTTAGAGTGAAGTCCCCTGATGTTGCAGAAATTCACGGATAGCGTGGCAGGGGTCGCCTTGGTATTGTTGCTCAGTTTGCCCCGAGCAGTTATGTTTTTGAGCGGAATTTTGCCCCCCCCCCCCCCTGAATACGCGGGGCAGCCTGAGCATTCACGCTTAGGATTGGAATAACATGGTCGTGAATGCTCAGTGAGGGATTCTCCAGGGGTACTGGTACCCTGGGTTAGTCTATCGTGTAATTCCGCTACCATGTTGATGGGGGGGGGGGGGATTGCGCCTCCGGCCACCTGCACTCACCAGACGAAACGCAGAAGCAGAGCTTCTACTTCACGCCGGTATTCTGTGAGGTCGTGGTACCAACCCGGCTCGAGCCGGCCCATACGTGCAACAGCAAAAACTGCTGCGTGGCTCTACCACCGTTTATTATATATATATATAAAAATATTATGTTTTCCTTTAGTTCTACTGCGGATATTTCGTTACAATTTTTTTAATAAGAGGATATTTGATTTTGGTGAAATGAATACCAAACTTTTTATTCAATCTAAAAATAAACGGAAAGAAAAAATAACAAGTATTTTTTTTTACATAATACTCGTAAGTGTTACCAACGAGCACACAGACCATCTATTGGTAAGTGGATCCTGTGGCGCAAAGACAAAAAGTGTCTCCGGTTCTCTACGCTCACCATACGTAACACAGCTTTGCTATTTTACACTGGTATTATGTGAGAGCGTGGTCCTACCCCGGTATAGAGACCAAAGGAACATTATGATATTTTCCTTTTTTTGAATAAAAATTAATTACTTATATAATATGATATTGTTGCAAATATTAGTGTAGTATGTTATGTAGTGGTTAGCGCTCGCTGTAAGCTTCATAGTACTCGAGCAACCCGGGTTCGATCCCTGGCGGCACCAATGAAATTGTTACTTGCAATTTTAAGTGCTGATTTACCACGTGCTCGGCGGTGAAGGAAAACATATATGTGAAGTTAAAAATATAAGCTAAGTATAGCCATTCAACGGGGAAACGCAGCGTTCTTGGCGCGATACCGCGGGTAGTAGGACTATATGATAATTAAGTTTCTAGTTCTAATTTTTTTTTATTATTATAGTTTTTAATATTGTATATAATTAAATACATTTCGACAGACTGATGTCAGTAATGATTGAATACAGATGTTAGCCATGTTAAAAAAAAAGTTTAAAAAAATTAAGGAAAAATAATGTTCATAACGGTGATGGTCATCTATTGTCTCCGTAACAGGATCCATCACCCCATGGCATCACTTATCGTAAGAGGCGATTATGGGAAATGTCAAAAAAATTTATGCGGTAGCCATATTAAATTGTACTTTCTTTCTTCTTTTCTTTCCCTAGATGGCGTATAATCACCTTGTCGACGCGAAACTTCAAAGACGTACCAACTAGTATCGCGATAGTCAGTCCCCCTGCCAATCATGCTGCCAGGGCAATCTTTCCTACAACAAGATATTTCAATGTCTAGCAGTGGACTCTTACGCATTATTTTTATCATAATTCTGAGTTTTAACGTGGTAGAGCCATGCTGCAGCTATATTAGTAGTATAGTTGTAGCACGAATGGGTTGACTCGACCGGGAAAGGACCACACTCTCAATACCAGTGTAAAATAGCAGCTTGATACTGCTGTGTTTCGAATGGTGAGTGTAGAGAACCGGAGACCCATTTTACTGGAAAAGAGGCATTCCATCGTAGTCCTCACGGGTGACGACGCATCTGCATTTTGATTCTTCATTGAGGATAAATGTAGATGTCTATGGGTCACAGCAACCACTTACCATCAGATGGACTGTGTGCTCGTTTGTCACCCTATCCTATAAAAAAAAGAGTACGAATCAGGAGATTGGCTGCAGCGTCTTCCTAATAACGACTAAAAATAATAAAAAACTGCGGCTGCCAACCCGCTTGCCAAGCGTGGGAACTACGGCAAATAACCGTTAAGGCAATCTATGGGGGAGACCTATGTTCAGCAGTGGACTTTAATAGGCTGTAGCGGTAACGGTAAAGGTGACCGAGTGAACTGCAAAACAATGCAGTCAAAGTCAAGAGTCATAGACTGTCAAAAAGCACGGAATTCATCCAATAAACAGACAACACTTTGAGAACTGGTTATTCATGTCTTAATATCATGCAAATAACCCACTGAGTTTGATTCAAGGCAGTTATTTCGATGTTACAGACAGACACTTCAATTTTATTTATATACTAGCTGTTCCCCGCGACTTCAGCCGCGTGTAATTTAGGGTTTTAATTATATTGCTCAGAACCCTAATTCTTTTTCTCAAATATAAGTTGCCTAAGTTACTCCTTATGACATCAACTATCTGCCTGTGAAAGTCCCGTCGAAATCGGTCTAGCCGTTTCGGAGATTAGCCGGAACAAACAGACAGACAGACAGAGAAAAATTTTAAAAATTGTGTTTTTGTTATAAGTACTGTATATACATTCATATTTATTTTGTAAAAAGCTGTTATTTTAACATTACAAACAGACACTTCAATTTTATTTATTTGTATGTATAGATATATACTAAACTTGTAGATGTATAGATTTATACAAATGTACCAGTAGTAATCAGGACTTTAGACCCTCAGAGTGGAAATAGTAATAGGCAATGAGGTCTATCCTATATAAGTAAAGATATAATGACGTGTTACATAATATTACTAAATAAAAACTTAAAGCACTCTTGCTATTCCGTTTCCATTATTCATTCGAAATACCAAAACATATTTCACCTAATTATGTCAGCTATTTCATATCGCAAGCTCTCTCATACTCTATAAAATTACTAACTGTGCCCAGCATGCGTCGCAATGCCTATTTTTTGTAACAAACCTTTGCACGCACGCACACACTCATCTAAGTTTCATCGTAATGAAATGAATATAATCAAACTGTGTAGTGGCGGCGTATTACCCACTACCCCATATAATTCCACGGCTGTCCTAAGAGGCGACAGGGGGAAACTAAACCAAGATGAATGGTAGAGGGTAGAGGATCGCATAGAAGATGAATACACAAACGAATTATTATTTATAATCGAGACGAAAAAATATAGACTAAACGTTTACAGCTCTACCTTCGATCTAAATAACATAATACTAAGTAGTAACGATGTAAGAATATCCACTAACCAATTTCATCCCATGGGTGTCATAAGAGGCGGCAGGAGGTAGGAAACCAGGAGAAGAGCATACCCTAGCTTCATATAATAGCTTCTTCCTAATAAAAAAAACTGCGACTGACAACCCACCTGCCAAGCGTGGCAACTATGGTAAAACTTCTCTTATGGTGCAATCTATGAGGAGGCTTATGTTTATCAGTGGATTTTATACGCTATAATAAATTAGCAAATTAATAAACATTGTTTGTAATAAACCCTTTATTATTAATAGACCACTTGAAACTAATATTTGTAGTATATATTAAAGCAACGTTCGCATTTAAATTTTATTCAATTCCTTAAGAAAGTAGGTATCACTAGCATTGCGATATCTGCGAACTGTGTTATCAGTTACACTCATTCCTTGCTCAATTATACAAGAAAATTGTTCAAGTACCTAGTTTGGTAAGAACTCGGCTTGCCTTTTTTGTTCGGACGCTTACTATGTTCACAGTTTCAGAAATAATGTTCTCTGTATAATCAATAGTCAATGAACAACAACTATAACTTAAATTTTAAAAACCCCCGTAACAAAAAGAACTGATGATCTACAAACGGCTGAACTGATTTTCTCTCGATTGTGTATTAATTACTTTCAAATGAAAAAAAACTTAATCTAAATTAGTTCCACAGATACGCAATGCAATTTTCTTGCATCTCTCTGTATTCGTGGGGAGTTAAAAAGCAAATTAAACTACAGGGATTACCAAATGTGGAGATATTTGCTATGAAGCATACATGTACGTGGTAAAGCCATGCTGCAGCTATATTAATAGTATATTTGTAGTCAGCTCGACCGAGGAAGGACCACGCTCTCACAGAATACCAACGAAAAATAGCAGCTTAACGCTGCAGCAGGGCTAGCATGGGCCGAAGACAATTTTATCCCCGGGGAAAGGAGAAAATATTTATCCTCTCGCTTAGTTTTATCCACCCTTCGAGCATGGGCACACTGGTGGATATAATATCCACAGTAGATAAAATGGAAGATAGACTTAGACTTAGATATATTTTTTGTATGAATATAAACTTAAACCCACGTCCAATGAACTAAGATAGAATTGTCCCTTTCAAAAGTCAAAAAATCATAATTTTTTGTCTTTAATTTGGCACCATGCTACGGACGGGAGATATATGTCTACTCGTTATGTCAAACGGGGATATACTTCTCCTCGTTGCCGTGCTTTGGCATAGGGACAAAATAATTTTATCTCTTGTTAGTGGATATAATCGGTGGATAAACTTTTTGTCCCCAGCCCATGCTAGCCGTGCTGTTTCGTATGGTGAGTGTAGAGAACCGGAGACCCTTTTATTGGAAACGAGGCATTCCATCTCAGTCCTCACGCGTGACAACGCATCTGCATTTTTATTCGTAGTCGAGGATAGATGTAGATGTATATGGGCCTCAGCAACTACTTGCCATCAGATGGACTGTGTTGTCATTTGTCACCTTTATCCTATAAAAAAATCAATAAGGAGTCAGCCTCATGGTAGGAGCGTAAGATCGTGGTGATATTTCAACCCATAATGGTCGGAAAAGTGATCTTAAAAATGTTAAACAACTCTAATTAATGGTGATATATTCCGCATATGCCAATACTTAGACCGATAATGGGGAGTAGCGTCAAAAACGGTAAACTAATATCAATATCAGATACTGCGGTCGTCAATGTGCCTACTAATTGAGTCGATTTTGGCATATTTTCCCTACAAAAGGAACCCTAGCAAAGGTCTTATTCAGGCTGGGGACGAGAAATAAAAATCTATTTTTTTATTTACGATTTATTATAATAATGATAATAATAATAAACCTAGCAAGCTAACAGCATAGCAAAGTGGCGAAGCAATCAGCTTTGTAGCGGTTTCTAACGGTTGCCGTTGAGCAATCAGTTTCAAAATAGGAGGTTCAGATGCCTGGGTAATCAGTAATCGATTGCCGAAAACAGAATTTGAAAATTCGAAACCGTTCTCGAGATAATCGTGGGACAGACGGACAGACGGACGGACAGACGGACGGACAGACGGACAGACGGACAGACATCGTGAAATCAATAAGTGACTTCGCAAGCTTCGCCACTTAATAATCTTTATTGATAAACATATTACATTCATATTTACAATGCTCAACAGCCTCTAAACCAGGATATTATACCTGTATTTCAGGGGCTAATTTTCCTTCCCTATTGCGTTAATGTATTTTATATTTCACATTATCCCTTTTTGAATTTTTTAAGAATTAGACAATTTTTGAAGAATCGCAATAAAAATTAATTTTTCAAAAGACAATCATCATCATTTATCATTATTATAACGATTCACAAATCCACTTTTGAACATAGGCCTCCTTCAAGCAATGCCCCAAAGGCGGTCCTGAACCACCTGCATCCATTGACTTTCTGCATCTCTGCATCTGCGCAGGGAGCGGGGCATGAGGCCGCGGCCAGCCACTCGCAGGCCACGACATGGCCACACAGGTTTGCAGACTCACTTACATTGCAAACGAATAAAACTGGCCGCTACCGTGACCGTCACCGTGGCCGCCACCATAAGCCGCTTGTATGTAGGAGACGCTTTATGATTGTAGCACGAACGGGTCGACTCGACCGGGGTAGGACCATGCTGTCACAGAATATCAGAGTAATCATCATTACAGCCCTTCACAAGTCCACTGCTGAACATAGGCCTCCCCAAGGAATGCCACAAAGCACGGTCCCGAGCCACCTGCATCCATCGACTTCCTGCATATCTTACCAGGTCATCACTCCATCGAGTGGTAGACTGCCCTACACCTCGGTTACCGATACGATCCTCCTAGTCAAGAACTTTCCAGTTAAGCTATGATCGTTAAAAACCCCGAGCATATCCCTATCCATAGCTCGCTAAGCGACGAGCAACGATCTTCATCATTCGGCCAGCAGTGAGGGACCACATCTCAGATCCACTAATTTGTCAGCACTGGCAACACACACTGGTTATACAATCTTCTTTGCAATCAATCTTGTTTGCAAGTTTTGAGGCATATCTGACGATATGTGTCGTTATCTCCTGAACGCTCCCCAAACCGAGATGAATCCGTCGATTAGCCTCTCGGCCAAAATACGACTTATCTAGTCGAACTATTTGTCCTTGGTGAACATACTCGTGGTCGTTGTCATGTTATAAACAATTACATCTTTTCTTTATCTAGAAAAGATATAAATATATATTAATTTAGAAATTTTATTCGAATATAAGACCCGGCACCCACAAGCGGAACGAAACACAAGGGTCCTTCGGCATTCTTACATGCAAGTGCACACTGATGGCAACTATGCCACTGTGTATTTAGGTATTCCGTAGCATACCGTCGGTACATCATGCTCACACCGAGCTAATACTTAAACGTTGCAAGCTAATTAATTGTTTGTATTTATTTTAAACTAGCTGTTCAACGCGACTGCGCCCGCGTGGAACTTATTGTGATTGGATTTCATGGGTTTTAATATGTTTCGCGCGGAACCCTTACTATTTTCCTAAAATAAAAGTAGCCTAAGTGACTCCTTATAACATCAGCTATCTACCAGTAAAAGTCCCATATAAATCGTTTCACAGGGTTTTGAGTGATGCGTGTTTTGTAGAGTTTTATTATAGTATAGATAGATGGTACGAGCGATAGCGTTATTTTTATAGTTACTGTCATTATCGTTAGAATATCTACTTTAATGTCACAATCATGAGTTATGTTACTATTCGTCACCTAAAAGAAACGAAGAAGTTACTGTGAAGTCTACTAGCGACGACGGATATTCTAAATATCGACGACGATCCCAAAAGCAGGGTGGATAAACTGCCACCGTCCGAAATCATGATATTGACAATATTATAATATAATAATTCGCTAATTTCGCCCTATAATTCGCTTCTTTTAAAAATTTTAAACGTCCACATCAACGTGGAGTTGTGCAGTTCAATAAAATCAATTCAATATGTTACTAAATATATAAATAAAGGTCACAGGTCACTTTTAGCATACAATCACCAAATGAAGTAGAAAAATTTCAATCTGGACGTTACATCTGCAGCTCTGAAGCAGTATGGAGGATTTTGTCATTCAGTGTGCACGACCGGGCTCCCACGATTATTCATCTTGCAGTTCGTTTAGAAAATGGACAAAGGGTATATTATATTCTACTGGTATATTTCACTGAGAATAATATTTAAGAAGTTGTTAATAATCCACGGGATACAAAATTAACAGCATTATTCAAGTTATATGCTCAAGATGATTTCGCGAAAACACTGACATATGATTAAGTTCCAAGTTACTATACATGGAATCAGACTTCAAAAACTTTTCAACGACAAAAGCAAGGCACTGTAGTCGATGGTTTCCCTGGAGTCAAAAAAACGGATGCTCTTGGGAGGATCTATGTGATTTATCCCAACAACAGTGATTGCTTTTATTTGAGAATGTTACTTCATGTTGTAAATGGTCCAACATCTTTTGCACACCTGAGAACTGAAGAAGGTCCTATTTATAATACTTATAAAGCAGCATGCAAAGCTAGGGGTCTCTTGGAAAATGATTCTCACTGCGAAAACACACTATCAGAAGCTGCTATGTGTAGTACACCTAGATCATTGAGATATTTGTTTGCCATCATTGTAGCGTTTTGTCAAATTAATAGAACTATGTTTTTTTTAACATTAAGCAATTGGCTTATGGAGGCATATTTTTAAATAAATTTGCTTTTTAGAAACATATAACACGGGTGCGTTCCATCCATTCCATCTCAAAACTTATTGAATGACCTACGTATACCAGTCAACACACGGCATGGTGACAATTAGTGGCAGTTTGTTTAAAATTGATAACAACATCCAATAAGTAAATAAAATATACCTATATCTTATGTAAAATACACAAAAATAGGCTAGAATTATTACAAGGGCTAAAATAATACAACACATACATAGGAAAATACATACGAGTATAAAGGTATAAAACAGTTATTTCTGAAAAACTATCCTATATCTCTCAATCTATCAACGACCTAAATAACCCAGTGTAGCAACGCCCTTACGCATGCATTTCGTGACACGTACATATCGACATCTAATTGGTCGCAGGATGTATGTGTAGCCTAACCCGGCGGGTCTTGTGGTCTATTTGAAAATACCAAATTTAGTATATAAGCTGCGTACGCGCCGATAATTGATCATACTACATTCTCACTCCAGTAGCACCGGTAATCAATAATCATGAAATCAATCGTGAGTATTTAACATTTTATATAATATAAAATTTATTATAGTATCTAGTTTTGTGTATTAATAATATTCAATATTTTAATGCGTTTCAAACATAAGCTAAAAAATCTCCACACTAATTATTCCTTATGTACCATGGATAACCCGACTATAATAAATAATAATAATAATAATATAATCGGTAAAATATGGACGATTATCTGTATAAGTTAGGTTTGGGCAAGTGGCTGAAGGAATTAATTCCAAGATCGGCCTTATTAAGGCGTTTCCCTGATCAAATAACCTTGAGCATTCGTTCCCTCTTTAGACGTACGCTGCTTTATCATAGAATTCACACAATTTTTGGAATTATTTTAATTAAAAATGAAAAACGAACTTTAAAAGTTAAAATAAAACGTGAAGAATATAGATTTTTAAATTATCTATCCATTAGTGTAATTCTCAAATGATTAAAGAGTTGTTACATTTTAAATGTATTTATAACACATAAACGCAAATTAGAACGTGGAATGAGATGATAGGATATCGAACATTAATAATGTGCTTTTAGATGTAGTTTATTTCTCATAACTAATGAGATAATCGTCTCTTAAGAACGCACTATCACAAGGTTTTGGTTGGGAAATCGCCTTAAATACGGTTCGAATAGTAAGAAGGTTCCTATCTTTGGATGCCTAACTCCACCGATGGCTTAGGAATATCCGCCGCGGTGGACAATAGCCTAAAAAATAATAACATTATTTATATAGATTGTGTTTATATTTATAATATTATAAATTTATGACAATATAATATGTGATAATGTAATAATAATAAACCATTCAATAAGTTTCACAAAAGAGGGTTTACTACTAGAGATGAGAATATAATAACTATTCATTCAAAAATATTATTTGGTTCGTTGAAATTTTTGTTTTACTTAAAATAGTAATAATCATGACAACATATTAACATTCTTTTTTTTTCTTAGAAATGAAAAGAGGTCTTATAAACTTTTTGCTACAAAGAAGTAATATTAAACAAGATAGATTGATATAAGAAATTGGAACATTCTAAATATTTTGAATAATAATTCCAGGTATTCTTCGCTCTCCTCGCGGTGGCCGCGGCAAAACCCAAACCCGGTGGTCTCTCTCTTGGTTGGTCCGGTGGTTCTTTAGGGGGATGGGATCATGACGTAAGTGATACAGTACTAGTAAGTCACAAAAATCAAACGCTTCATTTGACGATCAAAATATAACAGATAATTTTAATTTTTCCAGCTGTCCTCGCTTAGCTTCATACAACAACCAAGCTATGCCGTAGCAGCGCCTGTTGTCCACGCTGCGCCCGTTGTCCACGCTGCGCCCATTGTCCACGCAGCCCCCGTGGCCATCGCTAAGCCTGCTGCCACCAGTTACTCTTCCTTCCAACGGGTACACCTTCCTTCTTTTAATAAAATCAAGCCTGGCCAACTCCTTTTTAAACACAACAGTAGAGATATATCAATCAAGAAAACAATTTTTTATTCTCTTCATCATCGTAAGCCCGTAAAACTCTACTGCTGGACCTGATCCTCTACCGTTGTAAGGAGATTTCGCCTTAGCCGTAACACTTGTTACACGGTTGTGACAATCCTAGTACCACACGTCTTGCACATTTGACGCTGTTCTCCGTAGCGATTATATTCTCGATATTTACGTTTTGTAAACGAGATGTATACATCGCCATCTGTCGGAAAACTCATTTCTGAGTGGGTTTTAGGGCAAGGAAGTGTCCGGTGCGCTGCGCCAACGCATGTTAGCGAATTTCACATGTCTTCGAAATATTTTTTTTCTTATTTCTCAGATATACAAGTTTCCTCACAATGTTTTCCTTCACCGCCGAGCACGTGGTAAATCAGCACTTAAAATTGCAATTGACGATTTTATTGGTGTTGGCGGAGATCGTACCCGGTTTGCTCACATGCTGTGAAATTTACAGCGAGTGCTAACCATCTGAGCTACCACGGCTTTCACAAGGGTCACCAGTGACCACACAACCCACCTTATATAAAATAGCAACAATCTTATTAATATTGGATATTGAATTTCAGGTAATCCACCCAGTTTCCGTAGCACGGCCTGTGATCCATGCCGCTCCTGTTATCCAGGCCGCCCCTGTTGTCCACGCTGCTCCTGCTATTATCCCTCAACCAATCGTCCATTCAGCACCAGTTTTAGAGTCCTATGCCCAGCCTGTCATCCAGAAATACCTGTCTTTGGGCTCATACGGTCACGGATGGTAAGCTGGGTGCTCTTGGATGCGTTGTAAATAATGGTTAAATTAATACTATTTTATTATCTTAAGCGTTGAGATCATGTCCGTACTGTGGGCGTGGTGCAAATAAAGTATTTCCTAATCTATACATTTTGAGTTTTATTGATTTACCGATCTGCCGAGGATAATGTCTTATGTATTTTCCTCGCCGTACCAAATTTATATGTCAGTTTTTCACCGCTAAGGCCTTAAGGTGTATACGTGGTAGACCCATGCTGCAGCTATACTATGGTTGTAGCAGGAATGGGCTAACTTGACCGGGAAGCACCACGTTAACACAGAATACCAGCGTAAAACAGCCGCTTAATGTTAAAGTTTCGTATGGTGAGTGTAGAAAACCGGTGACCCTTTTTACTGAAAAAGAGGCATTCCATTTTGGTTCTTTAGGGGCGAAAACGTATCTGCATTTTGATTCTTAATTGAGGAAAACTGTAAATGTCTATGGGCCACAGCATCAACTTACCATCAGGTAGACTTAGGCTTTGCAATAAATTACCTCTACATATCAGGAAACCGACTTCTGTTGCTGCCTATAAGAGAACGGTGTCAGAGCACTACCTTTCTTCTTCCAGTGGCTAACTTTCTTAAATATTTCTGCCTATGTATGGGTTGATGTCATGATTTCTATATAATATATATTATGTTTATGTAAGTATGCTTAAAATGTGGGTATTATGTATTATTTATATGCGTATACTATTTGACAAATATAGAGCATATTATGTAGGTAATTTGTAGTAATATATATGTTTAAGTGTATTTATATGAATATTATGTATATTTTATATTTATATTTATGTATTTAAACATTTTCATGTTATATAACACCTGCTTAAGTTTCTCCGCTTAGCTGTAGAGAATACCTAAAAGCAAATTTAACATTGCAATAAAGATTTTATATAAAGAAATAGATATTATGTTCATTTATTTATGTACCTATATAAAAAATATAAAATAACAATTACAAACAAAAAACTAAAAACTAAAATTATTATATAGCCAGCGCTACTCCCCGCCGTATAGTAAGTACCAAGAAAGATGGCAATTATTTATTTCCTCGTAAAAAAATTGATTATGAAATTTAATAACAGAAAAGAAAGTATCCAGGACACCTAATATCAATATTAAATGACATCACCAGCATGTTATTTAAAAGTGACATTGGACGCTAAGCCCGACCAACTGATAATAAGCAGTCAATACGGATCCCAGATACCATTTATCATATATAGGCTGTAACTTTAACTAACTTTATAGGATCATAGAAACCTTCTAATGCCTTAACCTCACAAACGAGCACTCAGTCTGGTTGACAGTAAATGAATGCTGTAAACCATAGACAGCTACATCTATAGTCGATTAAAAATCAAAATGCGGATGCGTTGTCACCTCTTAACTAACATGATATATTTAATGTTTTTTTTTTAATAATATTAATCCTGAAGCAATTTATGTGTTTCGGTGGTGGTGAGTAGTGAGTGTAAAGAACCGGAGACCCTTTTAGTGGAAACGAGGCATTCCATCTCAGTCCTCACGGGTGACAACGCAACCGCATTTTTATTCGTAGTCGAGGATGGTTGTAGATGTCTATGAGCTACAGGCACTACTTACCATCAGATGCTCTCATGTACTCATTTGTCATCTTTATCCTATAAAAAAAACATAATATGTCAAAATTCATCAAGGCGTTGAAGCTACAGAGAAGGCAAAAGAAATAGACACACATGTATATTCTCGAAAATCTTTACTCTCCGTCTGGTGTAGACGGGTATAAAAGAAGATGCAATAGGAAATTCTATTGCAAGCGTTACACATTTTTGAAAAACTTGACTGTTCTTTACGTTTCAGCAAAATCTAGAACCTTCAAATAGAGATTTTAACAGTGGTAGAGCCAGGCGGCAGCTTTTGCCGTCGCATGGATGGGCCGGCTTGAACCGGTGTGGTACCACGACCTCACAGAATACCAGCGTGAAGTAGAGGTTTACCTCTGCGTTTCGCTTGGTGAGTGCAGGTAGCCGGAGGCCCTTTTTACTGGAAATAAGGCATTCCATCCTAGTCCTCACGGGTGAAAACGCATCTGCATTTTGTTCTGTAACAGAGGATAGATGTAGATATCTATGGGCCGCAGCAACCACTGACCATCAGGTGGACTGTGTGCTCGTTTTTCACCCTTATCCTATAAAAAAAGAGAACCGGAGACGCTTTTCACTAGAAACGAGGCATTTCGTCATAGTTCTCATGGGTGACAACGCATCTGCATTTTGGTTTCTAATATGCGGAGTATTAAAAACAATTAATCCAAATACAGATCAACTGTGTCCTGTCGAAATATCCCCTTTCATTTTTCTTAGTTTAGTAATGGGGTAAAAAATACGTGTCAAGTGACCGCTTAACGCTAAACACTTAACGCTAAACTTAATCAAAAATAGATGTAAATGTCCATGGGCCACAGAATTTACTTAACATCAGGTGAACTGTGTGCTCGTTTGTCAGCTTTATCCTGTAAAAAAATCAATAAGGAATCAGCCTCTTGGTAGCAGTGTAAGATCGTGGTGATATTTAGACCCGTAATGGTCGGAAAAGTGACCTTAAAAAATGTTAAACATAGACTCTAATTAATGGAGATATACGTTCCGCATGTTCATATGTTCAGCAGTGAACTTGTGAAAGGCTGTAACGATGATGATGATGATGATGATGATGATGATGATGATATTCTGCATATGCCAGATGTTACAAAATACTTAGACCAATGATGGGGAGCAGCGTCATAAACGGGAGACTAATATCAATATCAGATACTGCGATCGTCAACGTGCCTACCAAGCGAGTCGATTTTGGCATATTATCCCTACAAACGAAACCCTAGCAGAGGTCTTATTCAGGCTGAGGGCGAGGAATAATAAAAAAATCTATTTTTTTTAAATTTACTTTATATTTCACACTTTCCTTTTTGAATTCTTTTAAAAATTAGACAGTTTTCGAAAATTCGTAATAAAAATAAATTTTTCAAAAGATAATAAACCTAGCAAGCTAACAGCATAGCAAAGTGGCGTATCAATCAGCTTTTTTTTTGCCGTTGAGCAATCAGTTTCAAAATAGGAGGTCAGATGCCTGGGTGATCAGTAATCGATTACTGAAAACAGAATTTGAAAATTCGAAACCGTTCTCGAGATAATAGTGGGACAGACGGACAGACATCGTGATATCAATAAGTGTCTTCGCAAGCTTCGCCACTTAATAATCATCATTTATCATTATTACAGAGAATCACAAATCCACTTTTGAACATAGGCCTCCTTCAAGCAATGCCCCAAAGGCGGACCTGGACCACCTGCATCCATTGACTTTCTGCATCTCTTTTAGGTCGTCACTCCATCGAGTGGTAGACCGCCCTACACTTCGCTTACCGGTACGAGCCTCCTAGTCAAGAACTTCCAGTTAGGCTGTGATGGTTTTATTTAAGCTGTAGAGGACTTTTTAATCAGCAACAACTGCTGTAACACACAACAACAGAATTATATTCACCATATAAAAGATTTGATGACGGCTCCGTGGCGCAGTGGCTTAGCAATGAGTTCCAGCGCTTGGGGCTGCGGGTTCGAATCCCGCACGGAACAAGTATTTGTATGGCCTACAAATAATTGTTCCGGGTCTGGATGTTTGTCCTTGTGCAATTTATGTTTGTAAACTGCCTCCACGATACAGGAGAAAATCCTAGTGTGGGGGTAACGTTTTTTAAAAAAAAAGAAAAAAAAAGAAAGAATTTTGTGTGAATATCCTTGGGTAGCAAAAATTAAACAGCCGTATTGTCTCGCCTAACAGATTATCTACCTACCGAAATGGCATCTATATGCTTAATGTAGCGTTGTTTTTATAGTTACCGCCATTATCATTAGAATATCTACTTTAATGTCACAATCGTGGTAGAGCCTGATGCACCCCCCCGAACGAGTTCCCGCCTTGTCGTGGCGGGCAGGGGGGGGGGGGGCTTAGTAGCCGTGTCTTGGTCACCCACGTTGAACAAAGAGGAACCCCTTGGCTGGCCCGTGGTGTAGGGCCGGCCCGAGGTGGCCGCTCCGAGTGGGCTTGACGAGCCCACTTCGGATGTGTGTCGGTGGGCTGCGGTGAGAGGGGTGTCCGCTCCCTCTACCTCTGCAGCCGAGGTGGAGTCGCGGAGGAAGAGGAGTGTTGGAATGGCGATGCGTCACTCGCCCTATCCTCCGCGACTCTGGCGTGGCCGCACCGTTAATGATGCGGTGGTGGTGGGGCTGCGGGGGGAGAGGAGTGTCGGTATTGCGAGGCACCGCTCTCCCTACCCTCCACAGCCGAATCTCGGTTGGCGGCGGAGCCATAGACTAGATCCACCGCTGGGGTCAGGAATGCTGGTGCTTCTGAGTGCTAGTTATTCCTGGCCCCATGGCCTTCGCGCATCGGACACGGGGGCGTCATTTGCGCATGTGAAATTGGAGGCCGATGAGGAGGGCGTGCCATGTGTTCTGGTGCGCCTTACCTGAGAAGGAGATGGGGGAGGAGTAGTCCTCTCCCGAGGAGAGGCCGCCATGGGGCGGCCATCGCAGATGGGGCCACGGATGTGTGCGAAAGCGTTCCCGTGACCCTGCCAATATGCGACGAAGGTGGAACACCATGGGGCTTTAGTCGATGCAAGTCCAACATAGCCCGTCCTTGCCCCCGCGAGGCGGGTATGCGTAGGCATTTCCCCATGTAAAAACAATAAAAGAGCCATGATGCAGCTATATTAATTGTATAATTGTAGCACGAATGGGTCGGCTTAACCGGGGAAAGACCACGCTCTCGCACATCTCAGCGTAAAATAGAAGCTAACGCGTAACATGTTCCGTACGGTAAGTGTAGAGAACCGGAGACCCTTTTTTTCTGGATAAGAGGCATTCCATCTTAGTCCTCAGGGTTGACAACGCATTTGAATTTTGATTCGCAAACGATTATATGTGGATGTCTTGGGCCACAGCAACCACTTACCATCAGGTGGACTGTGTGCTCGCTTGTCACCCTTATCCCATAAAAAAAATCATGAGTTACGTTACTATTCGTTATGTAAAGAAAACCTTGCCGTCAGTGGGCGCCTAGCCTTAAGTAAAAATGGGTGAAGTTATACAGTCAACCCACCAAAGTTAGTGGCAGTTTCTTTAAAATTAATAATAATCTAAAATACACGAAGTCTAAAATAGGCCAAAATTATTACAAGGGCTAAAATAATACTTATAAGCGACATAATAAGCGACAGTAGCCTAATGGCAGGGCGCGGACTGCGAACTTGAAAGGTCGTGGGTTCTAATCCGCCATTCGACTATTGTCGTGAACCACTTCTAACATAACCATTTTAAGCTTATCAGAAGTGGTTTAAGGGAATATTAGTAATGTTTAATAGGATTACTAGTGTTTAAAAAAAATACAACACACATAGGAAAATACATACCACTTGTATGAGTAGTAAAGGTATAAAACAATTAGTTATTTCTGAACAACTATCCTATATTTCTCAATCTATCAACGACCTAAATAACCCAGTGTACCAACGCCCTTACGCATGCATTTCGTGACACGTACATATCGACATCTAAGTGGTCGCAGGATATGTAGCCTACGGGTCTCGTTGTCGATTTAAAATAATAAATTTAGTATATAAGCTGCGTACGCGCCGATAATTGATCATACTACATTCTCACTCCAGTAGCACCGGTACTCAATAATCATGAAATCAATCGTGAGTATTTATCATTTTATATAAAATAACATTATAATATCTAGTTTTGTGTATTAATAATATTCAATATTAATTTCTTTTTTTAATGCGCTTCAAACATAAGCTATAAAATCTCCACATTAGTTATTCCTCATGTACCATGGAAAATCCGACTATGAAAAAAATCTACAATATTTATCAGCAGACTTTTTTATAGGATAAAATGACAAGCAAGCACACAGTCCACCTGATGGTAAGTGGTTGCTGTGGCCCATAGACATACACATCTATCATCGTTTGCAAATTAAAATGCAGATGCGTTGTCAGCCGTTAGGACTAAGATGGAATGCCTCTTTTCTACCGACTTCAAAAAGGACATGATACTCAATTCGACTGTATGTTTTTATGTGTTACCTCATAACTTGTTTTTTTTTTAAAATTCAGCTTAAATTATCCACACCACAAACAATTCTAAACCATACTTGTTGCCACAATCAAACGCTTAGCTACGACGCTACCGAGCCGGCATTGCATCTATTTACAATAGACAAATCAAGACAAATATTAGTGTAAATTTGCAAAGCATTGATTTGTCTTTGTACATATTAACCAATACCGTCCCTCTAACGGTATTTTTCTACGTCTTCGAAGTTTTGTACGTGTTAGAGCCATGTTATATCATGATTGTAGAACGAGTGGGTTGCTTCACAGAATTTTAGCGTAAAATAGCAGCTTAATGCTGCTGTGTTTCGTATGGTACGTGAAGATAACCGGAGATCCCTTTAAATAGAAACGAGGCCATTCATCTTAGTCCTCAGGTGTGACAACGCATCGGCATTTTAATTCTTATTGTAGGATAGATGTAGTTGTCTGGACCACAGCATCCACATACCATCAGGTAGACTGTGTGCTCGCTTGTCACCCTTATCCCATAAAAAAAATCATGAGTTACGTTACTATTCGTTATGTAAAGAAAACCTTGCCGTCAGTGGGCGCCTAGCCTTAAGTAAAAATGGGTGAAGTTATACAGTCAACCCACCAAAGTTAGTGGCAGTTTCTTTAAAATTAATAATAATCTAAAATACACGAAGTCTAAAATAGGCCAAAATTATTACAAGGGCTAAAATAATACTTATAAGCGACATAATAAGCGACAGTAGCCTAATGGCAGGGCGCGGACTGCGAACTTGAAAGGTCGTGGGTTCTAATCCGCCATTCGACTATTGTCGTGAACCACTTCTAACATAACCATTTTAAGCTTATCAGAAGTGGTTTAAGGGAATATTAGTAATGTTTAATAGGATTACTAGTGTTTAAAAAAAATACAACACACATAGGAAAATACATACCACTTGTATGAGTAGTAAAGGTATAAAACAATTAGTTATTTCTGAACAACTATCCTATATTTCTCAATCTATCAACGACCTAAATAACCCAGTGTACCAACGCCCTTACGCATGCATTTCGTGACACGTACATATCGACATCTAAGTGGTCGCAGGATATGTAGCCTACGGGTCTCGTTGTCGATTTAAAATAATAAATTTAGTATATAAGCTGCGTACGCGCCGATAATTGATCATACTACATTCTCACTCCAGTAGCACCGGTACTCAATAATCATGAAATCAATCGTGAGTATTTATCATTTTATATAAAATAACATTATAATATCTAGTTTTGTGTATTAATAATATTCAATATTAATTTCTTTTTTTAATGCGCTTCAAACATAAGCTATAAAATCTCCACATTAGTTATTCCTCATGTACCATGGAAAATCCGACTATGAAAAAAATCTACAATATTTATCAGCAGACTTTTTTATAGGATAAAATGACAAGCAAGCACACAGTCCACCTGATGGTAAGTGGTTGCTGTGGCCCATAGACATCCACATCTATCATCGTTTGCAAATTAAAATGCAGATGCGTTGTCAGCCGTTAGGACTAAGATGGAATGCCTCTTTTCTACCGACTTCAAAAAGGACATGATACTCAATTCGACTGTATGTTTTTATGTGTTACCTCATAACTTGTTTTTTTTTTTAAATTCAGCTTAAATTATCCACACCACAAACAATTCTAAACCATACTTGTTGCCACAATCAAACGCTTAGCTACGACGCTACCGAGCCGGCATTGCATCTATTTACAATAGACAAATCAAGACAAATATTAGTGTAAATTTGCAAAGCATTGATTTGTCTTTGTACATATTAACCAATACCGTCCCTCTAACGGTATTTTTCTACGTCTTCGAAGTTTTGTACGTGTTAGAGCCATGTTATATCATGATTGTAGAACGAGTGGGTTGCTTCACAGAATTTTAGCGTAAAATAGCAGCTTAATGCTGCTGTGTTTCGTATGGTACGTGAAGATAACCGGAGATCCCTTTAAATAGAAACGAGGCCATTCATCTTAGTCCTCAGGTGTGACAACGCATCGGCATTTTAATTCTTATTGTAGGATAGATGTAGTTGTCTGGACCACAGCATCCACATACCATCAGGTAGACTGTGTGCTCGTTGGTCCCACTATTCTATACAAAAAGTTTTCATAAACACAACAACTAAAGAATCTATAAGTGCAATCGTTTCCTCGGTGTCTTAAGGGATGTCTATGCGGAACGCCAATTAGATCGCATGGATCCTAATTAATGGTGGAACAACCAACAGATAAAATATACCAAAATTGTCAAATGGACCAATTTTATTATGTACATATCGAGATCTGTAAATAAACCTACGTTCGCAAAATAAACAGATTTTATTTGATTTGGTTTGAATATGGAGTAGTGGTATTCTGACACCGGTGCTACACGGTCAACTAAATACGGTGAGACATAAACTTGATAAAGATAAATAAATTATTTAGTACTGATTTACAAGATAAAAGTGTTGATGTTATTTTTTCATTGCTTGGTTTAAAATTAAGAGTATCATATAAAGATTATTGTATTAGTATTTTAAATCTTAAGTTTTATATGATAACGTATATATTAACTTATGTTAAACATATTCCTTATAGTTTTCGTCAGCCAGTAAAAGTGTGTATGTGTGTGTGTGTTGGGAAGGGCGGAGAAAGGGGGGGGGGGGGTCATTATTAGCAGGCGGATTAGAAATCGCAGTACCAAACAGTGGTAGAGCCACGCGGCAGCTTTTGCTGTCGCACGGATGGGCCGGCTCGAACCGGGGTGGTACCACGACCTCACAGAAAACCAGCGTGAAGTAGAGGTTTACCTCTGCGTTTCGCTTGGTGAGTGCAGGTGGCCGGAGGCCCTTTTTATTGGAAATGAGGCATTCCATCTTAGTCCTCACGGGTGACAACGCATCTACATTTTGAATTGTAATAGAGGATAGATGTAGATGTCTATGGGCCGCAGCAACCACTTACCATCAGGTGGACTGTGTGCTCGTTTGTCACCCTTATCCTATAAAAAAAAGCAAGAAGTTTCCTATCTTTGGATGCCTAACTCCACCGATGGCTTAGGATTCCTCGCCGCGGTGTATAATAGAATAGAATAGAATATTTTTTTATTCAATATAGATCACATGTGTAATTCTTATGGAAAGTAATTTTTCCTTTACCACTGGATCGAAAAAAACCTCTGTCCTGGGAAGAACTAGCAAGAAACCCAGCGGGACTGTTTTTTTAAAAGCATATTTTACATTAATTGTTGGTATAAAATTTATTTTAGAAACAGCTTGGAAGACAACCTCATTCCCAAGGGTTATTATCAACCATATATTCATTTATACTATAATAACTCTTTTTATACAGTTTCAACTTAACAAAACATTTAAACTTGGTAATAGAGAGAGCCTGTACACTTTCCGGGACCTTGTTGTAATAGCGTATACATTGCCCCAAGAATGAATCACTGACTCTGTGGAGTCGAGAAACTGGTATCACTACCTTGTGTTTGGTCCTAGTGTTTACAGAATTTATATCACTTTTTTTACTAAAAGTACCTTTGTTTTTGTGAACATACATTAAATTTTTGTAAGTATACTGACAGGCCAAAGTTAATATATTTATTTCTTTAAATTTATCTCTAAGACACTCTCGGTTTTAGGTTGTAAATAGCATGGCCCTCTTCTGTAAAGCAAAAATAGTTTCTGAATCAGACGCATTTCGCCATAGCCAAATCCCATAAGCCCAAAAATCTAATAGCCGACATAATAATATTATTTATATAGATTCTACTTATATTTATAATATTATAATTTTGTGACAATATATGTGATAATCTAATAATAATAATACATTCAATAAGTTTCACAAAAGAGGGTTTACTACTAGAGATGAGAATATAATAACTATTCATTCAAAAATCTTATTTCGTTCGTTGAAATTTTTGTTTTAATAAATTAGTAATAATCATGACAATATATTAACATTCTTTTTTTCTAAGAAATGAAAAGAGGTCTTATAAACTATTTGCTACAAAAAACTAATATTAAACACTTTAGAAATTGGACCATTCTAAATTTTTAGAATAATAATTCCAGGTATTCTTCGCTCTCCTCGCGGTGGCCGCAGCCAAACCCAAACCCGGTGGTCTCTCTCTTGGTTGGTCCGGTGGTTCTTTAGGGGGATGGGATCATGACGTAAGTGATACAGTACTAGTAAGTCACAAAAATCAAACGCTTCATTTGGCGATCAAAATATTACAGATAATTTTAATTTTTCCAGCTGTCCTCGCTTAGCTTCATACAACAGCCAAGCTATGCCGTAGCAGCGCCTGTTGTCCACGCTGCGCCCGTTGTCCACGCTGCACCCATTGTCCACGCAGCCCCCGTGGCCATCGCTAAGCCTGCCGCTACCAGTTACTCTTCCTTCCAACGGGTATACCTTTCTTCTTTTAATAAAATCAAGCCTGGTCAACTCCTTTTTATACACAACAGTAGAGATATATCAAACAAGAGAACAATTTATTTTTTATCTTTATTCTCTTCATCATCGTAAGCCCGTAAAACTCTATTGCTGGACCTGATCCTCTACCGTTGTAAGGAGATTTCGCCTTAACCGTAACACTTGTTACACGGATGTGACAATCCTAGTACCACACGTCTTGCACCTTTGACGCTGTTCTCCGTAGCGATTATATTCCCGATATTTACTTATTTGTTTTGTAAACGAGATGTATACATCGCCATCTGTCGGAAAACTCATTTCTGAGTGGGTTTTAGGGCAAGGAAGTGTCCGGTGCGCTGCCCCAACGCATGTTAGCGAATTTCACATGTCTTCGAAATATTTTTTTCTTATTTGTCAGATATACAAGTTTCCTCACAATGTTTTCCTTCACCGCCGAGCACGTGGTAAATCAGCACTTAAAATTGCAATTAACGATTTTATTGGTGCTGGCGGAGATCGTACACGGTTTGCTCGCATGCTGTGAAATTTACAGCGAGCGCTAACCATCTGAGCAACCACGGCTTTCATAAGGGTCACAAGTGACCACACAACCCACCTTATATAAAAATAGCAACAATCTTATTAATATTGGATATTGAATTTCAGGTAATCCACCCAGTTTCAGTAGCACGGCCTGTGATCCACGCCGCCCCTGTTATCCAGGCCGCCCCTGTTGTCCACGCTGCTCCTGCTATTATCCCTCAACCCATCGTCCATTCAGCACCAGTTTTAGAGTCCTATGCCCAGCCTGTCATCCAGAAATACCTGTCTTTGGGCTCATACGGTCACGGATGGTAAGCTGGGTGCTCTTGGATGCGTTGTAAATAATGGTTAAATTAATACTATTTTATTATCTTAAGCGTTGAGATCATGTCCGTACTGTGGGCGTGGTGCAAATAAAGTATTTCCTAATCTATACATTTTGAGTTTTATTGATTTACCGATCTTCCGAGGAAAATGTCTTATGTATTTTCCTCGCCGTACCAAATCTATATCTCAGTCTTTCACCGCTAAGGTTTTTACGTGGTAGATCCAAGCTGCAGCTATATTATAGTTGTAGCAGGAATGGGTCAGCTCGACCGGGGAAGAACCACGTTCACACAGAATACCAGCGTAAAATAGCAGCTCAATGTTAAAGTGTCGTATAGTGAGTGTAGAAAACCGGTGACCCTTGTTATTGGAAAAGATGCATTCCATTTTAGTCCTCAGGGTCGACAACGTATCTGCATTTTGATTCTTAATTAAGGAAAACTGTAGATGTCTATGGGCTACAGCATCCACTTACCATGAGGTAAACTTAGGCTTTGAAATAAATTACCTCTACATATCAGGAAACCGTCTTCTGTTGCTGCCTTTAAGAGAACGCTGTCAGATCACTACCTTTCTTCTTCCAGTGGCTAACTTTCTTAAATATTTCTGCCTATGTATGGGCATAACTTAAATATTACCTAAAAGCAAATTTAACATTGCAATAAAGATTTTATATAAATAATATGTTCATTTATTTATGAACTTATATAAAAAATATACAATATCAATTACAATAAAAACTAAAAACTAAAATTATTATATAGCCATCCCTACTCCCCGCCGTATAGTAAGTACCAAGAAAGATGGCAATTTCTTTATTTCCTCATAAAAAAATTAAGTATGAAATTTAATAACAGAAAATAAAGTATCCAGGACACTTAATATTAATATTAAATGACATCACCAGCATGTTATTTAAAAATGACATTGGACGCTAAGCCCGACCAACTCATAATAAGCAGTCAATAAGGATCACAGACACCATTTATCGTATATATAGGCTGTAACTTTAACTAACTTTAACGGATCATAGAAACCTTCTAATGCCTTAACCTCACAAACGAGCACTCACTCTGGTTGACGGTACATGGATGCCGTAAACCATAGACAGCTACATCTATAGTCGATTAAAGAACAAAATGCGAATGCGTTGTCACCTCTTAGGACTAACATGATATATTTAATGGTTTTTTAATAATATTAATCCTGAAGCAATTTATGTGTTTCGGTGGTGGTGAGTAGTGAGTGTAAAGAACCGGAGACCTTTTTAGTGGAAACGAGGCATTCCATCTCAGTCCTCACGGGTGACAACGCATCCGCATTTTTATTCGTAGTCGAGGATGGATGTAGATGTCTATGAGCTACAGGCACTACTTACCATCAGATGCACTCATGTACTCATTTGTCATCTTTATCCTATAAAAAAACATAAGAAGTCAAAATTCATCAAGGCGTTGAAGCTACAGAGAAGGCAAAAGAAATAGACACACATGTATACTCTCCGAAATCTTTACTGTCCGTCTGGAGTAGACGGGTATAAAAGAAGATGCAATAGTAAATTCTATTGCAAGCGTTACACATTTTTGAAAAACTTGACCGTTCTTGACGTTTCAGCAAAACCTAGAACCTTCAAATAGAGATTTTAACTGTGGTAGAGCCAGACGGCAGCTTTTGCTGTCGCATGGATGGGCTGGCTAGAACCGGGGTGGTACCACGACCTCACAGAATACCAGCGTGAAGTAGAGGTTTACCTCTGTGTTTCGCTTGGTGAGTGCAGGTGGCCGGAGGCCCTTTTTACTGGAAATGAGGCATTCCATCCTAGTCCTCACGGGTGAAAACGCATCTGCATTTTGATCTGTAACAGAGGATAGATGTAGATATCTATGGGCCGCAGCAACCATTTACCATCAGGTGGACTGTGTGCTCGTTTTTCACCCTTATCCTATAAAAAAAAGAGAACCGGAGACTCTTTTTACTAGAAACGAGGCATATCGTCTTAGTTCTCATGGGTGACGACGCATCTGCATTTTGGTTTTTAATCGAAAATAAATGTATATGATACTCGTAATATATAAACGTGTATATCCACTTAGAATCAGATGGACTGCTTGCTCGTTTGTCACCCTTATTCTATATAAAAAAACCTTATCGTAAACAAATAAACGGACATACACTACAGTAAACGGACAGACTTACTCCATGAATTGATCATTCACCCAGTCTTGTAATATAGGACAGACTTAGATATTTCTAATATACGGAGTATTAAAAACAATTAATCCAAATACAGATCAACTGTGTCCTGTCGAAATTTCCCCTTTCATTTTTCTTAGTTTAGTAATGGGGTAAAAAATACGTGTCAAGTGACCGCTTAACGCTAAACACTTAACGCTAAACTTAATCAAAAATAGATGTAAATGTCCATGGGCCACAGAATTTACTTAACATCAGGTGAACTATGTGCTCGTTTGTCAGCTTTATCCTGTAAAAAAATCAATAAGGAATCAGCCTCATGGTAGCAGTGTAATATCGTGGTGATTTTTAGACCCGTAATAGTCGGAAAAGTGACCTTAAAAAATGTTAAACGTAGACTCTAATTAATGGAGATATATGTTCCGCATGTTCATATGTTCAGCAGTGAACTTGTGAAAGGCTGTAACTATGATGATGATGATGATGATGATATTCTGCATATGCCAGATGTTACAAAATACTTAGACCAATGATGGGGAGCAGCGTCATAAACGAGAAACTAATATCAATATCAGATACTGCGATCGTCAATGTGCCTACCAAGCGAGTCGATTTTGGCATATTATCCCTACAAACGGAACCCTAGCAGAGGTCTTATTCAGGCTGAGGGCGAGGAATAATAAAAAAATCTATTTTTTTTAAATTTACTTTATATATCACACTATCCTTTTTGAATTCTTTTAAAAATTAGACAGTGTTCGAAAATTCGTCATAAAAATTAATTTTTCAAAAGATAATAAACCTAGCAAGCTAACAGCATAGCAAAGTGGCGAAGCAATCAGCTTTTTTTTTGCCGTTGAGCAATCAGTTTCAAAATAGGAGGTCAGATGCCTGGGTGATCAGTAATCGATTGCTGAAAACAGAATTTGAAAATTCGAAACCGTTCTCGAGATAATCGTGGGACAGACGGACAGACGGACAGACATCGTGAAATCAATAAGTGTCTTCGCAAGCTTCGCCACTTAATAATCATCATTTATCATTATTACAGAGAATCACAAATCCACTTTTGAACATAGGCCTCCTTCAAGCAATGCCCCAAAGGCGGACCTGGACCACCTGCATCCATTGACTTTCTGCATCTCTTTTAGGTCGTCACTCCATCGAGTGGTAGACCGCCCTACACTTTGCTTACCGGTACGAGCCTCCTAGTCAAGAACTTCCAGTTAGGCTGTGATGGTTTTATTTTAGCTGTAGAGGACTTTTTAATCAGCAACAACTGCTGTAACACACAACAACAGAATTATATTCACCATATAAAAGATTTGATGACGGCTCCGTGGCGCAGTGGCTTAGCAATGAGTTCCAGCGCTTGGGGCTGCGGGTTCGAATCCCGCACGGAACAAGTATTTGTATGGCCTACAAATAATTGTTCCGGGTCTGGATGTTTGTCCTTGTGCAATTTATGTTTGTAAACTGCCTCCACGATACAGGAGAAAATCCTAGTGTGGGGGTAACGTTTTTTAAAAAAAAAGAAAAAAAAAGAAAGAATTTTGTGTGAATATCCTTGGGTAGCAAAAATTAAACAGCCGTATTGTCTCGCCTAACAGAGTATCTACCTACCGAAACGGCATCTATATGCTTAATGTAGCGTTGTTTTTATAGTTACCGCCATTATCATTAGAATATCTACTTTAATGTCACAATCGTGGTAGAGCCATGATGCACCCCCCCCCCCCCGAACGGGTTCCCGCCTTGTCGTGGTGGGGGGGATTAGTAGCCGTGGCTTGGTCACCCACGGTGAACAAAGAGGAACCCCTTGGCTGGCCCGTGGTGTAGGGCCGGCCCGGGGTGGCCGCTCCGAGTGGGCTTGACGAGCCCACTTCGGATGTGTGTCGATGGGCTGCGGTGAGAGGGGTGTCCGCTCCCTCTACCGCTGCAGCCGAGGTGGAGTCGCGGAGGAAGAGGAGTGTTGGTATGGCGATGCGTCACTCGCCCTATCCTCCGCGACTCTGATGTGGCCGCACCGTTAATGATGCGGTGGTGGTGGGGCTGCGGGGGCAGAGAAGTGTCGGTATTGCGAGGCACCGCTCTCTCTACCCTCTGCAGCCGAATCTCGGTTGGCGGCGGAGTCATAGACCAGATCCGCCGCTTGGGTCAGCAATGCTGGTGCTTCTGAGTGCTAGTTATTCCTGGTCCCATGGCCTTCGCGCATCGGACACAGGGGCGTCAGTTGCACATGTGAAATTGGAGGCCGATGAGGAGGGCGCGCCATGTATTCTGGTGCGCCTTACCTGAGAAGGAGATGGGGGAGGAGTAGTCCTCACCCGAGGAGAGGCCGCCATGGAGCGGCCATCGCAGGTGAGGCCGCGGATGTGTGCGAAAGCGTTCCCGTGGCCCTGCCAGTATGCGACGAAGGTGGAACACCATGGGGTTTTAGTCGGTGCGAGTCCGACATAAGCCGTCCTTGCCCCCGCGAGGTGGGTATGCGTAGGCATTTCCCCATGTAAAAAAAAAGAGCCATGATGCAGCTATATTAATTGTATAGTTGTAACACGAATGGGCCGGCTCAACCGAGGAAAGACCACGCTCTCGCAGAATACCAGCGTAAAATAGAAGCTAACGATGCTGTGTTCCGTATGGTAAGTGTAGAGAACCGGAGACCCTTCTTTTTCTCGATAAGGGGCATTCCATCTTAATCATCACGGTTGACAACGCATCTAAATTTTGATTCGCAAACGATAATATGTGGATGTCTATGGGCCACAGCAACCACTTACCAGCAGGTGGACTGTGTGTTCGCTTATCACCCTTATCCCATAAAAAAAATCATGAGTTACGTTACTATTCGTTATCTAAAGAAAACCTTGCCGTCAGTGGGCGCTTAGCCTTAAGTAAAAATGGGTGAAGTTATACAGTCAACCCACGCCATGGTGAAAATTAGTGGCAGTTTCTTTAAAATTAATAATAACCTAAAATACACGAAGTCTTAAATAGGCCAAAATTATTACAAGGGCTAAAATAATACTTATAAGCGGCATAATAAGCGACAGTAGCCTAATGGCAGGGCGCGGACTGCGAACTCGAAAGATCGTGGGTTCTAATCCGCCATTCGACTATTGTCGTGGACCACTTCTAACACAAGCATTTTAAGCTTATCAGAAGTGGATTAAGGAAATATTAGTAATGTTTAATAGGATTACTAGTATTTAAAAAAAATACAACACACACATAGGAAAATACATACCACTTGTATGAGTAGTAAAGGTATAAAACAATTAGTTATTTCTGAACAACTATCCTATATTTCTCAATCTATCAACGTGTACCAACAGTGTACCAACGCCCTTACGCATGCATTTCGTGACACGTACATATCGACATCTAAGTGGTCGCAGGATATGTAGCCTCGGGTCTCGTGGTCTATTTAAAATAATAAATTTAGTATATAAGCTGCGTACGCGCCGATAATTGATCATACTACATTTTCACTCCAGTAGCACCGGTACTCAATAATCATGAAATCAATCGTGAGTATTTATCATTTTATATAAAATAACATTATACTCGTAGTATCTAGTTTTGTGTATTAATAATATTCAATATTAATTTCTTTTTTTAATGCGTTTCAAACATAAGCTATAAAATCTCCACATTAGTTATTCCTCATGTACCATGGAAAACCCGACTATAAAAATAATCTACAATATTTATCAGCGCACTTTTTTATAGGATAAGGGTGACAAGCGAGCACACAGTCCACCTGATGGTAAGTGGTTGCTGCGGCCCATAGACATCCACATTTATCATCGTTTGCGAATCAAAATGCAGATGCGTTGTCAGCCGTTAGGACTAAGATGGAATGCCTCTTTTCTACCGACTTCAAAAAGGACATGATACTCAATTCGACTGTATGTTTTTTTATGTGTGTTACCTCATAACTTGTTTTTTTTTTAATTCAGCTTAAATTATCTACACCACAAACAATTGTAAGCCATACTTTTTGCCACAATCAAACGCTTAGCTACGACGCTACCGAGCCGGCAATGCATCTATTTACAATAGACAAATCAAGACAAATATTAGTGTAAATTTGCAAAGCATTGATTTGTCTTTGTACATATTAACCAACCTCTTACGGTATTTTTGAATCCGTCTTCGAAGTTTTGTACGTGTTAGAGCCATGTTATATCATGATTGTAGCACGAGTGGGTTGCCTCACAGAATACCAGCGTAAAATAGCAGCTTAATGCTGCTGTGTTTCGTATGGTACGTGAAGATAACCGGAGATCCCTTTAAATAGAAACGAGGCCATTCATCTTAGTCCTCAGGTGTGACAACGCATCGGCATTTTAATTCTTATTGTAGGGTAGATGTAGATATCTGGGCCACAACATCCACCTACCATCAGATAGACTGTGTGCTCGTTTGGTCCCACTATTCTATACAAAAAGTTTTCATAAACACAACAACTAAAAAATCTATAAGTGCAATCGTTTCCTCGGTGTCGTAAGGGATGACTATGCGGAACGCCAATTAGATCGCATGGACTCTAATTAATGGTGGAACAACCAACAGATAAAATATACCAAAATTGTCAAATGGACCAACTGGTTTTTTTTTATAAGATCAGGGTGACAAACGAGCACACAGCCCACCTGATGGTAAGTGGTTGCTGCGTCCCATAGACATCTACATCTATCCCCTATTACAAATCAAAATGTAGATGCGTTGTCACCCGTGATGACTAAGATGGAATGCCTCATTTCCAGTAAAAAAAGCCTCCGACTACCTGCACTCACCAAGCGAAACACAGAGGTAACTCTCTACTTCACGCTGGTTTTTTGTGAGGTCGTAATACCACACCGGTGTGGTTTACGCAACCAGGAGACGGACATCGTCTTCATAATGACAATTAAATGTAAAATACTGCTGTTACCAATACGCCTGCCAAGTGTGGCTGCTATGGCAAATATGCCCCATATGAAACATGGTATAGGGGAGGCCTATATTCAGCAATGGAGTTTGATAGGCTGAAACAGCAACAGTATATACAGTGGCTTATTTTTCAAATTAGATTAGAATTAAAAAAATATAACTTTAACTTGAAGTTTGAAATTTGAAATTTTAACAAAATACTTCAATAACGAGATTTTATTTACATAATGTATAGTTAAAATAGCAAGTGACGTATTATGATGTGTTATACCACAATTATTTACACACCACATATAGAATATTCAATGACCATCAGATATTACAAGTTGTACATGCGTAAACACACAGACATACCTACCAGTATTATAACGCTTTCACATAAATATATGTATATCCAATATATATATATATAACTAATAATTTGATTTTGAGTCATTTTCAACACCTACAATTAAAACGTTTACAGTCGGGCAATATAAACAAAAATAAAATAAACGACTTGTAAAAATCTTATTGCTTGAATAAACAGAAAGATTTGGAAGAATTATTAGATTATATTCTTACATGCTTTACTATAATTTATTTAAATATTTAATAATAATAATATAATCGGTAAAAATATGGACGATTATCTGTCCAACTAAGGTTTGGGCAAATTGCTAAAGGGATTAATTAAAAAATCGGCCTTATTAAATACGGCTCGAATAGCAAGAAGTTTCCTATCTTTGGATGCCTAACTCCAACGATGGCTTAGGATTCCTCGCCGCGGTGTATAATAGAATAGAATAGAACAATTTTTTATTCTATATAGATCACATGTGTAATTCTTATTGAAAGTAATTTTTTCCTTTACCACTGGTTCGAAAAAAACCTTTATCCTGGGAAGAACCCGCAAGAAACCCAGCGGGACTTTTTTTTAAAAGCATATTTTACATTAATGGTTGGTACAAAATTTATTTTAGAAACAGCTTGGAAGACAACCTCATTCCCAGGGGTTATTATCAACCATATATTCATTTATACTACAATAACTCTTTTTATACAGTTTCAACTTAACAAAACATTTAAACTTGGTAATAGAGAGAGCCTGTACACTTTCCGGGACCTTGTTGTAATAGCGTATACATTGCCCCAAGAATGAATCACTGACTCTGTGGAGTCGAGAAACTGGTATCACTAGCTTGTGTTTGTTCCTAGTGTTTACAGAATTTATATCACTTTTTTTACTAAAAGTACCTTTGTTTTTGTGAACATACATTAAATTTTTGTAAGTATACTGACAGGCCAAAGTTAATATATATATATATATATATATATATATATATATATATATATTTCTTTAAATTTATCTCTAAGAGACTCTCGGTTTTATGTTGTAAATAGCATGGCCCTCTTCTGTAAAGCAAAAATAGTTTCTGAATCAAACGCATTTCGCCATAGCCAAATCCCATAAGCCCAAAAATCTAATAGCCGAAATAATAATATTATTTATATAGATTCTACTTATATTTATAATATTATAATTTTGTGACAATATATGTGATAATCTAATAATAATAATACATTCAATAAGTTTCACAAAAGAGGGTTTACTACTAGAGATGAGAATATAATAACTATTCATTCAAAAATCTTATTTCGTTCGTTGAAATTTTTGTTTTACTTAAAATATTAATAACATTGAGTTATATGTACTACGTACTAGAGAAGCCATTCCGAACATTGACTATGTTCAACTGAACTGTAGTGCAATCCGTACAAACTAAATATTGCGTAAATTGAAGATTTGTGAATTCCAAAAAATAATAATTATTACATTTTACTTAGAACTATAACATATTTGTTTAAATGAAATTAAGATATTTTATATTAAATTCTTATGTTTATTTTATATTAATATCTTATTTTATACCAAATTAAAGTCTTCGCGCATGCGCGACTACTACTCCCGCGCATGCGCGAAAACATAGAGTAGGACACAATTTTTGTTTGAAATGGCTTCTCTAGTTCGTAGTACATATAACTCAATGAGTAATAATCATGACAATATATTAAAATTTTTTTTTCTAAGAAATGAAAAGAGGTCTTATAAACTATTTGCTACAAAGAAGTAATATTAAACAAGATAGATTGATGTAAGAAATAGAAACATTCTAAAAAATTTTGAATAATAATTCCAGGTATTCTTCGCTCTCCTCGCGGTGGCCGCAGCCAAACCCAAACCCGGTGGTCTCTCTCTTGGTTGGTCCGGTGGTTCTTTAGGGGGATGGGATCATGACGTAAGTGATACAGTACTAGTAAGTCACAAAAATCAAACGCTTCATTTGGCGATCAAAATATTACAGACAATTTTAATTTTTCCAGCTGTCCTCGCTTAGCTTCATACAACAGCCAAGCTATGCCGTAGCAGCGCCTGTTGTCCACGCTGCGCCCGTTGTCCACGCTGCACCCATTGTCCACGCAGCCCCCGTGGCCATCGCTAAGCCTGCCGCTACCAGTTACTCTTCCTTCCAACGGGTATACCTTTCTTCTTTTAATAAAATCAAGCCTGGCCAACTCCTTTTTACACACAACAGTAGAGATATATCAAACAAAAGAACAGTTTATTTTTTATCTTTATTCTCTTCATCATCGTAAGCTCGTAAAACTCTACTGCTGGACCTGATCCTCTACCATTGTAAGGAGATTTCGCCTTAACCGTAACACTTGTTACACAGATGTGACAATCCTAGTACCACACGTCTTGCACCTTTGACGCTGTTCTCCGTAGCGATTATATTCTCGATATTTACGTTTTGTAAACGAGATGTATACATCGCCATCTGTCAGAAAACTCATTTCTGAGTGGGTTTTAGGGCAAGGAAATGTCCGATGCGCTGCCCCAACGCATGTTAGCGAATTTCACATGTCTTCGAAATATTTTTTTCTTATTTCTCAGATATACAAGTTTCCTCACAATGTTTTCCTTCACCGCCAAGCACGTGGTAAATCAGCACTTAAAATTGCAATTAACAATTTTATTGGTGCGGGCGGAGATCGTACCCGGTTTGATCGCATGCTGTGAAATTTACAGCGAGCGCTAACCATCTGAGCTACCACGGCTTTCACAAGGGTCACCAGTGACCACACAATCCACCTTATATAAAAATTGCAACAATCTTATTAATATTGGATATTGAATTTCAGGTAATCCACCCAGTTTCCGTAGCACGGCCTGTGATCCATGCCGCCCCTGTTATCCAGGCCGCCCCTGTTGTCCACGCTGCTCCTGCTATTATCCCTCAACCCATCGTCCATTCAGCACCAGTTTTAGAGTCCTATGCCCAGCCTGTCATCCAGAAATACCTGTCTCTGGGCTCATACGGTCACGGATGGTAAGCTGGGTGCTCTTGGATGCGTTGTAAATAATGGTTAAATTAATACTATTTTATTATTTTAAGCGTTGAGATCATGTCCGTACTGTGGGCGTGGTGCAAATAAAGTATTTCCTAATCTATACATTTTGAGTTTTATTGATTTACCGATCTGCCGAGGAAAATGTCTTATATATTTTCCTCGCCGTACCAAATCTATATCTCAGTCTTTCACCGCCAAGGCCTTAAGGTATATACGTGGTAGAAGCATGCTGCATCTATACTATCGTTGTAGCAGGAATGTGCCAACTTGACCGGTGAAGCACCACGTTCACACAGAATACTAGCGTAAAATAGCAGCTTCATGTTAAAGTTTCGTATAGTGAGTGTAGAAAACCGGTGACCCTTGTTATTGGAAAAGATGCATTCCATTTTAGTCCTCAGGGTCGACAACGTATCTGCATTTTGATTCTTAATTAAGGAAAACTGTAGATGTCTATGGGCCACAGCATCCACTTACCATCAGGTAGACTTAGGCTTTGCAATAAATTACCTCTACATATTAGAAAACCGACTTCTGTTGCTGCCTTTAAGAGAACGGTGTCAGATCACTACCTTTCTTCTTCCAGTGGCTAACTTTCTTAAATATTTCTGCCTATGTATATGTTGATGTCATAATTTCTATATAATATATATTATGTTTATGTAGGTATGCTTAAAATATATGTATTATGTATTATATATGTGCATATACTATTTAACAGTAGTAGCATATTTGTTTAAGTGTATATATATGAACGTTATGTATATTTTTATATTTATTTTTATGTATATAAACATTTTCATTTTATATGGCACCTGCTTAAGTTTATCTGCTTAACTTGTATTGAATACCTAAAAGCATTAAGTCCGCCAATTTAACATTGTATAATCAATAAAGATTTTATATAAAGAAATAGATATTATGTTCATTTATTTATGTACCTATATAAAAAATATAAAATATCAATTACAAACAAAAAACTAAAAACTAAAATTATTATATAGCCAGCGCTACTCCCCGCCGTATAGCAAGTACCAAGAAAGATGGCAATTTTTTATTTCCTCGTAAAAAAACTAAGTATGAAATTTAATAACAGAAAAGAAAGTATCCAGGACACCTAATATCAATATCAAATGACACCACTAGTATGATATTTAAAAGTGGCATTGGACGCTAAGCCCGACCAACTGATAATAAGCAGTCAATACGGATCCCAGATACCATTTATCATATATAGGCTGTAACTTTAACTAACTTTATAGGATCATAGAAACCTTCTAATGCCTTAACCTCACAAACGAGCACTCAGTCTGGTTGACGGTAAATGGATGCTGTAAACCATAGACAGCTACATCTATAGTCGATTAAAGAACAAAATGCGGATGCGTTGTCACCTCTTAGGACTATCATGATATATCGAGTAACATTCTTATCTGTGTAAATATTTTGTTTTTTAATAATATTAATCCTGAAGCAATTTATGTGTTTCGTATGGTGAGTGTAGAGAACCGGAGACCCTTTTATTGGAAACGAGGCATTCCATCTCAGTTGTCACGGGTGACAACGCATCTGCATTTTCATTCGTAGTCGAGGATGGATGTAGATGTCTATGGGCCTCAGCAACTACTTACCATCAGATGGACTGTGTGCTCGTGTGTCACCCTAATTCTGTAAAAAAAACATAGTATGTCAAAATTCATCAAGCCGTTGAAGCAACAGAAGAGGCCAAAAAAATATTCATACATGTATACTCTGGAAAAAATTTACTCACCTTCTAGAATAGAAGGGTATAAAAGAAGATTCAATAGTAAATTCTATTGCAAGCGTTACACATTCTTGAAAAACTTGACCGTTCTTGACGTTTAAGCAAAACCTAGTACCTTTAAATAGAGACCTGGAGATCCTTTTTACTAGAAACGAGACATTTCGTCTTAGTTCTCATGGGTGACAACGCATCTGCATTTTGGTTTTTATTCGAGGATAAATGTATATGATAATATATAAAGGTGTATATCCACTTACAATCAGATGGACTGTTTGCTCGTTTATCACCCTTATTCTATATAAAATAATTATAATATTGTAAACAAGTAAACGAACATATAGTACAGTAAGCGGACAGACTTACTCCATTATGTCTTGTAATATAGGTATTTCAGACTTAGATATTTCAAATATGCGGAGTATTAAAAACGATTAATCGAAATACAGATCAACTGTTGCCTGTCGAAATATCCCCTTTAATTTTTCTTACTTTAGTAATGGGGATAAAACAAACGTGTCAAGTGACCGCTTTTAGAAACCACTTAACACTAAACATAGTCAAGGATAGATGTAGATGTTTACGTGTCACAGAATTTACTTACCATCAGGTGGACTGTGTGCTTATTTGTCACCTTTATCCTAGAAAAAAATCAATAAGGAATCAGCCTCACGGTAAAAGCGTAAGATCGATCGATATTTCTCATTATGTTTGAAAAAGTGACCTTAAAAAATTTTAAACGTGGCCTCTAATTAATGATGACATATATTCAAGTTTTGAGGTATACCTGAGGACATGTGTCGTTATCTCCTCAATGGGGGAGCATTGAGGAGATAAAGACACATGTCCTCAGGTAACCGGGATGAATCCATCGATTGGCCTCTCGGTCAAAGTTCGACTTACCTAGTCGGGCTATTTGTCCTTAGTAAACGTACTCGTGGTCGTAGTTATGTTATAAACAATTACATTTTTTCTTTACCTAGAAAAGATATACATATTTATTAATTTAGAAATTTTATCCTAATTTAAGACCCAGCACCCACAAGCGGAACGAAACACAAGGGTCCTTCGGCATTCTTACATGCAAGAGCACACTGATGGCAACTTTGCCAGTGTGTATTTATTTATGCCGTAGCATCGTCAATACATCATACTCACATCGAGCTAGCGCGTTTCAGAACACCTAAACGTTGCAAGGTAAAAGTTGTTTGTATTTATTTTAAACTAGCTATTCCCCGCGACTGCACGCGCCTGGAACTTATTGAGATTGTAAACGATGGGTACCTCATGAATTGAGTGAATCGAACTTACAAATACGCGTCGACTGCTGTGTTACTTTGCTCAACCGACACAATAATGAAGGGATTTTAAATCGAATCATTACTTGTGAAGAAAATTCGATACTGTACGATAATCGGAAGCGCTCGTCGCAATGGCTGAACCCTGGATACCCAGCCAAATCCTGCCCTAAACGAAAATTGACTCAGAAAAGTTACTTGGGAGTGTTTGATGGACTAGCGCCGGTGTCGTTCATTACAGCATTCTAAAATCTGGCCAAACGATTACGGCAGATATTTGTTGTCAGCAACTGCAAACCATGAAGGAATAAATAGCTGCTAAACAACCGAAATTGGTCAATTGCTCCAGGCCACTGCTGCTTCACGACAACGCAAGACCACACACTACACAACAAACAACCACTAAGTTAGATGAGGTACAATTCCAATGACTGCGACATCCACCGTACTCTCCGGACCTTGCTCCAACAGATTACCATTTTTTCCGGAATTTGGACAACTTCTTACAAGGAAAAAAATTCAACTCCGATGCGGCAGTCTAAACCGCCTTCAAAGAGTTTATTGATTCTCGCCCCCATGTTTTTTTTTAGTAAAGGGTGCATAGTTTGTTTAATTAAATATATTTTACAAAAAAAATGACTTTATATTCCTCCCGTACAAAACGCCAATTTCATATGTAAGGATCTAATAGTATAGATAGATAGTATAGTCGTATTGGTACCTCGTACTCACGGCAGTGGTTTTAAACTTAGTTACGGAAGACTTTCTTTGATTAGTGGCAGTTTCTTTAAAATTAAGAACAACATACGATAAATAAACAAAATATACCTATATCTTATGTAAAATACACAAAGTTAAAAACATGCCAAAATTATTACAAATGCTAAAATAATACAACACATACAAAGGAAAATACATACGAGTATAAAGGTATAAAACAATAAGTTATTTCTGAACAACTATGCTATATCTCTCATTCTATCAACGACCTAAATAACCCAGTGTAGCAACGCCCTTACGCATGCATTTCGTGACACGTACATATGTAAATATCGACATCTAAATGGTCGCAGGATGTGTAGCCTAACCCAGCGGGTAGTCTATTAGAAAATACCAAATTTAGTATATAAGCTGCGTACGCGCCGATAATTGATCACATTACATCCTCACTCCAGTAGCACCGGTACTCAATAGTCATGAATTCAATCGTGAGTATTTAACATTTTATTACCATAACATTTATTAAAGTATCTAGATTTGTGTATTAATAATATTCGATATTAATTTCTTTTTTATATAATGCGTTTCAAACATAAGCTATAAAATCTCCAGACTAGTTATTCCTCATATACCACGGACAACCCGACTATAAAAAAAAATCTATAATAATCTATATATGCGATCAGGACGACAAGCGAGTACACAGTCCACCTGATAGTAAGTGGTTGCTGTGGCCCGACATCCACATCTATAAACGTTTGCGAGTCAAAATGCAGATGCGTTGTTAGCCGTGGGGCTAAGATGGAATGCCTCCTTTCCAGTAAAAAGGGTGTCCGGTTCTCTACACTCACCATACGAAACACAGCAGCATAAGCTTCTATTTTATGCTGGTGTTTTGTGAGAACGTGGTCCAAAAAATACAATTAATATAGCTACAGCATAGCTCTACCACGTAAGAAACTTATAGCCTAAAAAACGTATAATCTATAAAACGTATAGGACTACACATATTTCAGTTAATAATATCAACAAAATCAAAGCCTTAGCAATACCAATAGAGATTTGTTCAAATAGCTACAATATAAATTTCAACCACTACTTTTCTCGCCCTTAGAGTGGAGTGGAAATATTTATTCAAATTTAAATGTGACCGCTTTTCCCTTGACGTTTAGTCTATTCAATAAAAGAATATAATTAAAATCTGTTCACAACTAGATAAGACATTATCACGTAATATACATATATACATGCATGCAAGCGAATTGAGAACATTCTGTTTATTTTTTAAGTCGGCTAAATTGTACACATCACAAACAATTTTAAACCACATTTGTTGCCATAATCAAACGCTTTTTTTTAGGATAAGGGTGACAAACGAGCACACAGTCCACCTAATGGTAAGTGGTTGCTGCGGCCCATAGACATCTACATCTACCCTCTATTACAAATCAAAATGTAGATGTGTTGTCACCCGTGAGGACTAAGATGGTATGCCTCATTTCCAGTAAAAAGGGCCTCCGGCCACTTGCACTCACCAAGCGAAACGCAGAGGTAAACCTCTACTTCACGCTGGTTTTCTGTGAGGTCGTGGTTCCACCCCGGTTCGAGCCGGCCCATCCGTGTGACAGCAAAAGCTGCCGCGTGGCTCTACCACTGTTAGCTTAGCTACGACGCTACCTAGCCTGCATTTCTTCTGTTGTAATTAGGCTCCATCAGTAGTAACTGAATAGTCGTCTAAAAAGTCGCTGGTCCCTTTGAATCCCAGTCAAGACGAATATTGGTGTAAATTTGCAAAGCATTGATTTTTCTATGCACATATTAAACAATACCGTCCATCTTACGGTATTTACTAAATCTGTCTTCGAAATTTTATACGTGTTTGAGTCATGTTATATCATGGCTGTAGCACGAATGGGTTGCCTCACAGAATACTAGCGTAAAACCGCAGTTTGATGCTGCTGATTCATCTGCATGATTTTCGTGAACCGGAGATCCCTTTTAATGGAAACAAGGCAATTCATCTTAGTCCTCAAGTGTGACAATGCATCAGCATTTTAATTCTTATTCGAGGATAGATGTAGATGTCTGGGCCATAGCATCCACTTACCATCAGGTGGACTGTGTGCTCGTTTGGTCCTCCTATTCTATACAAAAGAGTTTACATAATAAACACAACAAATAAAGAATCTATAAGCGCAATCTTTCCCACGATGTTGTAAGGGAAGACTATGAGGAACGCCAATTAGATCGCATGGATTCTACGTAGGTCACTCAATAAGTTTTGAGATATCCAAAAAATATTCTAGATACTATTAATATTTATTTTACATCTTTTCAAAATATTCTCCATCATGCTCTATACAAAGTACGCCTAAACCAACTCTGAAAACACTTTTGCCAGTCTTGCTCTGACAGGTCGGAAATCGTTTCTTCGTAGGCAGCCACGGCTTCTTCGGAGGTTGAAACAAACTTACCTTTTCTTTTTTTTGACTCTTGTAAATAAAAACAAAATCACAAGGACTTAGAGTTTTGACACCAGATTCCTCAATAAATGCTTTGTTCTAAGGGAGATATGTGAAGAGGCTTTATCGTGATGCAGCATGATTCCCCGAAGCCCGGTCTTTGGTCTTCTCTCCCGCACAGCTTGAAAAGCTTTGGGTAATGCAACTGTAGTATACCATTTAGAGTTGACTGACCTACAATTTTCCAGCATTGTCGTCGACAAATGTCCGCTCCGCGAAAAAAAATTCGCCACCATTTTTTTGCCAACGTTGCGAGGTCTTTGCAGTTTTGACGGTAACTCTCCTTCTGAGTAGACCCGTACCGATGATTGCCTTTTATTATTCGGATCATATTGATAGATCCATGTCTCGTCACCAGTAACGATTTCTGAAAAACGCCTAGATGCCCCGTTTTCAAAACAAATGCGTCTACATTTCATGGCACGTATCCACGAGTCTGTTTTGTCGCTTTCGGAGAGCAAACGAGGGATCCATCGACAACAAAGCTTCCTCACTCCAAGATGTTGATGTAGGATGGTATGAATGCTCCCCGAACTTACTGCATATAATCTTTTCGATGTCTGTATATGTGATTATATTTTCTATAGTCCATACATTTTCTGCCGTAACTACTGTTTGCGGGGCCCTGGTTCTTTGGTCACTTTAAGATTAATTTTACTCCTTTTGAATTTAGCAAACCACCTAAAAATTGTTGCGCGTGATGGAACTGAGTCCCTTAATGCTGATTGTAGCCGTTGTAAACTTAATTGTTCAGTTAAACCAAATTTACAATGATAATATATCATAGTATGCAAATGTTCACGGTTCAGTTTAAAATGAAAAGCTCGGGAAGCGTTATAGGAAAATTAATAGAACTTTGTTTTTTTTTCAATATTGAGCAATTGGTTATGGAGTGCTATTTTTATATAAATTTGCTTTTTAGAAACATATAACACGGGTGCATTCCATTTTTAAATTTCGAGCATCTCAAAACTTATTGAGTGACCTACGATATACCAAACCTTTTTTACCTTTTGTTACCTAAAATATACCAAAATTGTCAAATGGACCAACTGGTACTGCGATTTCTAATCCGCCTGCTAAACGTGACGATTAAGGCAGACAAAATATCACTCATCGATATAAAAATTATCCTATCTCTCAAGTTGGACCAAACTGCACAGTGTGCAAAATTTCATTGAGATCAGTTCAATAGTTTAGGAGTTTATCGCGGACAAACAATGTTACACGTAATTTTTATATATAAAGATTAATAAACATGAAAAATTTAAACATATTGATCCGTGGGTATCGTAAGAATGAAAATATCTTCATAATGAAAATAACATATAAAATACTGCTTTTACCAATACGCCTGCCAAGTGTATGTATATACTATGGTAAAAATATGCCCCATATGAAACATTCTATGGTGAGGCCTACACTCAGCAATGGAGTTTGATAGGCTGAAACAGCAACAACACACAACAACACAAACGGTTTTTTTTTTTCAAATTAGAATAGAATTTAAACAAATATAACGCGATTTTATTTACATTATGTGTAGTTAAAATAGCAAATGACGTATTATGATGTGTTACACCACAATTATTTACATACCACATATAGAACATTCGATGACCATTAAATATTACAAGTGGTACATGCTTATACTTTTACGTGGTAGAGCCATGCTGCAGCTATATTAGTAGTATAGTTGCAGCACGAATGGGTCGGCTCGACCGGGGAAAGACCACGCTCTCACAGAATACCAGCGTCAAATGGACTGTGTGCTCGTTTGTCACTCGATCTTATAAAAAAAATACACACCGACATTTACCTACCAGTATTAAAACGATTTCACAAAAATATATGTATGTACATCCAAACCTCTAAACGAAAAATTTGTCTTTTAGCCATTATCAACACCTACAATCAAGACGTTTACAGTCGGGAAATATAAACAAAAATAAAATAAACGACTTGTAAAAATTTTATTGCTTGAATAAACAGAAAGATTTGGAAAAATTATTAGATTATATTCTAGCATGCTTTACTCTAATTTGTTTAAATTAAATAATAATAAACCATTCAATAAGTTTCACAAAAGAGGATTTACGACTAGCGATGAGAAGATAATAACTACTCGTATTCATTCAAAAAAAATTTTCTAAGAAATTAAAGAGATCTTATAAACTTTTTGCTACAAAGAAGTAATATTAAACACATTGATATAAAAAATTGTACCAAATATATATAATATAATTTTTTTTTAATCATATTCCCAGGTATTCCTGGCTCTCGTCGCGGTGGCCGCGGCCAAACCATGGGTTAATCACGTAAGTGAAACAGTATTAGTAAATCACAAAAATCGAACGCTTCATTTGGCGATCAAAATATTACAGATAATTTTATTTATATTACAGATTTTTTAATATTACAGATAATTTTTATTTTTCCAGCTGCACTCGCTTAGCTTCATAGAGCAGCCAAGCTATGCCGTAGCAGCACCTGTTGTCCACGCTGCGCCCGTTGTCCACGCAGCGCCCATTGTCCACGCAGCCCCCGTGGCCATCGCTAAGCCTGCCGCCACCAGTTACTCTTCCTTCCAACGGGTACACCTTACTTCTTTTACTACAATCAAGCCTGGCCAACTCCTTTTTATACACAAGGGAACAATTTTTTAATCTTTATACTCTTCATCATCATAGGCCCGAAAAACTCTACAGCTGGACCTGATCCTGTACCGTTGTAAAGAGATTTCACCTTAGCCGTCACACTAGTTACACGGATGTGACAATCCTAGTACCACACGTCTTGCACCTTTGACGCTGTTCTCCGTAGCGATTGTATTCTCGATATTTACGTTTTGTAAACGAGATGTACATATTGCCATCTGTCGGAAAACATAGAATCTTTTTGACACTTCCTATAATCAGCGATTACCTACGAAACTAAAAGGGATTATTGATTTTCTTACACTACCTAAGAGTCACAAAGTTACAGCTTATATAAGCCCCACTGCTAACCACTCTTATTTCTACTCTGTTATTTCTCTGATATGCAGGTTTCCTCACAATGTTTTCCTTCACCGCCGAGCACGTGGTGAATCAGCACGTAAAAATTGCAATTAACAATTTTATTGGTGCCGGCGGGGATCGGACCAGGTTTGCTCGTATGCTGTGAAATTTACAGCGAGCGCTAACCATCTGAGCTAGTACACAATCCACCTTATATAAAAATAACAACAATCTTATTAATATTGGATTATGAATTTCAGGTAATCCACCCAGTTTCCGTAGCACGGCCTGTGATCCATGCCGCTCCTGTTATCCAGGCCGCCCCTGTTGTCCACGCTGCTCCTGCTATTATCCCTCAACCCATCGTCCATTCAGCACCAGTTTTAGAGTCCTACGCTGAGCCTGTCATCCAGAAATACCTGTCTCTGGGCTCATACGGTCACGGCTGGTAAGCTGGGTGCTCTTGGATGCGTCGTAAATAATGGTTAAATAATATTTTATTATTTCAAGCGTTGAGATCATGTCCGTTCTGTGGGCGTGGTTCAAATAAAGTATTTTCTAATCTATATTTTGAGTTTTATTGATTTACCGATTTGCCGAAGAAAATGTCTCATGTATTTTCCTCGTCGTACCAAATTTATATCTCAGTCTTTCACCGCTAAGGTTTACACGTGGTAGATCCACGCTGCAGCTATATTATAGTTGTAGCAGGAATGGGTCAGCTCGATCGGGGAAGGACCACGTTAACTCAGAATACCAGCGTAAAATAGCAGCTCAATGTTAAAGTGTCCTATAGTGAGTGTAGAGAACCGGCGACCCTTTTTACTAGAAAAGAGGCATTCCATCTCAGTCATCAGGAGCGACAACGTATCTGCATTGTGATTCTTAATTGAGGAAAACTGTAGATGTATATGGACCACAGAATCCACTTACCATCAGGTAGACTTAGGCTTTGCAATAAATTACCTCTACATATCAGGAAACCGACTTCTGTTGCTGCCTTCAAGAGAACGGTGTCAGATCATTACCTTTCTTCTTCCAGTGGCTAACTTTCTTAAATATTTCTGCCTATGTATGGGTTGATGTTATGATTTCTATATTATATATATTATGTTTATATGTAAGTATGCTTAAAATGTGTGTATTATATTATATTATTTATATACGTATACTATTAAACAGGTATAGAGTATAATATGTATGTTATTTGTAGTGACATATCTTTAAGTGTATTTATATGAATGTCATGTATGTTTTTATATTTATATTCATGTATATAAACATTTTCATGTTATGCGGCACATGCTTAAGTTTCTCTGCTTAGCTTTTAGAGAATACCTAAAAGCATTAAGTCAGCTAAATCACCATTGTATGATCAATAAAAATTTTATATAAATAAATAGATAGTATGTTCATTTATTTACGTACTTATATAAAAAATATACAATATCAATTACAATAAAAACTTAAATTATTAAATAGCCAGCCCTATTCCCCGCCGTATAGTAAGTACCAAGAAAGATGGCAATTTTTTATTTCCTGGTAAAAAAAATTGATTATAAAATTTAATAACAGAAAATAAAGTATCCAGGACACTTAATATTAATATTAAATGACACCACCAGCATGTTATTTAAAAGTGAAATTAGACGCTATGCCTGCCCAACTAATAGAATCGAATGATTTTTATTCAATATTGATTATTACATAATATTTATTGAAAGTCATTTTTTATTTACCACTAATAAATAACTAATAATAAGCAGTCAATACGTATCGCAGACACCTTTTATCATATATAGGTTGCAACTTTAACTAACTTCAACAGATCGTAGAAACCTTTTTAATGCCTTAACATCACAAACGAGCACACAGTCTGGTTGACTGTGACCCATAGACAGCTACATCTATATTCGATTAAAAATCAAAATGCGGATGCGTTGTCACCCCTAAGGGTTAACATGATATATCGAGAAACATTCTTATCTGTGTAAATATTTTGTTTTTTAATACTATTAATCCTGAAGCAATTTACTAAAGGTAGGTAGTAACCAAAAGTGGGATGACAAGATTATAAAGAAAACTAAGGCATTCCTTTAAAGAAAATAATTAATGGCATCGTGATGTTTAAATAAAAAACACCCTGCTTAGTGAAAAAGAAATTTACATTCTGAACGTATTCAATAACTGAAAACGTATTGAAAAGTTAATATATTTTTTATTTAATAAAGCAATTTTGTTTTATTTAAATTATCTTTTTGTATAGTTTCGTGCTGTGAATGAAAACGCCGTTGTAACCGATATTTTTCTGTTTAATCGATAACTTGATAATGTAGCACATCACTAGTGATCGCGTGCAACTCCCGACATCAAATGCAACCACTATCACAAGGATAAATATAGGTTACAATGACCATAAATCCGTAAAAAAAAATATTCAAATATATTGCTTACATAAAATACAAATAAATTATAGGGACTCTTGTATATTTCCCTATATAACTACAAATTACCACAAGAATTTACCCAAAAAAATCAGACGCAAGGAAAAAATATTTGATTGTCATTTTCCTGCAATACAATGTATTGAAAGTTTATAAGGAGGAAAGATTAAAAAAATCCATTCTTGAAATACAAACTAAACTAAAATTAGCATAAAACACGTACTTGAATGATTTTAGTTACGTGAATAATATTAAAAGAAACCTTAAAATAAATCATCAAATTTTCATGGTCGATACTTAACAAGGGTCGTCAGCCACTTAGTTGAGATAATGGTCGATACTTCACAAGCCACCACAATGAGATAAAATGTGGGACTAGCCTAACCGTTAACTAGTCAAACCGTTGTTTACTGTGTAGTGGCGGTGTAAGAATAGCCACTATCCCATATCATCCCGTGACTGTCGTAAGAGACGACAAAGAAATTCAAACCGGGAGATGGACAACGTCTTTCTAACAAAAACTAGAAAAAAATGCGGCAGCCAACCTGCCTGCCAAGCGTGGCAACCTTAGCGTTTATGAGAAAGTACGAGTATATAGGAGGTCTATGTTCAGCTGATAGATTCACTTTGATAGGCTATAATCCATAAATGAAAAGATTTTCAAGTCCTCTATGAAATAGACTTCTATATAAGATATCAAATAATGAAATTTTACGTTTGCTCAAGACTTTGTTTTTTTATAGGATAGGGTGACAAATGGGCACACAGTCCACCTGATGGCAAGTGGTTGCTGTGACCCATATACATCTACATCTATCTTCAATAAAGACTCAAAATGCAGATGCGTTGTCAGCCGTGAGGACTAAGATGGAATGCCTCTTTTCTAGTAAAAAGGGTATCAGGTTCTCTACACTCACCATACGAAACACAGCAGCGTTAAGCTGCTATTTTACGCTGGTATTCTGTGAGAGCGTGGTCCTTCCCCGGTCGAGCCGACCCATTCTTGCTACAACTATACTACTAATATAGCTGCTGCATGGCTCTACCACCTAACAAACTTCTATATAAGACACCAAATAATGAAATTTTACGTTTGCTCACGACTATGTAAATTACTATTGTAAATTAGTTATTACTTAAAAGTATTTTTATTATCAAGTTAACGCGATTCGACATAGGTGTTAATGAATGGGAAAGTCCGACGGCATGCTTAAAATCAAAAGTGATGTTTTTGTATTATGAGCTATCCCACAAACACTAATATTGTGGACATAATAAAATTTACATTTCAGCTGTACGACGCAAGCTTTCAGTGGCTCGAATGCTATGAAACCGAACACACATTCTGTAAGTTTAACTGAAATCGACCAAAACCATGACTGATTCTCGACTTTCGTAAGCTGACATACATTCGAGAATAGTATATTAAGCAAAATAAAGATGAAAACATAAATTACAGTATTACAGATTAATAAAATATTTTTTTGTATATACATTTAATAATATTATACCACAATGAACGCTTGGCGTACCGGAGACACTGGAGACGTCGATGCTATGGGTCCAACAGTAACTCGTAAGTATTTAGCAACTGTTTCTAGTAATCATCAGCATAGTATTCATAATCGTAAGCACTATTTGAGAAACTAGATCTAAATATCACTAGTATTTTTGTTGTTTTTTTTTTTTCATTTTTAACGAGTGCCCGTTTTTTGTTTTCAAAATATTTTTTAGACACTTTATGATTTCAAAAAAAGAATATTAATAACGCTGTTAATTGTGTTAATATCCCTTTAAATGAAGTTTCAAATAAAATGAAAATGCTTGTAATAGAAGCTGTTTACGACAAAAGTGTAATGGCAGATGGTATTTAGACACTTTTTAGTGGAAACGAGGCATTCCATTTTATTCCACGCGGGTGACAACGCATGTAAATTTTGACTCGTAATCGAAGATAAATGTAGATTTCTATGGGCCACAGCAACAACTTACCATCTGGTAGACTGTGTGTTCGTTTTTTTTTATATAGAAGAGGGGGCAAATGAGCATACGGCTTTCCTGATGGTAAATGACTACTGCCTCTCATGAATAACTGCAACACCAGCAGTATTGCAGGTTTGTTTCCAGTCAAGCCAGAAAGGAGTAAGCTCTTTTCTTGAAGGTCCCTAAGTAGTATTGGTCCAGAAAAAACGCCGGTGTCAATCTACTCCACAGAGAGGTCGTACGCGGAAGAAAACTCCTAGTGAAACGTACGTTTGTCACATTTATCCCATAAAACAAAACTTTTTACTTTCGAAACCTGTCCCATTTTCATCTTCTTCATCAGTCTGTGATATTCTAGTGTTGGGCATGGTTATTTTCCGTTGAACGGAGTATTTACCTTAATGGTAACGCGTACCAGACGTCTTGTATCTTTGACTTGTTCTAGTCTAGGGTTTCTTGCTGGTTCTTCCCAGGACAGAGGTATTTTCCGAACCAGTGTTGAATAAAAAAAATACTTTCATTAAGTATTATGTAATAATCTATATTGAACAAAAATTATTCTATTCTATTCTATTTTACGCAGAGATCGTGATACTCGGTGATTTTAATGCCCAACACGCTGAATGGCTTGGTTCTCGTTTAACCGATCATGCTATGACTTTGCTTTGGCATATGGCCTAACACAACTGGTTACTTCACTTACGCAGGTACCAGATGTGGAAGACCATGTACCTTCCCTGTTGGACCTACTGCTGACCTCTCATCCGGACGGATATCAGGTCTCCGTCAATGCCCCTCTGGGCTCTTCGGACCATTGTCTGATCCGGGGTACGGTGCCACTCACGCTCCAATCGCAGCTGCGATCTGCAGCTGGCCGCCGTGTTTGGCACTATAGGTCAGCTGATTGGGACGGTATGCGGTCTTTTTGTGCATCCTACCCCTCGGGAGCGGGTTTACTTCGCGCCGGAAGATCCCAGCGTTGTTGCTGATTCTGTTGCTGATGTGGTACTTCAGGGTATGGAACTTTTTATTCCATCCTTTGTGGTCCCCATCGGAGGCGGATCCCAGCCATGGTTTGGTCGCTCCTGTAAAATAGCATCACGCTATAAGCAGAAGTGCTACCGGGCCTGGGCTGACGCATCAACGTCTGGGGATGTAAACACCAGCGCACTTAAAAAGAAGTATAACTCCGCCTCCAGGTCCTTCAAAAGCGTCATTGCCAAGGCAAAGTCTGAGCACATCAGCAGAATTGACGAGAAACTAGTTCGTCTTCCTTCAGAAACACGTTCATTCTCGTCTCTCACCAAGGCTGTCCAAGGAAACTTCTGTCAGCCATCTCTTCCATCTCTGCACAGAGAGAACGACTCACTGGCCCATGCCGCAAAGGAGAAAGCCGATCTGTTGAGCTCTCTTTTTGCGTCCAGCTCTACTCTAGATGACGGGGGAACACACCGCCGACCGTCCCGCGATGTGAGTGCTCTATGCCGGATGTACGCTTTACACAGCGCTCGGTTCGCAAAGCACTCTTCTCCCTGAACATCAGCAAGTCGAGTGGGCCCGATGGAGTCCCTCCCATTGTGCTGAAGACTTGCTGTGCCGGAGTTGGCACCGGTTTTAACGCGTCTTTTCCAGTACTCTTACTTGCAAAGCGTAGTCCCGAATTCATGGAAGACAGCTTTGGTCCACCCGATCCCTAAAAAAGGCGAACGCTCAGACCCGTCCAACTACAGGCCTATCGCCATTACCTCCTTGTTCTCCAAAATAATAGAATCCATTATAAACAGCCAGCTTATTAGGTACCTTGAGGATCACCAGCTAATTAGTGACCGCCAGTACGGTTTTCATCGGGTTCGATCAGCTGGTGATCTTCTAGTCTATCTGACTCATAGATGGGCGGAGGCAGTAGAGTCCAAAGGGGAGGTATTGGCCGTTAGTTTAGACATAGCGAAGGCCTTCGATCGGGTCTGGAACAAAGCGCTTCTTTCGAAGCTTCCTTCCTATGGGTTTCCCGAGAAATTGTGCAAATAGATCAACAGTTTCCTTGCTGATCGGAGCATCAAGGTCGTACTAGACGGTGCATCCTCTGATTTCAAGCCTATCAACGCTGGTGTTCTACAAGGCTGCGTGCTATCACCAACGCTGTTTCTCCTGCATATCAATGATATGTTGCTAACTGGTAGCATTCATTGCTATGTAGACGACAGCACTGGTGATCCCGTATATACCGGCCGTGCCAATATATCTCGGGAAAACGTCGCCGAGTACCGGGACAAACTTGTGTCTGAAGTCGAGTCTTTGCTTAACAAAGTCTCGGATTGGGGCCGACTAAATCTAGTCCAGTTCAATCCCCAGAAGACACAAGTTTGCGCGTTTACCGCTAAAAAGAACCCCTTTGTCGTATCTCCTCAGTTTCAAGGCACTCCCCTTGCTGCCTCAGCTAGTATCGGAATCCTTGGCGTCGACATATCGAATAGTGTGCAGTTTCGTGGTCACTTGGAAGAGAAGGCCAAATTGGCCTCTAAAAGTCTTGGCGTGTTCAGCAGAACGAAACAGTATTTCATGCCGGTACATCGCTTGCAACTCTACAAAGCTTCGGCCCCACATGGAATACTGTTCTCATCTCTGGGCCGAGGCACCCCATTGCCAGCTCCTTCCACTTGACCGCATCCAGCGCAGAGCGGTTCGAATCATCGACAACCGAGTTCTTTCTGATCGGCTCGATACACTGGCACTGCGTAGAGATGTTGCATCTCTTTGCGTTTTTTATCGCATCTATCACGGGGGTGCTTTGAGGAATTGTTCGGACTAATTTCACCCGATCAATTTCACCATCGCACATCGCGACAAACCTCGCGTTACCATCCATACCATCTGGATTATTGGCGGTCCACCACTGTGCGATTTAGTAGAAGTTTTCTCCCTCCCACATCTTCCCTGTGGAATCAATTAGCACCAGCGAATTTTCCGGACCGATACGACTTAGGAACCTTCAAGAAAAGAGCTTACACCTTTCTAAAAGGCCGGCAACGCATCTGCAATTCCCCTGGTGTTGCGGTTGTTCATGGGCGGCGGTAGTCACTTACTATCAGGTGAGCCGCATGCTCGTTTGCCCCCTCTTCTATAAAAAAAGAGATGGTTATACTAGTTATACTACCACCTATAGTAAGTTACATGATCTTTCTGGCATTTCCCATAGATCTCTGTGGAGCTCCTACTGGCAACTACTACTATACACCTCATGTCATTATGACCTTTTTGTGCCGAATCAGTGAGTTGCATCTTCGAATTTTAAAAGGTTAAAATTGGTTTTTTAAGTGAAATTTCAAAGAGAAAGTGTTAAAACACTTAACTTCTAAAACCTTACTAATTTTCTATTTGACACAATAGAGATCCGTTAACTAAGCTATTAGGCTTCTATCATTTAAATATAATGTGGATGTATATGTATTTAATGAATACCAGAAAGAAGAAGAAAGGAAGCACATTAATTAAGGGAGGTATCATCTTCTTACCTATTTCTGCTGCCAAATACCTGCCTGCACAGTTGTGTTTCTGAAGGGTATAGAGAATCAGTACAATTGTAGACTGTGAGGCATTTCATCTAAGGTGACAAAGCATTTGTAGTCTTTTTTGTTTGAAGTTGGCTGTAGGAGTTCATGAATGCAGTCCATACCCATTTATAGTCCGTAGCGACATTTATAGTCAGTACTTTACAAGGTAGAGTCATGCTCCAGCTATATGGGTCGGCCCGACCGGGAAGGACCACGCTCTCACAGAATACCAGCGTTAAATATCAGCTTAATGCTGCTGTGTTTCGTATGGTGAATATAGAGAACTGGGGACCGTTTTTACTGGAAACGAGGCATTCCATCTTAGTCCTAAGGGGTGACAACGCATCTGCATTTTGATTCTTAGTCGAAGATAAATGTAGATGTCTATGGGCCACAACATTCAATTACCATCAGGTGAACTGTAAGTTCGTTTGTCACTTCAATTTAAAAAAATACCAAGCTACTAAGCATGACGGCTCCGTTGCGCAATGGCTTAGCAATGAGTTACTGCGCTGGGGGCCGCGGGTTTGAATCCCGCACGGAACAAGTATCTGTATGGTCTATAAATAATTGTTACGGGTCTGGATATTTGTCCTTGCAATGTGTGTTTATAAATTGCCTCCACGATACAGTACAGTATAAAATGATTAAGCTGGTCCTACTGACGTTCATGGGTCAACTAGATGTTGCCGCTAGTCTAGTGCCGACCTCGGTCTGATAAGAATCAACCTTTACCGTAAACTAAACCATAAGTAAGCCTATGTGTTGGTGACATTAAAAAATAACCTAAATCTCTAGCATTATGTACGATATTGTTACATAGCTTCCATACAGAACTATAAAAAAACGTTTTTTTAATTTTTCCATAGACATATATTGTATATTTGAAAAAGTAATTAAACTGCAAAACACAGGTACTTGTAGATTATCCCCAAGTTAGGAGACACTAATGAAAGTGGCAATTTTTTATGTTTTTCTTAATCGTTACCTTCATGGTAGGATTGTCTCCTATACCATGGAAGGTTTTTCTGCCGACTTCCAAAAAGGAGACGGTTTTCAATTCGACTGTATGTTTTTTATTTTATTTATTTTATGTGTGTTACCTCATAACTTTGTACTGGGTGAACCGATTTCGATGATTCTTTTTTTATTTGATAGCTGATTCTTCTCGTGTGGTCCAATATAAATATTGATCAAGGTCAGACCAATAGTTTTGTAGTATTAGTTAATATTGAAGTCGATTGTACAAAATTTTTAATTTTTAATTATTTTTTATAAAATCAGGTGACCAATGTCAACCTTTTCGTTTAATGTTACTATACATAATTTGCCCAAGTCTCTCAGAAACGAAGGGTGGCCTGTGTCCAACAATGGAATATATATAATAGGTTATTGACAGGACAGAGGTATTTTTTAAACCAGTGGTGACAATACACTTTCAATAAGTATAATATCTTCTACCCAATAACACCTCGAAGGAAAATGATACAGTAGATAGACAGCAGCAGCCTCCTGATGACAACTCAAAATGATAAAAATAATAAGTCACCTTGTCTGACGAACGTGGCAATTAAGGTATATCCTCCTTCCTATGAGGCAATTTATGGGGGTCGTCTATGTTCAGCAATCGACTTTTGATAGACAATAATGGAATAAGAAACAAATAAATGAAAGAAAAGAAAAAAATATTGTATATTTAATGTTATTTTTATTTATAGGACAGTGTGACAAACGAGCACACAGCCCACCTGATGGTAAGTGGTTGCTGTGGCCCATAGACATCTACATCTATCCTCGTTTGCGAATCAAAATGCAGATGCGTTGTCACCCGTGAGAACTAAGATGAAATGTCTCTTTTCCAGTAAAAAGGGTCTCCGGTTCTCTACACTCACCAGACGAAACACAGCGGTGTTAAGCTACTATTTTACGCTGGTATTCTGTGAGAGCGTGGCCCTTCCCGGTCGAACCGACCCATTCGTGCTACAACTATAATACTAATATAGCTGCAGCATGGCTCTACCACGTAAAAAAAATTAATCTATATTGAATAAAGATTGTATTCCATTCCATTCTATAAATATCCTTTTTTTATCAGCCATTTTTATTCCACTAGCATTTGCTACGATGTTGGGCGGGTTGGTGAGCACATAGCTAGTATCCCCTTACTCGGAATGCCTTCTGGATTTAGGACGCGAATTTTCGAATCAATACACCACCATTTCTTGGTTTCCAACGCATTGTTTGTTATTGATGAATGAGAGTGTACCGTATTTCTCTCGAACCGTTCTAAATTAAGTCTTGTGGGAGAAAACATCTCGTTATCTAGTAATATACTATATCTTAAACACCCATTAGGCAAACACTAAAGGAGGGACTCATATCCTAAAATAAACTCCAAACAAAATTTAGATACTCCTTACAATATGTAGATTTTTTTAAAATAGAATAAGGGTGACAAACGAGCACACAGATCACCGATTAAGATTCGATTAAGAATCAAAATGCAGATGCGTTGTCACCCCTGAGGACTAAAGTGGAATGACTCGTTTTCATTAAAAAGACTTTTAAATATTTATCGCCCTTGTAATAGTGGACAGATAAGAAGTAGGTATTACGTGCAATGGCTTTACGTGCTTTCCAAGGCACGGGGGTGAATAGCTTAACAGAAAAATCCAATAACAAATTTTGGCCAGACCAGGGATTCGAACCAGGGATATGATTAGCAATCGCGCGTACAATCACTAAACCAACGAGTAAGACAAAGTTCGTAATAACAGAGACACATATAAACATAAACAATTCATTTTTTTTTATAGGATAAGGGTGACAAACGGGCACACAGTCCACCTGATAGTAAGTGGTTGCTGCGGCCCATAGACATCTACATCTATCCTCGTTTGCGAATCAAAATGCAAATGCGTCGTTGCCCGTGAGGACTAAGATGGAATGCCTCATTTCCAGTAAAAAGGGCCTCCGGCCACCTGCACTCAACAAGCGAAACGCAGAGGTAAACCTCTACTTCACGCTGGTATTCTGTAAGGTCGTGGTACCACCCTGGTTCGAGCCGGCCCATCCGTGCGACAACAAAAGCTGCCGCGTGGCTCTACCACTGTTAAAAATCATATCAACTCATACATATCTTCATTGTTCCACCAATAAACTGATAGCTAACTTTCTTTCCTCTTTTCTCTTTTTTCATTTAAAAATAACGTTAAGTCCACACTGGTATTTTCTCCTTAATGGTGGGGTAGTTTACATATATAAATTTCACAAGGACAAACATCCAGACCCGGAACAATTATTTTTAAGCTATAAAAATACTTATTCCATGCGGGATTCAAACCCGCGGCGATTGGCGCTGCAACTCATTGCTAACCCACTGCGCCACGAAATGGTCTTTCTTTCTACATTTTATTGATATTAAGGATTTAACTTGTCACTGGAAAGTCGATCTAATATAGTTTTTTTTTATATTTGCAGGTGAAGTCAGTGCTAATACACCTCCACTAAAAAATGGTGGTGACTTACGGGAGTCAGGATATCTGATAGCGGTCGGTTCCAGAACGGCACGGTACTATAAGAATTAACACGTTTCTTTCTTGTTTCTTTGCTGCGTAATTTTTATCTTTCACAATATTTAAATGCAATCAAAAACGAAATACTAAAGGAATAACCTCGGTATCAGTCAGTATCGGTGTCAGAGAGAGGGTTAAAATACTGTACGAAAAATGAAGAGTGTAAATGCAAAAAATTACCAATGTATTGATTTTTTTTCTGTTTAAGCATATTCATTTCTCCCATACAGACGAGTTTAACTTCTACATGGACATCTGAATGACTAAGCATTTAACCTAATGTATGAAATGATGAGCCGTGGAAGCTCATGAGCTATGCGTTCGCTGTAAAGTTCACAGTACGCGAGCAACAACCGTACTAATGAAACTGTTAATTGTAATTTTAAGTGTTGATTTACTACGCATGTGACGGTGAAGTAAAATAGTGATCAAACCATGTCTCAGAAGAAGGAATAAAAGTAAAGTAAAGTTGCAGCCTATTTACGTCCCACTGCTGGGCACAGGCCTCTTCTCATTTCTGAGAGGGTTTTAGGGCAAGGAAATGTCCACCGCGCTGCGCCAATGCGTGTTGGCGAACTTCACATGTCTTCGAAATATTTTTTTATTTCTCAGACATGCAGGTTTCCTCACGATGTTTTCCTTCACCGCCGAGCACGTGGTAAATCAGCACTTAAAATTTCAATTACCAATTTCATTGGTGCCGGCGGGGATAGAACCCGGGTTGCTCGAGTACTGGGAAACTTACAACGAGCGCTAACCATCTGAGCTACCACGGCTATAGAGAAGAAAGAATAATAATTAATATTTTCCATTCCGAGTATTTTACGTAGGTGATTCACATTTGGTATACTATATATAAAAGTAGAGCAAAACTGTAGCTTACTCGTATATTTGTTCGAGTTCTGAGCACAGGTCTGCTCTGATTCCAAAGACTGTTATTGACCAATAAGCGCTGCTCTTTTGATTAAAGAATAATGGTGAAAAAAGGGGCAACAGTCCACCCGACAGTATGCGAATTGTGTCGCCCTTAAGCTCCGTACTCACATTCGGTATTACGTAAAACGAGTAAAAATCGACGTGTGGACCGCACTTCACAACTCGAAGGCTCGCATAAATGTAATTTCCTTCACATCTACCCAAGTATCTCTGGGAAGGTTCTGAAAAATAAATCAAAAATTTTCTAGGTAATTCTAAAACCACATTAGTCAATTAATATTTTTTTTATTTTTTTTTAAATACTAGTAATGCTATTAAACATTACTAATACTCCCTTTAACCACTTCTGGCTGACGCTTAAATTATGTTTTTATTGTACACATTAAGACAAAAACAAATCTATAGAATGTACAACAGGCGGTTCTACAGCTCTGGAATGATTTGTTCCAGATAAACAAATCTGTTTCAATTTAAATTATTAAAATTGGGTTATATTTATACAATTTTTATATACACATAGCGCAAGGTGGCAGATAGAAACTTTTTTTATAGAATAAGGGTGACAAAAGGACACACAGTCCACCTAATAAGTGTACTGTGTACCACCTAGCAAGTGGTTACTGTGGCCCATAGACATCTATATCTACCCTCGATTACGAATCAAAATGCAGATGCGTTGACAGCCGTGAGGATTAGATGGAATGTCTCGTTTCCAGTAAAAAGGGTCTCCAGTTTTCTACACTCACCATACGAAACACAGCAGCTTTAAGCTGCTATTTTACGCTGGTATTCTGTGAGACCGTGGTCCTTCCCTGGTCGAGCCGACTCATTCGTGCTACGACTATACCAGTAATATAGCTACAGCATGGCTCTACCACGTAAAAACGTAATTTTTCCATTTCTGATCAAGCACTCCTATCAAAAATTGTGTATTCACTTTGGCATTTAAGTATTATTTTCAAGTCATATAGGTAAATTCGTTCACAGTAACAATAAGTGGCAAAAGTTCCTAAACATTTTTAATAAAACTGAATTGTTAAGTAATGCAAGGAAATACTCGTATCTCATTAATGTATTAATTTACAGGTTTCGGAGAAAACATAAGAACAAACTGGTATACGTTGCCTTGTTTGTCATTCTCTTAATGTTATTTAGCCTGGGAGTTGCAATGACAGCATTATGTAAGTATCTAAGTGAAATTCTACAAAGCATTTTTTACAACTGCTTCCAGAGACATGTTGTTTTTTTTCTAAATTCTTATTCATGGCTATTCTGCTCTAATCGCTTGGAATTTAAAAGAAAACAGTATTCACTGCCTTTTTTAGCCAGCATTAGATCCAAACACGACCAGTATTGATATGATATCATATGATTTGTTTTCTGACACAAACTCTAAGTTTTCTGTAGATCTCATCACCCAGCGTAAATTAGTAGATTATGTTAGATGACGCTGTTATGTCAGATATATTTGTGTTTCTCTATATTAATACTGGCACTAACGTTTTTGTGGCTCTACAAAAAATTCTCAATATTTTAGTAAATAGCTGAAAAAGTTACAAGGTTGCCGAGTGTTAAATTGTAACAAAAACAATTAAAAGACATGTGTGCAGTTCACACGCATTAGAAGTGAAACCTTCAAATGAAATGAATTATAAAATAAAAACATTTTATTTAATTTGATAATTTTCAACCACACGTACTGCATAAAATACAAGATTAAAGTTAGATTTTATAGCAAATTAATCCTTATTTTCAGACATACAGAGCCTTAATTTTAGTGTATTAATTAAATCAAAAGAATATTTTCTTTTAACTAAAATTCCTTTATAACAGCGACTTCATTATTTATGTAAAATAATTTTATAAAACAGAAATTGATTGACTCTCGAGGTGATCCCTTAAAAAGACCTAAATACGACTAATTTAATAAAAATCTGTAAGATATGAAATCATCGATTGTTAAGAATGAAAAGTTTTCAATATAATTAATAATTAATTTTACTTATTTGATAATAAATTTATGTTTTTAATTTTAACAGCTAAAAGTTATATTAACTATGTATAAAGTACCGCACACAGAGGAGACCGAAATAATAGGAAATACTTTATACTGAGCTAGCTGTTCCCCATGGTATCACCCGCGTATATCACGCTCTTAGCCGCGCTCTCAGTTCTCATCTGTTGGCTAGGAGTCGTTCGCGCGCCGTGCTGAGTGTTGAATTATTTTAATTTTTCATTATTTCTTAAACTATGCGTCCAAATAACATGCTATAAAGAAAGTTTATTTTCATAAAATTGTTTTGATGATGAAATAACTTCATAAGGATGATGAAGCTATTGGTCCGAGTGTTCCGAGGTACGGGGGTGAAATACCGCCAACTTCCTGACTCCGGGTTGCTACTGAGAATTTCTTAAAGAAAAACCCAATGACGACCACGGATTCGAACGACACGACGCAGGATTCGAACCAGGGACCTTATGATCAACAATCGCGTTTACAAACACTATACTAACGAGTCAATCATAAACATCAACAAATATTGTCTATTATTCTAGATTTTCACCAAAAACGAAATAAACCAATACCCATTTGCGAGAGCAAGGAATGCCTTCGGTCAGCCGCCAACCTGGCATTCTCTATGGACCGCACCGTAGACCCTTGTACAGATTTCTATGAGGTAAGCAAAAGCAGGTAGATAAACAATGAAAAAAGTTTTTTTTATTATTAAGTTTTTTTATTAATCTTGGGCTAAGCCACAAATGCCAAAGTGCCATGCAGTGGCGGTGTAAGTGTTCACTATCCCATGTAATTTCGTGGGTGTCGCGTTTTCCTGATAACAACAAAATGTATTGAAAACTGAGGTTGCCAACCCGCTTGCCAAGCGCAGCAACTATGGCATATATATGAGCAATTTAAGAAGGAGGTATATTCAACAGTACACCTTTGAAGGAATTAAATGAATGTTGAATGAATGAAATTCCGTTGTTGTTTCGAAATACATCATGAATCAATTGTAAGCCTATATTGTCTATTTTGTTCTCAGTCATACCTAACAGTCTTTCCTCTCTAATGGTTATGATATAAAGCAGATCTCTAATATGATCTTATTAATTATTATAACTATTTATCATATCATCGTCATTATTATTACAGTCCCTCAAGAGTCCACTGCTGTACACCCCCCCCCCCCTACCCCCACCCAATAATTTCCACAAACACAGACTTGAGCCACCTGCATTTATCGACATTTTCTTACCATATCGTCACTATCTAATGCTGGGTCTCACTTACGATACGAGGCTGCCAGTCGCAACCTTTCTTGTTTTATCACCGGTCTTTTGTCATTCAGATTACTGATTTAGGTTAAGCTGTGTCGGTTACTCCTGTTCTACTGCGCATATTCACATTACGGATTCAATCATGCAGAGAAACTCCGAGCATATCCCTATCTATAGCTCTGAGTAAAATGGCTTTGAGCTTTTCCATACGAACAGCCATAAAAGACCACGTCATGAATTCATGAGTGATAATTTAAAACTTTGTCTAACCACAATGCTTTTTGCAAGTATTCATGCGGCAACTGGGCGGAAGACCATCCTCAACCCGATGCCCAACGACCAAACGACTGGTTTAGAGACAAACAGACGAAAGTTTACATCGCTGTGAGAGATTTTCTCGAAAAGAACTCAACCAACAATCCAAAACCAGTTCAGCAAGCAAAGGACATATACAAAGCTTGTATGGACATCGGTAAGTTTTAGAAAAACTTAAAAATATCTTATAATTTGTATTTGTTTTGCTAGCATATATGTATGTGTCGCAGGTTCATGGTAAAAACCTTGTTTTTTTTATCTAGAACCGGAAGAAGACAAAATTATTACTTAAGATCAAACTTGAACTTGTTTAAGTATTTTTCTTTTCTTAATATTCAATTAGTTCAAAAGCCAGGTAGCCACGAAAACTATAGATAATAAACAAGCATTTATTTATTGACCTGCACTTTCACAGTTCTAATGCAAAAAATATAAGTAGAACAACAAATATAAACAGAAATTGAAATAAAAAAGACAAGAGGAACATAAAAAAGGATCTGAATGCATGAGTAATATGATTCTGAAATAGTCCCTGCGGTAGCGTTGGTTTTCAGCAATGCCCATAGCGGTTAGACCACAACTCCACAAAAGACTACAGCTCCTTTTCTGCCAGGACCTTTTAACTTGTTTCTGTCGCTAAGCAGCGATGCACCCACTACCGTGTTAAAATTTAATTATGCCCTCAAAGACGACAACGCAGTAGCTTTCTTTGTTTGGAATTGATTTTATCTGTAAATCACGGTAAGTACATAGAAATAAGTACTAGTACTTATATCTATGTAGTTACCGTGATTCTACTGTTAGCTTTTTTATAGAATAAGAGTGACAGATAAGCACACAGTCTACCTGATGGTAAGTGGATGCTGTGGCCCATAGACATTTACATTTATCCTCGATAAGGAATCAAAATGCAGATGCCTTGTCATTCCTGAGTAATAAGATGGAATGCCTCGTTCTCTACACTCACCATATGAAACACAGCAACATGAAACTGCTGCAATTTTACGCCGGTATGCTTTGAAAACATGGTCCTATACCGGTTAAGCGCACCCATTCATGCTACTACTAATATAACTCTATATAAATAGGTGTATAATAGGTCATTAGCCACTCTTGTAAAAGTTATAGTTACCTGATTATTCTTTGCCTGTCAAGCTTTTTCTATGTGGCCTTGCAGACATTACGTTATAATTATCATTTTGTTTTCCATTTCATCGAGCATTTAATAAAACACACATATTTATTACACCACATATAATAATTATTATTAAATCACAACAACCATTTTTAAAAGTTAGTCTTAAAAACACTTCTTCTTCTTCTTCTTCGTCTTATAATATCGTTATGATTAGCAATAATATTTTATAGTATATGGTGACGAACGATCACACAGTCCACCTGATGGTAAGTGGTTGCTGTGACCCATATACATCCACATCTATCCTCAATAAAGAATCAAAATGCAGATGCGTTGTCACCCGTTAGGACTAAGATTGGATGCCTCGTTTCCAGTAAAAAGGGTCTCCGGTTCTCCACACTCACCGTATGAAACACAGCAGTGTTAAGCTGCTATTTTACGCTGGTATTCTGTGAGAGTGTGGTCGTCCCTGGTCGAGCCGACCCATTAATGCTACAAATATACTACTAATATAGCTTCAGCATGGCTCTACCACGTAAAAAAATGGCTTTTATTATATAACTTTTTAACAGTGGTAGAGCCACGCGGCAGATTTTGCTGTCGCACGGATGGGCCGGCTCGAACCGGGGTGGTACCACGACCTCACAGAAAAGCAGCGTGAAGTAGAGGTTTACCTCTGCGTTTCGCTTGGTGAGTGCAGGTGGCCGGAGACCCTTTTTACTGGAAATGAGGCATTCCATCTCAGTCCTCGCAGGTGACAACGCATCTACATTTTGATTTGTAATAGAGGATAGATGTAGATGTCTATGGGCCGCAGCAACCACTTACCATCAGGTGCACTGTGTGCTCGTTTGTTACCCTTATCCTATAAAAAAAACTACGTGGTAAAGCCATCGTAATAAAAAATTAATCCCTTTACAAGGTCTGAAACATTTAAGACTTAATTATCATCTGCGATCAGTAAGGAACTAAAAGCCACTCTAGATATGTTAATAATCTTATACGCTTATGAAACAACTTGAGCTCCGTCAGAACAATTTTGAATTACCCTTCCTTTTTCCAGTTTCAATAACATTACAAGCATTATTCAGAACGTATCATACACATCTATGTATGAAATATTTTATTAAATTACTTCAAATTAAAGATCTAAAAATTAATTTGCTTATATCCGCGTAATAAAATAAAAAGATGTGTTTTATCTAGTTCGCAGAGCACATCCCACCCTCCTTCAATTGCATGCACTATCCCGTCCCCACTAATCCCACCACAACTACTCCCAACACCACTAAACAAGGAAAGACACACCGCAGTTAATAATACGACACGGGGCATCCTCAGGTGAAGCATACTCTGCGATGGCTGACTGCTAAATCTTTGCCTGAAGATCTTTACCTTAACCTAAAACTTCACCTGAGGATGCTAAAAGTAACGCCTGATTCTATTGATTATCTTAATTACTTCGTTGGCTCTAATGTAAAGTTTAACTTTTGTTACCATGGTAATTTGATTTCAGACACATTAAACAAGCGTGGAATAAGACCAGTCATAGAAATATTAAATGCGTTGGGCTTACCTTCCTTTCCCACCTTAATCAATATAACTGATGATGTAGATTATAATAACTACACATTTGATTGGCTAGAATCAGTTATCAAAATTAAAACCCAATTAGGAATGGACGTTCTTATTGGATTTGATATCTACAGTGATCCTAAAAATTCTTCAGTATACCGACTCATGCTTGGGTCTCCTGAAACTACTAACCCTTTTCCGAGGTAACTAAGAATCCAAAATATTTCGTAAAAGCAATTCCAAACAAATACATTGATTTTTACGGAGGGTTCCTTTTATTTTTGCAGTATGCATAACGAGAAAAAGCGTCATACAGGGAGAAAGAAAATGAAGCATGCATATTTACCAATATTAAAAACAATTTTAACTCATAAACGCTCTTTATTTATTTTTAAGAAAAAATATGAATACGATAGCAAAGCTACGAATGATAATAATGAGGAAAGAATTGCACAAATTTACAAATTGTTTTATGCTCAGCTGATAAAATTATTTATTCTAGAATCAGATAATGGTAAGGATTTAAAACTTTCTGAAGCAGAACTCGACCAACAATCACTAAAGACAGCTGATGCGTATTATACTTTTAATGAAAATATATATGAAGTAAGTCAATATTGTATTTTATATTCATTTAACGGTACTCAGATCGGTATACTGTTAACTTTTCCTTATGAATTCATTGATATTGATTCAATAAATCTGAACTTGTTATGAATTCACTTGTTCAATGTCACAAATATAAAAATACTTTTACCAGCTTGAAGCAACCAACGACACTGATGTGGAAGATGATTTTGATTTCAACTTACCAGAATTTACTGTCGATGAAATTCAAGCTCACACTGATATGATTGTCGAAAATAATGACGGAACATCTATGGCCATTTGGAAGCGATATTTACAAGGTGTTTTTAACAATAGTAATGTAGAATTAAATTTTGAAACAGATAAAGTGATAGTTTCAGAATTTGATATGCGTTACATGTCTTTATTGGCTGCCTATTTATCGAAAACTTCTCCTGTAGTTATAGAACTTTATATTTGGATAAAGGTTAGTATCTCTTTAGTATTTTTTGTGATAAAGATAGGGCAATAAGTCTGAAATGTATATATTTCATATAACGCAATATAAAATTATTTACATTAATAAAGTATGAAATTCTAAATGTAAATATTTGTACAAGTACCGCTTCTGCTATCAATCCCTGATACACATATATTTAAAAAGAAAGTTACTCCTACAATATTTTATAATACTTTGTATTATGTAAATTTGCCAAGGTAGCTGAGGTGCTAGCAGTCCATACAACAACAGAAATACGTGAATTGTTTGATAAATCAAATGCGGAACTACATTACGACAATGGTGTCTCAAGTTCAACACCACGCAGCCTGATATGCGCCAGTGCTGTAAATGATATGCTCGGAATGGGCGTCGCCTACGCTATTGTGGACCCCAATTTTATGAATGTAACCAAACCTAAGGTATTAGACATTATTTAAGCAAATTACAGTTACAAAATACGGAAAAATTAAAGTAGCGAAGAAAAAAATCTTTTTTGGTTTATAATAATTTTTGTAAATCTTCTTTTTCGTCAGCCCATATAATTCCAATGCTGAGACATGAGCCTCTTTTGTTGGAGGGAAAATTAGAGGTTTTGATTTCACACTAGTTACATACTTGTTAAACAATCGCAGCACCAGAAACCTTGCACATTTGACGCTGTTGATAAAAGTTACTAAATCCCTTATGCATTAAAAACAAATAATAAAAACTAGTATCGGTTGTTTTTAGAATAAAATATTTGTATTTCCACTTAATTATTATAAAATAATTTTTAGATTGAATCAATGCTTAATGAACTAAAAAATGCATTAGCTCATTTAGTAGGCAAAACAAAATGGATGGATGACAATACCAAACTAGAAACATATAAGAAGATAATTCGGATGAAAACACTAATAGGATTCCCTGACTGGTTGCTTGACGAAAAGAACCTTGAGTTATATTACGAAGGAATAGAAGTAGATGCAGAAAAACATTTAGAAAATATGATTAACGTGATACAAGTGAAAGTGAGGAATGCTCTCAATAATTTTCGGGAAATTCACAATTATTCATGGGCTACTGATCCTACGGAAGTTAATGCATATCATACATTCCAGTCAAATACTATAAGTAAGTTAGATAATTATTAGTAGTAATAATTTGACCTAGTATTTATTCTTTGGCTACCTTATCGGTTAAGTATTTTAATATCATTTATTGAGAAATCCTTGTTTTCTAACTGATACACAACACACAACACAGTCAAGTCCAGGAGTAGAAACAATTTAGGTACCGTTATCTCTTATTATAGTATCATTTTTGCTTGCACTTTTGACATATACAAAATGATTATAGCGTCATCTTTTGGTAGCAACAAGATATTTGAAGATTTACTTCTTATTAATTATTTCAGACTATAAAAAGTCTACTGCTTAAATTAGTGTATTTGCCATAACTGCCAATCTTCGGCTCAGTTTCTCTCAGTCGCTTCTTTCGACACCCACAAGATTATATAGGATAGTGCCCTTAGGCTGCCAATACACGGCTTCGATCTCCCTTACCTGATTTAATAAAATAACTTTTGGAGAACAAGATAAGAATAAGACAACACCACATCGCACGGAGCCTTTTTAAATCTTTTTTTTTATATAGAATAAGGGTGACAAACGAGCATATACTTCACTTGATATTAAGTGGATGCTGTGACCCATAGATATGTACATCTATACTTGATTAAGAATCGAAAGATAAATGACCCCCCTCAGGATTAATGGAACGCCTTGTTTCCAGTAAAAAGTCTCATTCTCCGGTTCTCTACAGTGACCATATGAAACACAGTGGCATTAAGCTGCTATTTCACGCTTTTATTCTGTAAGAGCGTGGTCTTACATCGACCCATTCATGCTACAACCATAATGTGTGGCTCTACAATTTATAAAATCATTAAAAAATAATGTTAATTTCTGGACGCAGCTATACCATTGGTTATGTTACAATATCCTTTCTTCGAATTGGGACTAGAGTACGTATGTTTATTATTCTTTTTTTTTTATTAATTCACAAGTTGTTTTGATGCACAATTTATTGGTTCATTAAAAGGTAACAAGGTAAAAAAAAAAAACAAAAGAAAAGGTAACATGCAATACTACTTTTGCAATTTTCTTTTAATGTTTGCTTAAGTTATTAATGTCATCTTTTATACTATTATGTACCATTTTATTCATTTAATGTTTCACTATAACAACTTTTAATAAAAATGCTTTGTTATTTTTTCAGATCTCTAAATTATGGTGCTTTAGGAACAATACTAGGTCACGAAATTACACATGGATTTGATAATTTTGGTTAGTACGTTTTTGTATATCTGTTTTTGATTAGCAATAAACTTTGTTTCAACAATGTAATCCGCCGACGGCGGTTCCGTGGCCCAGTGGCTTAGCAATGAGTTGCAACACTAAGGACCGCCGGTGCGAATCCCGCAGAAAACGCAGTATTTGTATGGCCTACAAATAATTGTTCTAGGTCTGGATGTTTGTCCTTGTAAAATATATGTATGTAAACTGCCCCCGCGATACAGGAGAAAATCCTAGTGTGGAGGTAATGTTTTTTTTCAAAGAAATAAAAAAATCACGTCAGATCAACTATTCTAACAAACAATACTAAGTAAGATAAGATTTAACTCCACTATTGTTCGTCTTTACAATTATCCATTAAATACGTATCTCGAATAAATGAGATCAGATTGGGAAAAAACGTGTCGAGTATCAGCCAGCTTACTACCGGCAATAGTGATGTGGAGGCATCTACTAGACGTGGTTGAATCGATGGATGTAAAAGAGCTCTAGTCAAGTCAATGGATGCAGCTGGATTCATTCCTTGAAGTTTTTGAGGAAGACCTATGTTCGCCAGTAGAGTTGTGATTGACTTCAGTAATAATGAAATGAAGTCAAAGAGAAGAACTTTTCTTATATTCATTCACGAGTAACCAACAAATATGGCCAAGCTATGATTAAAACCTATGCAATTTGAAAGTAATGCTCAAAATAGTACAAGTCGTATAGATTTTCAGATTTAGTTTTTAACACGCATTTATTAGCTTGACCTGTATTGTATGTATGTGTGTTTTATACAAACGTAATGATATTTTTTAAGCCAGTTGTCATTTACAGAGGTCTGAATAATCTAAACTTTTACAAAGGTATTTTACCCAAAGACAATAAATACAACAATTTTATGTCCTACTGACGACCCGCCCGGGCTGCGCCTGGGTTGTTACTGTTAATGTGACATTATTTAGATTTGAAATAACCATATTTATACGTGGTAGAGCCATGCTGCAGCTATATTAGTAGTATAGTTGTAGCACGTATGTGTCGGCTCGATCAGGGAAGGACCACGCTCTCACAGAATACCAGCGTCAAACAGCAGCTTAACACTACTGTGTTTCGTATGGTGAGTGTAGAGAACCGGAGACCCTTTTTACTGGCAAAGAGGCATTCCATCTTAGTCCTCACGGCTGACAACTCATCTGCATTTTGATTTGCAAACGAGGATAAATGTAGATGTCTATGGGCCACAGCAACCACTTACCATCAGGTGGACTGTGTGCTCGTTTGTCACCCTTATTGTATAAAAAAAAATTTTTACAATTTTTTTTTCTGAGAGGGTATAGGGCAAGGAACCCTCTCAGAAATGAGAGGAGGCCTGTGCCCAGCAGTGGGACGTAAATAGGCTGCAACTTTACTTTTTTTTTATAAATTAAGTTTTTCGGATAAAACCTATACAAGCCTATATCGCTCCTACCATTGTTCTCGATCTTTTCATTGTGTCTATAAGTTTCAATATAATTGATGATTAAGATTTTTTTAATTTAGTTTGACATCATTACAGGTCGTCTGTTTGACAAAAACGGAAACCTTGTACCATGGTGGAGTAATGAGACGACGCAACTTTACGTGAATATGACCCAGTGCTTCGTCCAACAGTATTCTTCGTTTTATTTCACTGATTTAGATGAATATGTAAGTTGTTTGTTGTGACCCTTTGAAAATAGCAGCTTAACACTGCTGTGTTTCGTATGGTGAGTGTAGAGAACCGGAGACCCTTTTTACTGTTAAAGAGGCATTCCAACTTAGTACTTACGGGTGACAACCCATCTGCATTTTATTCGTAATCGAGGATAGATGTATATGTCTATGGGCCACAGCCACCACTTACCATCAGGTGGACTGTGTGTTCGTTTGTTACCCTTATACTATAAAAAAAAACATAATTTATTACTTATATTAATATACAAATCGATTATTCAAATTGTTATGTTTTTTTTAAATTATGCTACGTAATTGCTTCAATACTATCCCACCTAATAGTAATTGGTGATGCAGACATCACCCGCGTAGTTGCAGCGTCAAAGAATCTATAACCTTATTTGGTCCACTAGTACCGTAGCACAATATCAAAAGTGCAAAACGATGGGCACTGCAATGGTTAATCTACCTGCAAAGCATATTTATTTATTTATTTATTCTTTATTGCACCAAATATTTGTAGAAAAGGCGATCTTAATGCTATATGGCATTCTCTACCAGCTAACCTTGGGTAGAACAGACAGTGAGTTTGGGCAGTTAATTTGTCATGATATAATTCAGTTCAAATATATACATGCAACACGTACATAAAATATACACATATATATAAAATATATATAATTCATATACATATATTAATAAATATAGACATTTATCAATATAAATTATTATTATTATTTATTAATCTATTGTATTAAATCTTTCCCACAACGGGAGTGGTGCACTCCCAGCACTGGACTTTTAATGGTTGATGAAGATGGAAAAGAAGGTAAATGGTCTACCGGAGGTTACTAGATCCTAGATGCTACACTGATTACTCACAAATACAATTTTAATCCTAGTTCATTACTACCCGCAACTTTTACTTCAGAGCTTTACTTTAAACCTAAATAACGATCAGTTCTCTGTGTGGGAGAACATATCGTCACGTCAATCGCACATTATGCCCCGTACATTAACGCAGTTAAATACACATTTGGCAGTGAACGCAATGTTTTATTTGTTCTATTTGCGTTCACTGAGTTTTGGTCTTTAAACATCATCATTATCAACTTTTCCAATGTCACTTCTGAATATAGGCGTTAGAAATACTTTGCCAGAAAAAGACGGAGACTTAACTTGAGGTTTGGTGTAGGCGTAACTAATTGTTTGGTGCCTTACTTCGACATTCAACTATTAAGTCTAGAAAGACTTTTTATCGAACGATATTTATTATAGGTGTGTATTCTGCCAAAGAATCCATCTGTTTAGGTACTCTCTTAACTATTTACGTGGTAGAGCTATTCTGCAGCTATATTATGGTTGTAACACGAATGTGTCGGCACAACTGAGGTAGAAAAACTCACAGAACACCAGCGTAAAATAGCAGCTTAAAGCTGCTGTGTTTCATATGGTGAGTGTAGTAAACCGGAGACCCTTTTTACTGGAAACAAGGCATTCCATCTTAGTCCGCAGGAGGGATAACACATTTTATTCTTAATCAAGGACATAATTCAGTTCAAATATATACATGCAACACGTACATAAAATATACACATATATATAAAATATATATAATTCATATACATATATTAATAAATATAGACATTTATCAATATAAATTATTATTATTATTTATTAATCTATTGTATTAAATCTTTCCCACATTGGGAGTGGTGCACTCCCAGCACTGGACTTTTAATGGTTGATGAAGATGGAAAAGAAGGTAAATGGTCTACCGGAGGTTACTAGATCCTAGATACTAGATCAGCTTACGCATTGCCGTAGGAATCCGACTAGGAGCGGCGATTTGTCAACCCCATCAGTGTCCCTGTGGTAGCAGCGTCGACAAGTTTGGGCTCCACGGACTTTCATGTAAGAAAAGCGCTGGTAGATTTTCACGACACAGTTCTTTGAACGATGTCATCCGAAGGGCTGTCTTGTCTCTATAAATGTTCCCTCGGTTTTAGAGCCTTGTGGAATATTTAGAGACGATGGCAGGAGACCCGACGGTATGACATTGGTCCCTTGGGAGAGAGGTAAAGCCCTAGTGTGGGATGCTACTTGCGTAGACACTCTGGCGGTCTCTCATCTCAGGGGTACCTCGTTTAGAGCCGGGGCGGCATCAGAGGCAGCTGAACTGAGTAAGTGGCGCAAGTATGAGTCTCTGAGAGATGACTACATATTTGTGCCATTTGCTGTAGAGACTATCGGTCCGTGGGGTCCACGTGCGGTGGAGTTCCTAAAGGAACTCCATCCGCGGCTGGTCGTTGCTGCTGGTGATAAGAGAGCTGGTTCTTTCCTCACTCAAAGGCTAAGTATAGCCATTCAGCGGGGAAACGCAGCCAGCGTTCTTGGCACGATACCGCGGGGAGTAGGACTATATGATATTTAAGTTTCTAGTTTTAGTTTTTTTTTTTTTATTATTATTATTATAGTTTTTAGTATTGTAGATAATATAAGTATTATGTAAATAAAAAAAAATCAAGGACAAGGATAAATGTAGATGTCTATGAGTCACAGCATCCACTTATCATCAGCTGGAATTTATGCTTGTCTGTCACCCTTAAACTATAAAAAAAATCCGCCGCCAAACAGCTGTGCTTACTATGTTCAAGTGTGTAGAATCAGTCAGTATAATAACATTTTCATGGACAGCATTACAGATGGAGATTAACATTAAGGTCAGGTCCCTAACTCTCTCTTGTTTCATTTCAATTCCACCTTTAAATCTTAACTCCTTTTTTGCTAACGAATTCATCTGGGTTTGTACCACCTTCTAACCTTTTAAAGCCGCCAAATGGCAGTGCTTGCTCAGCTGTGTTCCGCTCTAAAGGGTATAGACAAGCAGTATAATAACAGGCTGTGAGACGTTCCATCTTAGTCCTCAGATGTGAAAACGCATCTATAGCCTTCATTGTTCGAAGTTGACTGCGTCTGCAGTGTTGGACATTGGCATGGACATTTTCCATGGACTGCAGTATTGATTTATCACTTTGACTGTAAGTTCGTTTTTCACTTCATTTTAATAAAATAAATTATTTAAAAATTCATTAAGAAGTTGTAATTTACGTGGCTCGACGCGATGTGAATAAGAGAGTAGTTCTATATTGTAAATTACCTAAGATTAGTGCTTTCCAAAAAAATCATATCTATATAAATATCTATCAATTCACATGCAAAGTAAAGAAACTACCGCAGCCCATGGACGTCTGCTACTTTCTTATAAAGCAACAGTGACAAACGAGCACATAATTCACCTGATATAAGTGGATGCAATGGCCATAGACATCTACATCTATTATATCTAAATATATTTAGATATAATAGATATTTAGCTATAATAGATCTAGATGTCTGTGTTATAATATTCAAAATGCAGATGCGTTGTTACCTCCGAAGACTAAGATAGAATACCCCGTTACAAGTTAAAAAAAGGGTATCCGATTCTCTAAACCCACCGTACGAAACACAGTAGCATTAAACTGCTATTTTACGCTGGGAATCGATGAGAGCATAGTGGTCCAATCGAGTCGAACCGTGATATAGATGCAGCGAGACCCTACCACGTTTTTTATATCGAATAAGGAAGACAAGCGAGCACACAGACCACCTGATGGTAAGTGGATGCTGCGGCCTATAGACATCATCATCTTTACTCGATTAAGAATCACAATGCAGATGCGTTATCACCCCTGACGACTAAGATGGAATGCGGTTTAAACAACTGATGCAATGTCACATTTGAGACCTAAAATAAAATATCCCACAGCTTGTTATTATGTTGCCCTTTAAAACACCGCGGTCAAAGCAGACATACTTTGTGCCAGAAATGTATAAAAGGGTGGTCCCACCACACAAACAGACGAATTCCTCTTGAAATATTAAATAATAATTATATACTAAAGTTTGAAAGATGACCTTATCACAAAAATTGATAAGGGCGTGCTTCGATGGTTTGGGCACGTTGAGAGAATGAGTGAAGACCGAATGGTGAAGAAAATATATAGCGCGAAAGTTAATATTAAAAGGTGTCGAGGTAGACCGAGACTAACTTTCGAAGACCATGTGAGCAAATTGCTCGAAGAGGGGAGGGTCAATAGTACTCGGATACCTAGACGTGCATGTATGAAGAAGATAATGAATCTGAAAGAAGCGAAAGAGGTATGTAAGGATCGTGACACTTGGCGATCTGTTCTCTCTGGCTACCCCGTCAGGGATTGTGCGTGACGATAAATAAATAAAATAAATAAATAAATATACTAACGAAATATTCCATTTTTGTAGTAATCATTTAAAATTATATTATTCTTCATCATCAGCTCCTAAAAATCCACTATACTTAGGTCCATTAGGAGATTTGCCTCGTCAAACTTATCAGAGGGATTGGCGTTTCCAGTGCCAGACGTCTTGCGCCTTTGATTCTGCTCCTCGTTGCCGGTCTGTGAATTTTCCGAAGACTACATCGTTGTACCACCATCTATCGGTTTCTATGAGATTTTTCTGGCATATCCTAAAATCGCTTCTTACGAAACCAAAGACACGTACCTTACGCCACTACCACACGGTAATATTCATTAATTGATTACAGCTTATCAAAAGTCCACTGCTAGATGTAGATAGCCACATAGGAGGGATATTAGCCATAGCTGCCACGCTTGGCAAGCGGGTAGGCAATAGCAGTTTTATTTTTTATTTTTAGTCTTTATTAGGAAGACGTTGCTGCCCGTTTACTGATTAATTTCCCCCTCATTTTTTCAGTTATTTTATAAAAAACTTAAAATATTTTTTATTTACAATGAAAGATAGGAATGAAGAAACTGAACGAGGCTTTCATAAATTATTTCAGGTAAATGGTCGTACAACGTTAGGCGAGAATATTGCTGACAATGGTGGAGTTCGGGAATCACTGGCAGCATTAAAACGTCACCTACATAAATATGGACCGGAACCAAAATTGCCCGGTTTTGAACACATGACTTCTGAACAGATGTTTTTCTTATCTTATGGAAACGTAAGGTTTTTTTTTATATTACCCACCATTCTATAATTTTCTCCTGTATTATGTACACAGTTAACATGCATAAATTTTAGAAGAACAAACAACCAGACCGGGAACAGTTATTCGTAGGCCATATAAATAATCGTTCCTTGCGTGATTCGAACCCGTGGTCCTTAGCGCCGCAACTCATTACTAAGGCACTGCACCATGGAGCCGTAGAAGAAGTACAGAGATTTTATCATATTTTTTTATAGTATAAGGGTGACAAACGAGCACACAGTCCACCTGATGGTAAGTGGTTACTGTGGCCCATAGACATCTACATTTATCCCCGATTATGAATCAAAATGCAGATGCGTTGTCACCCATGAGGACTAAGATTGAAAGCCTCGTTTCCAGTAAAAAGGGTCTCCGGTTCTCTACACTTACCATACGAAACACAGCAGCATTAAGCTGCTATTTTACGCTGGTATTCTGTGAGAGCGTGGTCCTTCCCCGGTCGAGCTGACCCATTCGTGTTACAACTATACCAGAAATATAGTTGCAGCATGGCTCTTCCACGTAAAATTAGAGCTGTTCTATATAAATTAAATGAATCAATTTTATACTATACTTGCTCACTTAGTGTAAACCGATAGAGTTCAATTATTTTTTTAATAACAAAGAGTAATTAATATTTTTATTGACTATTTGCAAGGACAGTAAGCTAACCAATGTTCAAAAAAATATTATCATCATTACAGCCCTTTACAAGTTCTCTGCTGAACAAGGGCTTCCCCAAGGATTGACACTAAGCACGGTCCTGAGCCACCTGCATCCATCAACTTCCTGTATTTACTGGGTCGTCACTCAATCTAGTGGGGGGACGACCCACACTTTCCCTGCCTTTATGAGGTTGCTACTCGAGAACCGTTTTTCCCCATCGGTTATTGGTTCTTCGAGTTATATGGCCGGACCATTTCCACTTCAACTTACTAATCCTTTAAATTATGTTGGGCACACTGGTTCTACTGTGGATATCCTCATTTATAAGTTTATCATGCAGACAAATCCCAAGCATAGCCGCTCGAGCAATGTCCTTGAGCTTGAGTTTCCTCATACGTTCAAGAACCACGTCTCAGATCCATAAGTCATCACTGGCAACACGTACTGGTTGTACAATCTCGTTTTCAAGTTTTGAGGTAAACTTGACGAGAAGATGTGTCTTAATTTCCCGAACGTTGCCCAACCGAGTTGAATCCGTCGATTGACCTCTCGTTCGTAGTTGGTCTTACTTAGTCGGACTATTTGTCCCAGGTAAAGACACTCGTCAACAACTTTGAGCTTAGTGCTCCCAACAACTAACGGCATTGGTGTGACATCAATTTTACACATAACCTTTGTTTTGTCTATGTTCATCTTAAGACCTATCCATAGGGAGGCACTATTGAGGTTATTGAGCATATTGCTTAGGTAATCCAGCGATTCAATCATAAGGATATATCGTCGGCAAATCGAATCTGAGTGATGTACTCGCCATTGACGTTAATACCGTATCCTTTCCAGTCCAGTAGCTTGAAAACGTGAAGAGTTTCGGGGATATAACGCCACCCTGTCTTACACCTTTCTAAAAAAAAATATACAAATATATTTAGTTGAACCCAATATAAATCAATTGTTTTTTCTTTGCGTTTATCTCAACTGTTATTGAAAGCCATGGGGACTCGAGTATTTCTTTTAGTCACCTCTTACGACTCCTTTAAATATACACATAAGGCATATATGTTAGAAAAAAACAGTATGTGCAATACACAAATTATTCAATTTTAATATTTAAGTTTGCCTATTATGCTGTTATTTTTATTCAATTATTTTGAGATGTTGTTTTCATAAAACTCAGTCAGACAGACGAGTTTACAGTCCACCTGATGGTAAGTGGATGCTGTGGCCCATAAACATCTACATTTATCCTGGATTAAGTATCGAATGCGTTATCACTCCTGCGGACTAAGATGGAATGCCTAGTTTGCAGTAAAAAGGGTCTCCGGTTCTCTACACTCTACATACGAAACTCAGCAGCATTAAGCTGCTATTTCACGCTGGTATTCTGTAAGCGTGTGATCCTTCCCCGTTCAAGCAGACCCACTCGTGCTGCATCATAATATAGCTGCAGAATGGCTCTACCGCGTAATTGATGTAAAAAAACGTGGAATATAAAAGATGTATTTTTATGACGTAAATATTACAGCTCTGGTGCGGTGTCTCAACTAAGGAATCCTCGAAGAAAGACTTAGAAGACGAGCACTCTCCACAGAGGTTCAGAGCCATAGGAACACTACAGAACTCTGAAGAATTTGCACGAGCCTGGAACTGTCCTCCTGGTTCACCAATGAACCCCCAGGAGCGATGTATTATATTTTGAATTCCTTAACTAATATTTATAAACTAATAATTTCTTTGATATTATTATAATAGTAATTTACCCTTCAATATAAAAATGTTATGAAATAAGAAGTGACAATAATAGGAGCCTAACTATCATAATATTCCATTGATTCTATATAAAGTAACAATTAAGCATCTTAAGTTATTCATAGAGATACACTACAATCACAGACTCTTTGTCTTATCTTTGTGTGGGTTTTTGGATCTCAACAACTACGCTAACTATCAGGTCCGATTGTAAATCTGAATCATCCACAGGCCCACTCTAATACTCAAAAAAAAATTATCAAAATCATTCCAGCCGTGTATGAGGAGTTTCGTGACAAACACATGTACAGAATTATTATCGTGTATATAAAGATACATATAGTAACTGCTTTACATTATATCGAAGCCTTTGCCCATATTTTGACGTTATACGGAGGGGCACACTGAAATGATCGGGAATAGAATATTTCGGATTGAGTTGCAATAAAACCTTTTTTAGAATTTGAATACTGGCCTCTTAGAATCTTAATGACGTTCAAACAATTTAAAAAAATGTTAAAAAACAAAAACTATGTTGGTTTAAAGTTGACAGGTCGTTAACAGAAATGGAGCTCACGCGTGAACATTTCCGTATCATAATTTATCACAATTTTCGTCGCGCCTTATCTCAAGATAAATGTCTCAGCATACTTGTTTCGATTTATGATGTTGCAGCACCGAGTCAAACGACCATATACCGCTGGTATGCCGACATCCGACGCGGTCGTGTGTCGCTCAGCACTGTTTCCTCTGCAGGTCGACCAAGAACAGCGGTCACGCTGCTACAATTCCTTTACAGGAACGCAGAACGGTTACCGCTGAGTGGTGTATCACGGTTTGTTTGCCAGAAATGATAGCCGAACTCCGAAAAAATAACCCGAAATGTCGCATCATCTTACATCACGATAATGCGAGCTCCCATACGGTTCGAAAGACAAATGATTTTTTGAAGCAGGAAAACGTTGAACTGATGAGCCATCCACCGTACAGTCCTGACCTAAGCCCAAACGATTTCTTTACATTCCCTAGAATGAAAGATTTATTACACGTTCAACGGTTTGAAGACCCCGAAACAGCTGTGGAAGCGTGCTAATCAGCCATTTTGTCAACATCAACTTCAGACTGGAATTACTGTTTTAATGATTGGTTTGCACGAATGGAAAAGTGCACTAAGTTGAGCGGAGAATACTCCAAAAAACAATAAAATACAATTTAGCTGTACCGTGCATGTGGATTTTCTTATTCCCGATCATTTCAGAGTGCTCCACGTATATGGCGAGAAACAAATGAAAATAAATTTATTTAAAATAAATAACACCTATAGATCGACACGTCTATCGATGGAGTAGGTTATACCATCGATATATACGAGTATGTACTACGTATTAGCTTTCGCATTCCGAACATACACTATGTTCAACTGAACTGTACTGCAATCCGTACAGTGTGTCATTTAGTGTGGTTTTAATCTACTAGTTAGTCTGTGGTTTCAATATACATGCAGTGTGGAGCGGCGCTTGTAAAAGATTTCAAATTAAAGTTTAAATTAAAAACTGACCGCGCAGGCGCAACGCGCTTTTATCAACTCCCGCGCATGTGCGAACACATAGACTAGTGCACATTTTTTGTTTAGAATAGCTTCTCTAGTACGTAGTACATATTATAACTCAATGGTTTTTACCATAGACTTAGAAGTTTTTACAATTACTTAAGAAAGTTTATTTTACTACTTGCCTTAAGAGTATCTATCACGCTGTTTCGTCCCGTGGGTATGGTAAGGGGTGACAGAGAGAAATGAAACTGGGTGTTAGTAAAAATAATAGCTTTAATTACAAATAAGAAAAAACTTTCGTTGCTAATCCATCTGTCAAGCGCGTTATGACAAATATACTCACTATGATGTAATTTATGGGGAGGTTTATGTTCAACAATGGACTTTTGATGGGATGTTATGAATGAAAGACGAAAGAGAATAAGACATATTTGACGATACATGGCGATAACAAAAAGTTTACTCATAACTTTGTTGAGTAATGTCCTGTTTATTGTAGTCCGGTTTAAATATAGTTTGATTCATAAACAAACTTCTATTTCTTCACCAACCTATTCTAGTTCTCTGCTATACATGTGCTTTACTCATTGCATAGAGAATTTGTCAGACTGACAATTGATTTTGCAACGATTGACTTAAACGAGATATTTGCACCGCCGGCTATCTAAGATCACACTATAAATAATTTAAATTCTTCCTATATGGCCCGTGGTGGGTCCAAGGTTTGAATCAAAGCCGGAAGCAACATTTTTACCAAAAGGAAAATTTCTCTACGTTGCATGTCTCCACACTGCGTCGTACATCGTCGATAGTTCAAGCGCTGATCGCTTAGGAATCAAATTCTCCGGGACTAGCACACGTGAGGCACTATTAGTTCTGTTCAGTTAACGACAACCAGTTGAAAATAGTCATCGTGTCTTTTAATAATACTGATTACTGACTCTCTCGCCCAGCAGTGGGAGCATTAGAAACTGTTAACATTACTTTAACACAAACAATTGTAGTTGTTAATAGAATAAATTGTAATGCCTTGTATTGAAACCGTCAACAGTATTACCAACCGTGATATTTTGTATTGAAATAAATTTTATATAAGTTGTGTGTTTCTAAGTTTTTCATAATATTGAAGTGCAAAGTTTGTTAAAATTTGTGATTAAAATTTAAACAACTGATCCCCTGTTTCCTTATGACCCTATTAATTAGAATATCAAGAATATACTTCTTGTAGCATGTTGTAGTAGCGTAAGAGAAACCATCCTACATCGTTTCGTGAGTGGCGTAAAAAGTGACAATTGAAAACGCCCGAAAAATCTTACTTTTATATAATTATAATGTCCTCTTTTTGGTTAACAAAAACTAGCTTTCTACCCAGTACAGAGTAATAGTTTTCAAGTGTGCAAGCACAGGTGTACTCTATATTTCCTCACTCTCATAGTCCGATAGGACGGTAATCCGACACAACCGGAGAGAGATCAGGTATATACGCAGTGGTTATATTCGTATATACCAGATTACAAATACGTTAATTTTATTTATAATATTAGCTCGCCAATCTGACGTTGTTTGTGGTGCGATAAGTTTCACTTTGAATTCCCTCCGAGTTTTTTCGCAGTGTAAATATTAAACTTATTAAAAATTCGTCTATATTTTGTGGGTATCTTTCTTGGCACTTAGCCAACATATTGTTAATATGAGTTATTTTGGTCCGTAAGAATTAGTTGATAACGCAACTACTATGCCACGTAGTACGTCGTACGTCGTACAGGGCAAGGAAATGTCCGCCGCGCTTCCCCAATGCGTGTTGGCGAACTTCACATGTCTTCAAAATATTTTTTTTTATTTCTCAGACATGCTGGTTTCCTCACGATGTTTTTTCTTCACCGCCGAGCACGTGGTAAATCAGCACTTAGAATTGCAATTAACAATTTCATTGGTGCCGGCGGGAATGGAACCCGGGTTGCTCGAGTTCTGTGAAGCTTACAGCGAGCGCTAACCATCTGAGCTACCACAGCTCATATATATGTATACGTGTGTGTGTTTGTGTGTGTGTGTGTATGTGTGTGTGTGTGTGTGTGTGTGTGTGTGTGTGTGTGTGTGTGTGAGTATATACACACACACACGCATACGTGTGACTGTGTGACACGTATGCGTGTGACGTGCACTGCTGTGATCTGATCTGAAGGCAAACAAAGAGAGCCAGTATAATAACGGGCTGTGAGGCATGCCACTTTTCTATAAAACTTAACTGACAAAGGGACTTCCAGTCTAGTTTTCTAGTTAAACTCACTAATTTTAATAACAAATAAAAATACAAGGCTCACAAACCACCAAAAATTTCGCCATTTTAGAGACAAAAAAAAAATTATAACTAAAAAAACCAAAATTAAACTGCCATTTACATTCCATGGCTTCCTAAATGATAGGTGAACAGTTCTAAAAATAGATTGAGTTGAGCAATTGATATTTTCAAAAGTTATCGTGTTAATGGCGCCATGCGAACTTGATAAATCCAAAACATAAGCCACTAAAACTCCTTTTCTACGTAAAAATAACAATTAATCGATTTAAAAAATATTAATCAGTTCAACAATCATTTATCTTTCTGACAATGTGCCTTTTATATCATTTATATGTATAATATGATTGCTAGATACGTTTTCATACGACAAAACGTAGGAATCTTAATTTTTAGACCCCAGCAGAAGACCCAGCGATTCGCGCTCGCATGCAAGATTATGAAGAAAATAAAATAAAACTAAACAAGTACATTTGGCTCAATCGTTTATTCTGAATAATAATATACAATATTGCAATTTGACATGTACAAAAATTTCATACCAACACTTATTATTTCCTAGTGGCTGTGGTGAACAATAGTGCTTGGGTAGCTAGAGATCAATTTGGTAACGCCAATGGAGTGACCGATGCCCGAAGATATACCGAACAAGCCTAAACCGTGGCCGTAACCATATCCTAGAGAATACCCTGATCCAAGCCCCGAGGAAATACGAATTCCTGAACTGAGTCCGGAACTAATTCCAGAACCTAGTCCGACGGCAATGCCTGAGCCAATTCCTGAGCCGTAGCTCAAGCCCGCTCCTGAGCCGTAGCTCAAGCCCGCTCCTGAGCCGTAGCTCAAGCCCACTCCTGAGCCCAAGCCCAAGCCCACTCCTGAGCCTAAGCCGATGCCTGAGCCAATGCCTATGCCAGAACTTATACCCGAGGCAAGACCTGAGGATAGACCTACTGCGAGTGCAGGCCCTGCTGATACAGTTGCAACTGGGACTCGTCTTTCCACAACAATGGGTTGAGGCACCGGTACGGGCCTGTTTACGACTACAGGTTGCGGCACGGGTACGGGCCTGTCCACTTGCACGGGCACTGGCACTCTGACGGGACGATCCACGTATACAGGTTGCGGTACTGACACTTGACGGTCTACATACACTGGACGGTCAACAGGAACTTGCTTCTCTACTGTTACTTGGTATGGTACAGGCACTGAAACTGGCACTTTAACTGGGTATGGCACTTTTTTCTCGTAAACCACGGGGACCTGTCGTGTAACCTCCACTGGCACTCTGTGAACAACGTGCACTGGTCGATCTACCGCTACTGGGTATGGTACTCGCACTGGAACTGGTACTTGTCTATCTACAGGTACGGGCACCGATACTGGAACAGGCACCTGAACGCCGCGGGTGATCGTTCTGGTTACGAATCTTGGTACTTCTTGGCGCAAGATAACAGGATTTGGTTCAACAGAGACTGATGTTTGGACACCTCCACCTCCACCTCCACCAGAGATTGCTATTCCTGAGCCACCGCCAATAGCTCCACCAAGACCAATAGCTCCACCGGCGCCAATAGATCCACCAAGACCAATAGCTCCACCAGCGCCAATAGCTCCACCAGCACCAATACCCGTTACTATCGCTGGGCCAGCTGACCCAATAGCTATTCCAGATCCAGCACCTAATCCAGATCCAATAGCTAATCCAGATCCAATACCGTATCCAGATCCAACTGCTATTGCTGGTCCGGCAGATATTCCAGAAGAAATGCCCAAAGCTGGTCCATGTGAAATAGATACAGCGGGTCCAGATGAAATAGATACAGCGGGTCCAGCTGATATCGAACTAATTCCACCGCCATAGCTAATTCCGCCCAAACCGAGGCCTAATGGAGAACCGAAGTGACCAGTAGAAAAAATGCCTCTCTTCACTCCTTTAACTGATGATTCCTCTTTGATTCCTTTCTGAAGTAGTTCTGATACTTTCGATTTTTCGTCGATCCCTTTTGCTGTGGTAAGACTGCTGCATACCAGCAGCAGCTGTAAACAAAAAAGATTAAGTTAATTTTGTTATTTTATAACATTTTTGTATGAATTTTTTTAAAGATAACGTTCTTTTAATGTTGTGCCATCATCACAATCATCGTTATCATAACAGCTACTAACAAGTCTTAACGAAATATTTATACTTTCAATTTGTTATTGTTTATTTTACTAGGATACCTAAATTTACAAAATAAAAGAAGAACCTTCTTTATCTAATTTTTTTATATAATATCTTTGCTAGAAGGCACTGCTCTTCCATATCATCATCCATTATATTTAGCTAATAAACTAATAGAAAAGAAATAAAATACTAAATATTTAACATAATAATTAAAGACAATCTATTAAATATGTAAGATATAATATAGAATGCTTCATATTCTAAAGTTAATTTTGCTTGATATTTTCTAGTTATAATTTTAATAATGATTGAAAAATTCTCGTTTACTACGACAGTAAAACTTAAAATGCAATTAATATAGATAAAAACTTGCGACTAAGAACTATAAGGGTCTAGTCTAAGTATACACATTAAAACTAGATAAAGCACATGTACAACCTAAGCAACTATAGATGCAGGTTTATTTTTATTATCTAATCGATCGCAAAAAAACAAATCAACTACTTTTTAAAGATAAACTTTACTTCTTGATAGCCAAACTAATATTATTCCCATCAATCGGTAGTGTATCTACTGTAAGGTTTAAATTTAAAAGTTATACGGAGAGTCAATATAACTACAGGCTACAAAGTATATCATCTTCAATCCCCAAATGTGGCTCGCACCTGTAGCCATTTTTGTTTGAAATTGTAACGTTTCATTTTATTTTTAAAAAAAAATTCCCTCTTTAAATTGTAATAGAAATTTTTATTATGGTATTTTTTATCATCGGACAATGGTTATTCATAGAATACAATATAAACAAATTTAAAATTGTAATTTTGTTCTTTTCTATTTAATGTTATTATTTATTAATTTATTCGATAAATACCTATTATCTGATGATTGAAAAATCAAACCTAAACGAAAAAGTCCTTATCGTTCAGATTTCTGAAAATTATCAACACCTTCCACAACTTTCACATTATAGGTTTCACATCGATTTTAAATAACGTATTTTTAAATAATAGGTACGAGTAGAGTTTCAAAAACATGTAATTCTAAATCCTTGTAACGTACGGATGTGTTTTCCATAATATTTAATGCATATCATTTCGACGCGAATGAAAGTAATTAATGCTATTGTTGATAGTTGATGATTTGTTGATTTTACAAAAACAAAAAATTGGCACGTAATTGGTTTGTAACTGTTGGATAAATTTAAAATCAAAAGCCATATCTGTAAGTGTTTATACTTTGATCTAATTTTGTCACTGTCACTACGGTACGGTGGCAACTCAAATAAGCGAAAGGGATTTCCTTTGACCGTAAATCTTGCTTCTGATTGCACCGGTCCAGTTATTTATGTTCGACGACGAATCAAAGCATTCCTAGCATAAGTAAATTATAAAAGGGGCCCTATAATTACTCCTTGCGAAATAGACTCAATCAAGACTCTAGGCGTTCCTCAAATATGGAACCTTAGCCCGTCGCGAAGTAAATAACAAGTGTTCTAGATTATTAAACATACCAACCAGTCCCATATTAATAATCTGAATTATTCATAGGACATAGATGGTGCAAAATTATATTCAAAAATGCTGCACATTGATTTAAGCTAGTGATTGACTACATCCCTCTGGTTATACGTGGTGATGAAGCTCTGGATGATAAATCGCACTGACGTAGCGTATTCAAGTCTATTCACTCTTGCCTTGAAGAGACCCAGATTTTAATCGGACCGAAAGACTGACACCGGCGAATTATTATTCTCCTTTGTTGTACGCACATTTACGGTTATTTCTGAAAACCTCAATGTTTAATACTAAAGAGTTTAATGACGTTACTGACTTATTAATTTTCATTCATTATAGATTTATCACTATCAAGGTCCACTGAGGAAATTATTTGTCATAGTTGCCACGCTTGGCAGGTGAACTGACAATGGTAGTGCCAACAGTTTTGCACCTACTACACTACTCGCAGTCTCCAGTCTGGCTTTGAGTATGACTAATATACCGCCTACCTAGTTATACCCAGGGCCAGATTAACATTTAACTTTAACATTATCATTTACATTATTAACATTAACATTAGGCAGAGTAGGCAACTGCCTAGGAACCCCGCATCGGCTAGGGGCCCCGCGCGCGCACGAAAGTAATGAAAAAGGTATCATACAGTACAAAAAAATTGGAAAATTTGTATCCTCAATAACAATAGGTATTACTGGGTTTTAGCGACGTATGCTGTCAGTTGATGAAATACTTCATACTTTCAGAACAGAATCATGTAGTATCCATTAGTAAAACTAATAACATGGATGCGTTAGGTTAAAAAGTTTTACTCTCCTCTGTGTGAAAAGGGGCCCCGAGAATTGCATTGCCTAAAGGCCCGGACGTGGTTAATCCGGCCCTGGTTATACCGCCATCTATCGGAGCCATTAGGTCATTCTGGAATTTCCCAGTCGGCTCTTACAACCACGGAAAGGAATGTGTTAATTAGTTTTATTTTTTGATAGCATAAGAATGACAAACGAGCACATAGTCCACTTGATGTTAAGTGGATAATGTAACCCATAGACATCTACATTTATCCGCAATTCAGAACCAATTTGAAGATGCGTTGTCATCCTTGCGGACTTAGACGGAATCCCTGATTTCCAGTAAAAAAGGTCTCCGGTTCTTTAAGCTCACCATACGAAACAGAGCAGCATTGAGTTGCTACATTACGATGGTATTCTGTGAGAGCGTGATCGTTCCCCGGTCGAGCCGACTCATTCGTGCTACAACCATGATATATCTGCAGCATAGCTCTATCACCTATGATATAAAGTTAATGAACTTAAATTATTTTATGACATTTAATCAATAATTTTACGTGGTATAGTATACTTATATATAGTAATGGTATTTTGCACTATTATATTTATTAATTCATTTTATGTATTTATTTATTTTATTTCTTTATTATATACCCCATAATAAGAGATGTAAAGGACGGAATTAATACCTTATTTCAATAAGTATTTGGAGTACTAAAGATTTAAAAAAACTAAAACAGAGACAGCAAAATTTCTAATTTGGACCGATTGTTCAATTCAACAATGTCTCTTTTTATAGAATAAGGGTGACAAACGAGCACACAGTCCACCTGATGGTAAGTGGATGCTATGGCCCATTGACATCTACATTTATCTGCGATTAAGAATCAAAATGCAGATGCATTTTCACCCCTGAGGACTAAGATGGAGTGCCTCGTTTCTAGTGAAAGGGGTATCCGATTCTCTACACTCACCATACGAAACACAGCAGCATTGAGCTGCTATTTTACGCTGGTATTCCGTGAGAGCGTGCTCCCACCCCGGTCGAGCCGATCCATTCGTGCTACAACCATAATACAGCTGCAGCATGGCTCTACCACGTAAATATACTTACTTAAGATTACTTTAAATTAGCCAACGTCTGACTGGAGAATACAACAAACAACTGAAAAACAAATACTAATTGAAAAACAAACGAGTCTTACTTTTGATTAGCCAACGTTTCAGTCTGGAAAACGAGTTATTTAAATTGTGAAATTTTTCCACACACAGTTATCTAAGCTGAATGATAAATTGTAATTATTGTGCTTTAAGCTATTTTTTTATAGGATATGGGTGACAAACGAGCACGCAGTCCACCTGATGGTAAGTGGTTGCTGCGGCCCATAGACATCTACATCTATCCTCTATTACAAATCAAAATGCAGATGCGCTGCCACCCGTGAGGACCAAGATGGAATGCTTATTTCCAGTAATAAGGGCCTCCAGCCACCAAGCGAAACGCAGAGGTAAACCTCTACTTCACGCTGGTTTTCTTTGAGGTCGTGGTACCACCCCGGTTCGAGCCGGCCCATCCGTGCAACAGCAAAAGCTGCCGCGTGGCTCTATCTGTTAAGTGGTTTACAACTTTTTAGAATCATTACAAATTTACTTCATGTGGACTTGTTTATAAATTTCATATTCTAAAATACTGTCAACCCTTTCTAAAACTATGACTTTCATAGAGCTTCTAAACATAATGTTTGAAAACTCTTGTAGCGCATGTAACTCGTGTTTCATAATAATTAATCTGAACTGATAACTTTAAAAAAATACTTATTAATTTTTTAGTCAATCTTAGTGGTTTTCTTACCTTTATCATATTTATAATAGAAACAAAATTAATGTTTTTTTACTATTTATGAAAAGTATTTTTAAGTATAATATCTAAAATATTTAATTTAATATAATATTAACATATAAAGTTTATATTAATGCGTGAAATTAAAAAAATATTTAAATGTCAAAAAGGGACAATTTCGTATGTAGTAATTAAAAATCTTACCATCAAAACTGGGATCGTAGCCATGTTGGAAAATGAAACTTTCCGTTGTAGCCAAATCACATTACTTTATAAATCGATTTTAAGTTTACTATCGTCCGAACGAATGACTGTACCACGTCTAAATGACTGATACTATGTCGTGTCGTATATAACCCAGAGCTTGTAACTATATTGCCTCACATACCCTTTAAAACACCGCAGTGAATGCAGACATACCTACATACTTTGTGCCGGAAATACGTAAAAGGATGTTCTCAATACTGACGAACTCCTCTACTTGAAATATTATATAAATCTAATTTTACGAATTATATATCAATTAATTTTAATGTTTTATAATGATTTCTTATATTTACGCGAAGACTACACATTAAATGAAACTAATTTTTACGGATTTTATCATTTTATTTTTTAATTCCTGACGTTTAGGGTGCTTTACATCACCCATTGTCACGGGGAAGGGACTGAGGTGTTTGACGTCCCAATGTCATAGTTATCCCGGCTACCTTTTGTGTAGTGTACGCGTAAATATTAGAAATCATCAACTTGAAATATATTAAAGAAATCACCCGTTTTAATAGTAATTATTAAAATATATTAATTATCACCTCCTAACAATCCATTGCCAGACTTAGGTACTTTCTGTTTGAGGGGTTTGCCTTAATCGTCAAGGTTGGGACGCGCATGGGTTATCGTAGTACCTTTGATACTGCTCCCTGCTGCCGATCTGGGAATTTTCGGCCTAAGAATTTTTTAAGACAAAATCTTTATAGCGCCATCTATCCATGAGATTTTGCTGGTTCTTCACATATTTGCCTCTTACGACACCCAAGGGACGTAACACCATGCACCACTCCATTTTTACACCATTACTGTAATTCATTCTTTATAGCCTATAAAAAGTTCACTGATGAACAAAGCCCTCATCCTAGATATCCTCAAACAAAACAAAGTTATATTATGACTAATGTAATATATTTGTTATTTAATATCCAATATTGGGATGAAAAAGCTGAATAAGGCTTTCATAAATGATTTCGTACAACATTAGGCGAGAATAATGCTAACAACGGCTGAGGACGAGAATCACTGGCAGCGTTGAAACTTCACCTACACAAATATGGACTGGAACCAAAATTGCCCGGTTTTTTTTTATATGATAAGGGTGACAAACGAGCACGCAGTCCACCTGATGGTAAGTGGTTGCTGCGGCCCATAGACATCTACATCTATTCTCTATTACAAATCAAAATGTAGATGCGTTGTCACCCGTGAGGACTAAGATGGAGTGCCTCATTTCCAGTAATAAGGGCCTCCGGCCACCTGCACTCACCAAGCGAAACACAGAGGTAAACCTCTACTTCACGCTGGTTTTCTGTGAGGTCGTGGTACCACCCCGGTTCGAGCCGGCCCATCCGTGCGACAGCAAAAACTGCCGCGTGGCTCTACCACTGTTAAAACACGGTTTTGAACACCTGACTTATGAGCAGGTGTTTTTCTTATCTAATGTAAATGTAAGCTTTTCTTTGGGTTACTCATCAACATACATAAATGTTATTCAGTTAACTTACATAAATTTTAAGAGTACCTACAAACATCAACTCAAATCAATTGATTTTTGAAAGATATGATGAGATCTTCCTAGTTCATTTTGTAGTCATGTCTTACGACACCCTTCTTTAAAGCCTTCTTTTGTTTACATATTAGGCCTTTATTTTGGGTAAAATTATATGCGCAATAAACAATTTTTTTTAGTATTAATGTCTGTATGTTTTGAAACTTTTATTCAATACATTTAATATCCGTTTTAATGACATAAATATTACAGCTCTGGTGCGGTGTCTCAACTGAAAAATCCTTGAAGAAAGATTTAGAAAACGAGAACTCTTCACAGAGATTCAGAGCCGTAGGAACACTACAGAAATTTGAAGACTTTGCACGAGCCTGGAACTGTCCGCCTGGCTCACCCATGAACCTCCAGGAGCGATGTATTTTAACTTTTAACTTTTGAATCCCCTAATTAAAATAATTTCTTCGATAATATTATAGTAGTAATTTACCATTCAATACAAAAAGTAATGAATAGGAAGTGACAATAATAGGAGACTAATATATAAAGTAACAGATAAGCATCTTAAGTTGTTCATAGAGATACACCACAATTACAGATTATTTGTCATTCAAACTTAACTTATACTAGCAATCCAACCCGGCTTCGCGCGCGTGATCTTTTGGATCTCAGCAACTGCGCCACCTACCGGGTGCAATTGTAAATCTAAACCATCCAAGAACCCACTCATAAAAAATATTATCAAAATCAGTCCAGCGGATCTCATAAGGACTCATAAGGAGTTCAGTGACAAACATATGTACGTAAAGAAGAATTATACTCGTATATATGTTATGTATTATATGTTCGACAAAAATAAGATTGACTTCATTATGACGACCCGACGACAACTGTTCAGTGATGTCTCCGTGATCGCGAGGGTGAAAACTGGTATCGATCACCGAATGGTTAGAGGCACACTGAACCTAACCGTTAAGTTGGAGAGGTCTCGTCTAATGAAGTCAACGCTCCGTCCCCCTCGAGCTCTGTTCCAGAGTCCCGAAACCATTCAGCTCGAGTTACAAAACCGTTCTCAGTGCCTAGAAGACGATGCAAATGAAGTGGACGATATGAATGACAAGCTCGTGGAAACTGTCCACTGTCGGAGCTAAGTTCTGCAAGACCCGCCGCAGAAGAACACAAAAACTCTCCGATCACACTCTTAATCTCATGGCTGTTAGACGGGAGATGATGCTACATTCTTCAACAGATTTGACAGCATACAAGCAACTGAACAGACAGATCTCCAAATGCATGCGGCGGGACTTACGCAACTTCAATACAGCTTGTATTGAAGAAGCGATCGAGCAGAACCAAGGCTCCAAAGTCTTTGCCAGAGATCTGTCTGCCAGAAAGAGCCAACTGTAAAAGCTGAAGACCGAGTGTGGCAGCATCGTTTCCGGGACACCTGAGATTTTGAGTGAGATTGAGAGGTTCTATGGGCAGTTGTACACGTCTTATCCGACACTATTCTGAATATCCCGGACGTTAGTCTGAGTGAGATTAGAATGGCTCGCCAGCACCTTAAAAATGCGTATGTGGACTATGAGAAAGCCTTTGATTCCGTCGAAATTTGGGCGGTGCTGCAGACACATCAGCGGTGCCAAGTTGACTGTCGGTATATCGAAGTGCTGCATTGTTAGTACAGTAGAACTACGATGGCTAACCGAGTACAGAATCACAGTACGAAACCAATCCAACTGCAGAGAGGTGTAAGACAGGGTGACGTTATATCCCCGAAACTCTTCACCGCTGCATTGGAAGACGTTTGCAAGCTTCCGGACTGGAAAGGATGCGGTATTGACATCAATGGCGAGTACATCACTCACCTTCGATTTGCCGACGATATAGTCGTTATGGCAGAATCGCTGGAGGATCTAAGCTAGTGCTCAATGAACTCAATAGTGTGTCCCAACCGATAGGTCTTAAGATGAACATGGACAAAACAAAGATCATGTTTAATGTTCATGTCACACCTATGCCGGTAGTTATTGGGAGCACTAAGCTCGAAGTTGTTGACGAGTATGTTTACCTGGGACAAATAGTCCGACTAGGTAAGTCCAATTTCGACCGAGATGTCAATCGACGAATTCAACTCGGTTGGCCAGCTTTCGGAAAACTACGACACATCTTCTCGTTAGACATACCTCAAAACCTTAAAACGAAATTGTACAACCAGTGCGTGTTGCCAGTGATGACTTACGTATCTGAGACGTGGTCCTTCACTTCACTGGCCGTATGAGGAAGCTCGGGGTTTCTCTGCGTGATAAATTCAGAAATGAGGATATCCGCAGTAGAACCAGAGTAACCGACACAGCCCAACGGATTAGTAAGCTGAAGTGGCAGTGGGCCGGCCATATAGCTCGAGTAACCCACAACCGATGGGGAAGAAAGGTTCTCGAGTGGCAGCCTCGTACCGGTAGGCGAAGTGTAGGGCGACTCCCCACTAGATGGAGTGACGACCTGGTAAGACATGCAGGAAATCGATGGATGAAGTTGGCTCAGGACCGTGCTTTGTGGTATTCCTTGGGGGAGGCCTATGTTCAGCAGTGGACTTGTGAAAGGCTGTCATGATGATGATGATATGTTATGGACTAAGTGAATAATTAGGTCACTATTTAAAATGCCTGGGCAATGTGAATAATGACACGTCAAATCAGAATGCGCAATTAATACTGATTTAAACTTAATTATTTATCATATTGTCTGGTCATTGTGAATATTGCTACGTAAAGCGCAATTTGATATAAATTAACCTAACCAAACCTAACTATGTTAATCATTTTAATGACACAGTAAGTGTAAGATATTAGTTGTTAAAAATTAATTATCTAATCATATGATAATTGTAACATTAAAAAATTATATTTATTCATACGATACTTGTAATAGGTCGGGGAAAAATTGCTTCGTATTTTGTTTGTATTAAATTGAAGAAAAATTTATTTGGTTGTACTGTTTGTACTTGGCTGATTTTAATATCGAGACGTATAGAACATTAAAACAAATTAAAATAAAAAAAGACTTTCCCGCCATTTTTCAATTGTTTTTCTGTCTGCCAAAATGAGAGAATCTAAAGAAGAAATTCAATACATTCTGAAGTTTTATTATAAAAAAGGGGTAAGATGCGACCCAAGCCGCGAAAAAAATTCTTGACATTTATGGACCTAATAATGCAGTGTTGTAACAAAGTTGGTTCAAGCGTTTTCAGTCCGGGAATTTTGATTTCAAAGATGCAGCTCGCTCTGGTTGCTCTCATACGGATAAAGTCGATGCCTGTTGGCGACGCGAGATAATGTTTCCTAAAAATGATTTCATTGGTTACTTACGATAGAAGCTCTAATTTACATTAATTAAAGAAACACGATTTTTTTGTCTGAGATAAAGATATTTTGAATTAAATTTGAGTCATGCATTATTTAGCGATCTGCTATGTATTACGAATAATAATAATAATACTCACGAGGTGACCGACATGTGGGGTGGACTGCCGGCCGAAATTATACCTGTAGTCGTTTCTGCGAACGGGTTAATCCCAGTCAGCCTCTCGGGTCATCTGAGGCAGCTGGGACTCCGTGACGGATCTCTCCAAGCTCAAATGCGGAAGGCGGTGCTCCTCAATACCGCCCGCATCGTCCGCCGGTTTCTTTCCCTTCCCCCTAACCCTCAGCCGTTTGGTCTCCTCTGCCGAGGGCTTCCATCTGGTTGGGTTTTTATTTATTTATGTATTTTTTATGTATATATTTTATTTTATTTAAATTAAAATGATAAATATACATATCAAATCTATGTTTATCATTTTCTTTAAAAATATATATTTATACAGCCCAATCAGATGAGTAAACTATATAGATACATAATAATAATTGTTTTATTGTTTCTCAATGTGCGTGTGGGTGTGCGTGTGCTTGTGCGGGTGCGTCCGCGTGAGCGTGCGTGTGCGTGTGCTTGTGCGTGTGCGGGTGCGTGTGCGTGTGCAGGTGAGTGCGCGTGAGCGTGCGTGTGCGTGTGCGTGTGCGTATGTGGGTGCATGTGCGTGAGCGTGTGTGTGCGTGTGCGTGTGAGTGTGCGTGTGCGTGTGCGAGTGCGTGTGCGTGTGCGTGTGCGTGTGGGTGTGCGTGTGCGTGTGCGTGTGCGTGTGCGTTTGCGTGTGCGTGTGCGTGTGCGTGTGCGTGTGCGTGTGCGTGTGCGTGTGCGTGTGCGTGTGCGTGTGCGTGTACGTGTGCGTGTGCTGGTGCGTGTGCGTGTGCGGGTGCGTGCGCGTGAGCATGCGTTTGCGTGTATGTGTGTGTGTGCGTGTGCGTGTGCGAGTGCGTATGCGTATGCGTGTGCGTGTGCGTGGGCGTGCGTGTGTGCGTGTGCATGTGCGTTTGCGTGTGCGTGTGCTTGTGCTTGTGCTTGTGCTTGTGCTTGTGCGTGTGCTTGTGCTTGTGCTTGTGCTTGTGCTTGTGCTTGTGCTTGTGCTTGTGCTTGTGCTTGTGCTTGTGCTTGTGCTTGTGCTTGTGCTTGTGCTTGTGCTTGTGCTTGTGCTTGTGCTTGTGCTTGTGCTTGTGCTTGTGCTTGTGCTTGTGCTTGTGCTTGTGCTTGTGCTTGTGCTTGTGCGGGTGCGTGTGCGTGTGCGTGTGCGTGTGCGTGTGCGTGTGCGTGTGGGTGTGCGTGTGCGTGTGCGTGTGCGTTTGCGTGTGCGTGTGCGTGTGCGTGTGCGTGTGCGTGTGCGTGTGCGTGTGCGTGTGCGTGTGCGTGTGCTGGTGCGTGTGCGTGTGCGGGTGCGTGCGCGTGAGCATGCGTTTGCGTGTACGTGTGTGTGCGTGTGCGTGTGCGAGTGCGTATGCGTATGCGTGTGCGTGTGCGTGGGCGTGCGTGTGTGCGTGTGCATGTGCGTTTGCGTGTGCGTGTGCTTGTGTTTGTGCTTGTGCTTGTGCTTGTGCTTGTGCTTGTGCTTGTGCTTGTGCTTGTGCTTGTGCTTGTGCTTGTGCTTGTGCTTGTGCTTGTGCTTGTGCTTGTGCTTGTGCTTGTGCTTGTGCTTGTGCTTGTGCTTGTGCTTGTGCTTGTGCTTGTGCTTGTGCTTGTGCTTGTGCTTGTGCTTGTGCTTGTGCTTGTGCTTGTGCTTGTGCTTGTGCGTGTGCGTGTGCTTGTGCGTGTGCGGGTGCGTGTGCGTGTGCAGGTGAGTGCGCGTGAGCGTGCGTGTGCGTGTGCGTATGTGGGTGCATGCGCGTGAGCGTGTGTGTGCGTGTGCGTGTGCGTGAGCGTGTGCGTGTGCGTGTGCGTGTGCGTGTGGGTGTGCGTGTGCGTGTGCGTGTGCGTGTGCGTTTGCGTGTGCGTTTGCGTGTGCGTGTGCGTGTGCTTGTGCTTGTGCGTGTGCGTGTGCTTGTGCGTGTGCGGGTGCGTGTGCGTGTGCAGGTGAGTGCGCGTGAGCGTGCGTGTGCGTGTGCGTATGTGGGTGCATGCGCGTGAGCGTGTGTGTGCGTGTGCGTGTGCGTGAGCGTGTGCGTGTGCGTGTGCGTGTGCGTGTGGGTGTGCGTGTGCGTGTGCGTGTGCGTGTGCGTTTGCGTGTGCGTTTGCGTGTGCGTGTGCGTGTGCGTGTGCGTGTGCGTGTGCGTGTGCGTGTGCGTGTGCGTGTGCTAGTGCGTGTGCGTGTGCGGGTGCGTGCGCGTGAGCATGCGTTTGCGTGTACGTGTGTGTGTGCGTGTGCGTGTGCGTGTGCGTATGCGTATGTGTGTGCGTGTGCGTGGGCGTGCGTGTGTGCGTGTGCATGTGCGTTTGCGTGTGCTTGTGCTTGTGCTTGTGCTTGTGCTTGTGCTTGTGCTTGTGCTTGTGCTTGTGCTTGTGCTTGTGCTTGTGCTTGTGCTTGTGCTTGTGCTTGTGCTTGTGCTTGTGCTTGTGCTTGTGCTTGTGCTTGTGCTTGTGCTTGTGCTTGTGCTTGTGCTTGTGCTTGTGCATGTGCTTGTGCTTGTGCTTGTGCTTGTGCTTGTGCTTGTGCTTGTGCTTGTGCTTGTGCTTGTGCTTGTGCTTGTGCTTGTGCTTGTGCTTGTGCTTGTGCTTGTGCGTGTGCGTGCGCGTTCGCGTGCGTGTGAGCGTGCTCGTCCCCGTGCTTTTGCGTGTGCGTGTGCGTGTTCGTGTGCGTGAGCGTGTGCGTGTACGTGTGCCTGTGTGTACGTGTATGCGTGTGTGCGTGTGGGCGAATGCGCGTGTGTGCGCTTGTACGGGTGGGTGCGTGTGCGCGTGAACGCATTTGCGCTTGTGCGCTTGTGCGCGCGCGCGCGTGTGTGTGTGTGTGTGTGTGCGCGTGCGAGCGTGCGTGCGTGCGTGCATGCGTGCGTGGCACGCGAGTGCGGGCATGCGTGCGGACGTGCTTATGCACGCGCGTTTTACTTAGCTAATACTGATTAATATAAGCTCAATTTCCTCGTATGTAAGAGCTATGTATTACGAATAATAATAATAATACTCACGAGGTGACCGACATGTGGGGTGGACTGCCGGCCGAAATTATACCTGTAGTCGTTTCTGCAAACGGGTTAATCCCAGTCAGCCTCTCGGGTCATCTGAGGCAGCTGGGACTCCGTGACGGATCTCTCCAAGCTCAAATGCGGAAGGCGGTGCTCCTCAATACCGCCCGCATCGTCCGCCGGTTTCTTTCCCTTCCCCCTAACCCTCAGCCGTTTGGTCTCCTCTGCCGAGGGCTTCCATCTGGTTGGGTTTTTATTTATTTATGTATTTTTTATGTATATATTTTATTTTATTTAAATTAAAATGATAAATATACATATCAAATCTATGTTTATCATTTTCTTTAAAAATATATATTTATACAGCCCAATCAGATGAGTAAACTATATAGATACATAATAATAATTGTTTTATTGTTTCTCAATGTGCGTGTGGGTGTGCGTGTGCTTGTGCGGGTGCGTCCGCGTGAGCGTGCGTGTGCGTGTGCTTGTGCGTGTGCGGGTGCGTGTGCGTGTGCAGGTGAGTGCGCGTGAGCGTGCGTGTGCGTGTGCGTGTGCGTATGTGGGTGCATGCGCGTGAGCGTGTGTGTGCGTGTGCGTGTGAGTGTGCGTGTGCGTGTGCGAGTGCGTGTGCGTGTGCGTGTGCGTGTGCGTGTGGGTGTGCGTGTGCGTGTGCGTGTGCGTTTGCGTGTGCGTGTGCGTGTGCGTGTGCGTGTGCGTGTGCGTGTGCGTGTGCGTGTGCGTGTGCGTGTGCGTGTGCGTGTGCGTGTGCGTGTGCGTGTGCGTGTGCTGGTGCGTGTGCGTGTGCGGGTGCGTGCGCGTGAGCATGCGTTTGCGTGTACGTGTGTGTGTGCGTATGCGTGTGCGAGTGCGTATGCGTATGCGTGTGCGTGTGCGTGGGCGTGCGTGTGTGCGTGTGCATGTGCGTTTGCGTGTGCGTGTGCTTGTGCTTGTGCTTGTGCTTGTGCTTGTGCTTGTGCTTGTGCTTGTGCTTGTGCTTGTGCTTGTGCTTGTGCTTGTGCTTGTGCTTGTGCTTGTGCTTGTGCTTGTGCTTGTGCTTGTGCTTGTGCTTGTGCTTGTGCTTGTGCTTGTGCTTGTGCTTGTGCTTGTGCTTGTGCTTGTGCTTGTGCTTGTGCTTGTGCTTGTGCTTGTGCTTGTGCTTGTGCTTGTGCTTTTGCTTGTGCTTGTGCTTGTGCGTGTGCGTGCGCGTGCGCGTGCGCGTGCGTGTGAGCGTGCTCGTCTTCGTGCTTTTGCGTGTGCGTGTGCGTGTTCGTGTGCGTGAGCGTGTGCGTGTACGTGTGCGTGTGTGTACGTGTATGCGTGTGTGCGTGTGGGCGAATGCGCGTGTGTGCGCTTGTACGGGTGGGTGCGTGTGCGCGTGAACGCATTTGCGCTTGTGCGCTTGTGCGCGCGCGCGCGCGTGTGTGTGTGTGTGTGTGTGTGCGCGTGCGAGCGTGCGTGCGTGCGTGCATGCGTGCGTGGCACGCGAGTGCGGGCATGCGTGCGGACGTGCTTATGCACGCGCGTTTTACTTAGCTAATACTGATTAATATAAGCTCAATTTCCTCGTATGTAAGAGCTTTTAGCCACTCTTTTAAGGCTTGTTTACATGTATGGAGTAACATAGGGTATATATTTAGTTCAAAATTCAATTTAAACTAAATATATACCCTATGTGTATAGTGATTTTGTTGTGGCGGCGCTGTCGTCGCGCCACAAGCGAAACACATCGAAGCCTAAATTGCGCTAATAAAGTTCCGAAATTAAAGCAATATATATGGAATCAGGAAATTAAACACAAACTTAGAGGCCATCCGTCGCTGGTCAAATAAATTTGGTGTTTCAGTAAATCCTTCAAAATGTAAAACAATGGTCGTTGTTAGCTCCAGAATGCTGAATATGATTGACTATGGAAACCTTGAACCAGTTTTGTACAATGGAATTTCAATTCCATTTTCAAGTGGAAGTTCCATTTTTAAGTGGAAGTTATCTTTAAGATAATTAAAGATAACTTCCACTTTCGGTATTCAACTCTTGAGCGTGAACCTCGTTCCACTAACTTCTTTAAGCTTCATGTGCCTCAGCATAATACTGGTTTCTTTAATTCCTCATTTACAGTTCAGGCAATACTTCTCTGGAAAGCCCTGCCCGTTGATATAAGAAAAGCCCCGAATAAGCACGCGTTTAAGAGACAGGTCCGACAACATTATCTTAAGGAAAACTGCATTTGATCGCCGATTTTTTTTTATTTTTAGTTATTTTATATATTATATATACAATATTTATTATATTATTTATTATATATCTTATTATTTATTATTTTCATAATTTATATTATTTTATATATGTAATATTAGAACATATGCGAATATATTTTATATTTATAAATAATTTATGTTTAGTAATTTTAACATTTTTTGACACCTACCAACTTTTACTTGTTTAATTCTCTCAGGGTTGACTGGTAGAGAATGCCATATGGCATTATGTACGCCCATTGTAATGCTTAGATTAAGGTGTAACACAATAAATAATAAATAAATAAATATACAGAATAGCTCCGAACTACCACTCGGAGCGTTGGCCGCTCCCCGGGCAGAACACCTTGCCCGGCGGGAGATCTCCCCTTTTCCTTCCACCGGCCACAGTGGTGACCCCGACGTGATATGAATACGCAACCAATAAACCTTCGGAAACTACACCTTCAAACCTTCATCATCCTCAAGTACTCCATTCATTCACTCCCGAACTGATATTGTCTGCAGTATTCACATTCTGCAAGCCATTCAGCTTTACAAATGTTCATCGCAGCACTGGAATAATAATGCTTCCTGTTCCTTCAAGCTACTCTCTGCACTACAGTGTTCGGCACGGCTCTGAGCCTCCCCGCTCGCCTCTGCTTCACGGCACTCTCGCAGATTACTTGCCTTCTTCTCGACTCACCGCAGACTTACAAGGCAATTCCCTGGCACTTGCAAATTCGTCGGCATCTAGACTGCACTATTGACCTCCGGTCTGAGCAGCGGGGTGATGTGGCGGCGCTGTCGTCGCGCCACAAGCGAAACACATCCAAGCCTAAATTGCACTAACAAAGTTCCGAAATTAAAGCAATATATACAAAGAATAGCTCCGAACTAGCACTCGGAGCGTTGGCCGCTCTCCGGGCAGAACACCTTGCCTGGCGGGAGATCTCCCCTTTTCCTTTCACCGGCCACAGTTTGATGTAACAGCCAGGCTAATCAATGATATGATGTGGCGGCGGCGTGGGACACATCTCCGGAACAGCACGAAGAAGCGAAGCTGCGGCGTTGAAGAAACGGCTCGAAAATGGTCGACGGATGCGTGAAGATAGCCGGCGTGTGAAGACGATGCGGTGCTGATGATATTTGCGGCTGTTTCTTGTTTCTATATTAGAACGTTAAATATATACGTCCAATTATCTCGCATCGATATGCAGCCCGCAGTATCTCAGTAGCCGGGGGTAATTAGGCAATAAATGTTTTCTTCAGACCTTCACCTTTTGCGTTATGGTAGCAGCAGGGTATACATTATTTATAACGGTTTAGGGTTGATTAGCCTGGCTGCTACAGTGTGGTATACTGACGTCTGGCAAAAAGAGTATGGACCCTAGGGGAGTATGCCATAATATCTTTGCGTCTTCTATCCAGGTTAGCTGGAATATATAAGAGTATCTTATGCAGGTGCAAGGTTATGTTTAAGAGGTATAGTTTTCTGACCGTAAGTAAATCACTAAACGTGTAAAGTTCGACTGTAGAAAACCTGTGGGACTTAAAGTACATTACTTTTAGGAGCGACCCCTGGGCTCTTTCTAAATCTAAAAATTTTGTTTTTGTGGCACCTCCCCATACCGGTTAATCACAATAGGTTTTTACAGATTGTCCCAGAGCAATGTATACCTTCCTTAATATCTGATCTGGCATAACGTGACGCAGATTTTTTAAAATCCAAATGAGTTTACTGACTCTAGTCATAATTATTTCAATGTGGGAGTGCCACGACAATCTGTGGTCCACTGTTACTCCAAGATATATTGTGGATTTGACTCGTTTTATGCTCTGACCGTCACAACTACCAACAAACGGTCCGCCACACCTATGAATCCTAACCCCAAAGTCGAGCCCCGGTTGTGATCTCTCTGATGGGGTGAAACAGACAAAGTTTGTTTTATCTTTATTCAGGGTTAGAGAGTTTGTGTTAAAAGAATAAGGAATTAAATATTAAATTAGTTGCATAACTTAAAGATATGTGATAAGATAAGACTCATAATGGCTTTTTAACGGTTAGTTCTGTTTAGTAACAGAGATAACGATTTCTTATATTTACGCGAACACTACACATTGAATAAAACTTTTATTATTAAAGCGTTTAATAAACTTATTTTTATTAATTCCCGATGTTTCGGGTGCTTTATAGCATCTATGGTCACTGCAAATTTTTTCAATTTGTTTTATTCAACTGATATAGCTATAATTTTTTATAATGGGGTGGCACCAGCCCCCTCTATATTGAGAGGGGGTCGTGTAGAAATTGGTTGTCCATCTTGTATGGGTATTTACTATCATGGAATTATAGTACCAAAATATAATAATTTTAATTGTTTCAAATGATAACTGTTTTCATGTAAATTTCAGTAATGTATGAAAATGTATGCAACAAATATTTCAAGAATGTTTCATAAAATAATAAGACAATAAATATGTTAAAAGCATTTAATTCTATTGATAAAATGTCAAAATAATAACAAAATTATATAAGAAATCAAAATTGTTTTCTTAATGCTTAAATGTTTTAATATATTAATTAAATGGTTATATTGTTTAAGATATTCATGTTCATTACTGAAATATGTTATTTAATGTGTTTTTCAGACGATATTTAACAATTGTTACTCTAAAAATAGCTTGTTAAATTGCAACGCTTAGTTAAATATTTTATTATTCTTTTGATTGACATTGATTTTGCCTCTCCCTGAATCCTCTCAGTACCTTACTGGAGGACTCCGGGAGGAGATTTCAGCTTCGGAAAGAAGGTACAAAAGTACACCTACCTTTTCTGTATGGAAGATCTCAAATTATTCGCCTCCAGTCGCTCCCATCTTATGGAATTGCTAAACATCATTTTGTGGATTTTAGTAATTCTATTAGAATGGAGCTCGGGACATATAAGTGTGCGGTCCTCCATGTTGAAAGAGGAAGGTTTGCTAACTCTGAGGGCATAGACTTATCTACGCCTATCAACATAAAGACCCTTTCCGAGGCTGAAACATACCGATACCTGGGTATATCATAAAACATCGATATCAATGAAGCGGGTATGACAGAGCCAGTTTGCAGTGTGTTTTATGAACGTTTGACCAAAGTTCTTAACAGCCTATTGTCGGGCGTAAATAAGACACACGCTTATAATGGTTGGGGCATACCTGTCCGCGCGTATACCTTTGGCATACTCAGGTGGACTCAGACTGAACTTAACTCCCTGGATAGAAATGAATAAATGAGGCTGTACTGACTGCGAATGCATGGTGGGCGTGACTTCTTAACCGCGCTTACCATGTATAATCGCGAAGTTTGCAGCCTCCGTAATTACTTTCTGACGAGATCAGATGATCCATTCTATAGAGACGTCATTTTTGTGATAAAAAACTTACTCCTCTATCCGTAGCCAATGAGCAATGGCAAGACACGACAGTACAGAGCATTTCCAAACCGTGAGACCATATGGATGGAGAAGGTGCTACACGGGAGGTTCTACAAGGCTCTTCATGTGCCTTTCATAGACACAATTGCCTCCCTCCCCTGGCTACGTTTTGGTGACGTCTTTGGGGAAACTGAGGGTTTTGTCTGTGCGATTCAGGATCAGGTTATTAAGACCAACAACTATCGGAGATACATCTTAAAGCATGGCACCGTCGACATCTGTCGAACTTGTCGCAATTCCGGTGAGTCACTTAGGTTTATCATCTTCGGTTGCTCCGCGCTTTCTAACTCTGCGTACTTGCACAGGCAGAACCTAGTAGCCAGAATTCTACACCAGGAGCTCGCTCTGAAATACTGTCTCGTGGACCGGAAATTTCCTAATTACAAGTACTTGCCGGAAGCCGTGCTCGAAAATGACCGTGCCAGGCTCTACTGGGACCGGGCCATCATCACATACAGGAATATTCTTGCAAATAAGCCTGATATTGTGCTAATGGACCGAGCACAGTCAAGGATATTTTTGGTCGACATTACCATACCGTATGATGAGAACCTCGTGAAAACCGTAACAGATAACCGACAAATATCTGGGATATAAGGTGACCCACATGTGGGGTGGCCTGCTGACTGAAATTATACCTATAGTAGTACCAGTTTCTAAGGTCATCTGAGGTGAATGTGACTCGATGACAGACCGCTCCAAGCTCAAATGCAGAAGGCGGTGCTCCTCAATATCGCCCGCATTGTCCGGCGGTTTTTTTTATAGGATAAGGGTGACAAACGAGCACACAGTCCACCTGATGGTAAGTGGTTGCTGCGGCCCATAGACATCTACATCTATCCTCTATTACAAATCAAAATGTAGATGCGTTGTCACCCGTGAGGACTAAGGTGGATTGCCTCATTTCCAATAAAAAAGGCCTCCGGCCACCTGCACTCACCAAGCGAAACGCAGAGGTAAACCTCTACTTGACGCTGGTTTTCTGTGAGGTCGTGGTACCAACCCGGTTCGAGCCGGCCCATCCGTGCGACAGCAAAAGCTGCCGCGTGGCTCTACCACTGTTATTTCTTTTCCTTTCCCCCTAACCCTCGGCCGTTTGCTCTCCCCTGGCCAAGACTTTCACTTCGTTGAGTTTTTATTTATGTATGCATGTTTATGTATTTATTTCATGTTATTGATATTTATAGATATTTATCATTTTCATTTATATATTTATACAGCCCAACCAGATGAGAATTCCTTATGAATACCCCATATAATTTATTACTGCATAACAAGGAATTTACATAAATTACATATTAACATTCATGTCTAAATATTACATCTAAGATTTTATTAGAACCTCTGACTTCTAAACTAGACAGGGCCTTTATCATAGAAGTCAGCGCTCTTCAGAAATTCAGTGTCGGCTAGACAAAAACAGGTTAGCAAAAAGTAAAAAAAAACAAATGAAAATTTTAATTATTAACATAAAAACGAAACGAAATAAAAAGAGAAACAAATTATCAAAACCAAAGGAAATGTGTTTGTTTGTGTGTGTGTGTGTGTGTGTGTGTGTGTGTTTGTGTCTCGTGACGTTCTATGAATGTCAGTCATACACATAAGGCTGTCCTTTTACGCAAACGTAGATTCAGTTCTACGTTTGCGTGAAACCTCAGAATCAAGGGTTGTTTCTGTGTGTTTTCTTAAAAGTATCCACGTAGTTTTCTAAAACTTTGTCATGCGTCAAGTATCGACGATCGATACTTCAAACGATGATCGCTTAGTAGTCAAATTCTCTGTGTACACACGTGGTTCCCAACTGACAATATCCATTTGAAAGTTTTCATGCTATATTTTAACAATACTGACTCTCTCGTCCAGCAGTGGGAGCATTAGAAACTGTTAACATTACTTTAAGACAAGCAATTGTAGTTTTTAATAGAATAAATTGTAATGCCTTGTACTGAAACCGTCAACATTATCGTGATATTTTATATTACAATTAAATTATATGTAAGTTGTGTGTTAAGTTTTTCACTTACACTTTACGTGGTAGAGCCATGCTGCAGCTATATTAGTAATATAGTTGTAGCACGAATGGGTCGGCTCGACCGGTGAAGGACCACGCTCTCACAGAATACTAGCGTAAAATAGCAGCCTAACACTGCTGTGTTCCGTATGGTGAGTGTAGAGAACCGGAGACCCTTTTTACTGGAAAAGAGGCATTCCATCTTAGTCCTCACGGGTGACAACGCATCTGCATTTTAATTCGCAAACGAAGATAGATGTCTATGGGCCACAGCAACAACTTACCATCAGGTGGACTGTGTGCTCGTTTTGCACCCTATCCTATAAAAAAAAAAAGTTTTTGATAATATTAAAGTGCAAAGTTTGTTAAAATTTGTAATTAGAATTTAAACAACTGATCTTTCTTTATGATCCGATTAATTTGAATATTAGGAATATACTACATGTTGTGGTACGTGAGAGAAACCATCCTACATCGTTCGATGAGTGTGAAAAGTGACAATTGAAAATGCTATAAAATCTTATGATCTCCAATATATATTTTCTGCCGACTTCCAAAAAGTAGACGGTACTCAATTCGACTGTATGTTTTTTATGTGTGTTACCTCATAACTTTGTACTGTGTGAACCGATTTCGATGATTCTTGTTTTATATGAAAGCTGGTAGTTGTCGTGTGGTCCCATATGAATTTGATCAAGGTCAGACCAATGGTTATTGAGTTATTATTAAATAACTTATATTGAAGTCAGCTGTACAAAATTTTAATTTTAAATTATCATAATATAATTATAATGTCCTCCAAACCGAATTTCGGTCAACGGAGACCGGCCATCTGCACAGGACAGGGTTATAATGTTCAAGTGTAATAATGCAAGCATATGTGCACTCTCTAGTCCCTCACTCTCACAGTCCGATGGGACGGTAATCCAACACGACCTGAGAGAGATCAGGGATATACGATGTGGTTATATTCGTATATACTAGATGACAAATATGTCAATTTTATTTATACCCACCAGATGTTGTTCTGCACTTTTCGGTAGATGGTGCCATAAGTTTCACTTTGAATTTTCTCCGAAATTTTGCAGTATAAATATAAAACTTATAAAAACTCAGCCTTGTTTTCACAATTTTCTGCCGACTTCCAAAAAGGAGACGGTACTCAATTCGACTGTATGTTTTATTTATGTGTGTTACCTCATAACTTTGTACTGGGTAAACCGATTTCGATGATTCTTTTTTTTATATGAAAGCTGATAGTTCTCGTGTGGTCCCATATGAATGATATGATCAAGGTCAAACCTATATTTTTTGAATTATTCTTAAATAACTTATATTGAAGTCGGCTATACAAATTTTTTAGTTTTAAATTATCTTTATTGGCACTTTGCCAACATATTGTGAATATAAGTTATTTCCATTTATTTCCAATTGAATTAGTTGATAACATAACTACAGCGCCACCTATCGGATCCTATATATGAACCATCGTCTATACAAAACAAATATGCAGGGTTATTTTTCAAAGAGTAGCAAAATTGTAAACTTAAGTTGAAATATATAATTAACTACCTGACCCGTGCCCACATTGCTGGGCGTCAAACATTTTAACGTGTGATGAAATTATCTTGTGTGGTTCTTAGTATTGAGTGTTTAGGATTTATTTTCGGAATTGATTGAGAAATATTGTTATTTCATATTAAAAAATATTATTAATCACAATCAAATATAGCCTATGTCACTCAAGAATAATGTAGCTATCTACTGGTGAAAATGGATTAGTAGTTCCAAAGATTACTTCCTACAAACAAACTCACAAACTTACAAATTTTACCTCTTTATAATATTATATTATTATAAATGATAAGTATACCGTTATTACAGTTTTTGAAAATACGAGTAAATAACTCTTATTTTAAATTATCCCAAATTCTATGTGATTTATGAGCAGCAACATTTTTGCCGATCGACCCTTACAAATGTGTGCGTGCGCAGTAACATCAGTTAAAATAATGCACTAGCACGCATTTTGAATGTGAAAGATAAAAAGGACAGAATGTTTGAGATTTTTTAAATAAATTGTTTTTCACCATTTACTTATATTACATATTCCGAACCTATACTGTAAATTTGACCGGTCATTGTAAAATAAGCCTGAATTGAATTTGTGAATATAAGCTCAATCGGTGTAGGTGTGTAAAAGTTACACGATTACTAACAGTGGCACTAACTATTATGTAATACGAGTAAGTGCGTTTTTAAAAATCCGTCTGGGTATCTATTTCTGCTACCAAATAGCAGTGCGTGCACTTCTATCCTCTGATCTAAAAGCCAAAGAGAGCCAGTAAATTATGGCATATGAGGCATTCCGTCTTAGTCCTCAAAGGTCGCAACGCATCTGTGGCTTAGTTTATTTAAAGCGATACCCCAACCAAAACCTTGCGATAGTGCGTTTTTCAGAGACTATCATTATTATTATTATATTAACAGGCAGGAAGTTGAGACAACTGATATTGCCTGTATCCTGTTTTTGTCCACTAGTTATTCTTTTTGCAGTTTAGAAAGTGATTATCTAATCTATTTTTGAATTGGTTCACGTTTTGAGCTGAGACTACATTCTCTGGAAGCTTATTCCCCTCGGTCACTACACGGTTACAAATGAAGTGCTTGTGAGGGTTGCTGTTTGAAAAGCTGGTACATAGCTTAAGATGATGGCTCCTGAGGTGAGTTTTCATTACGAATAAACAATTTCTCAAACTCCTCAATGTCGTAATGCCCATTTAAGATCTTAAAGGTCTCAATTAGATCTCCTCGGTCCCTGCGGCTTTTTAATGTTGTAAGTTTTAAAACTTTCAAACGTTCTTCATAAGACTGCTGTTTCAATAGCCGTGGTACTTTAGTGAAGCTACGCTGTACTTTTTCCAAAGCTTCAATGTCCTTGAAAAAGTATGGATTCCAGACTTGAAATGCGTATTCTAATATTGGCCTGATAAATGTTTTGTGGATCTTAAGCATCATTTCCGGTGTTAGGACAGCGAAAGCTTTTCTCACGAGGTAGATTATTCCCTTAGCTTTCTTAACAATTGTTGATATATGCTCTTCCCACTTCAAGTCTTCTGCAATTTTGACTCCTAAATCTGTTTGTATTTTAACATCTGTAAGTGACGCGCCGCTAAGTTTATAGGTAAGACGAGGGTTACGTTTTCCTATGTGTAACACTGTACATTTTGAAGCATTGAGATTTATAAGCCATTCCTTGGACCAAATAGCTATTTTATTTAGATCATCCTGAAGGCGGTCATAGTCTATTAGTGGATTTGCAAATATTTTAGTATCATCTGCAAATATGCTGACATTACACTGTAGGCAAAGGGGAAGGTCAAAAGTATAAATAATGTACAATACAGGGCCTAGAACGGAACCCTGTAGAACTCCACTATTTATATCTATGTGATCAGACTTCGTTTCACCAATTTTTACTTTTAGAGTTCTCCACGAAAAAAAGACTCGATCCAAGCCAGTAGTTTTCCACGTATTCCTACGTATTCCAGTTTCTGGAGGAATCTTCTCGTAGGGACTTTATCGAAGGCCTTTTCGTAGTCAAGATAAATAACGTCAATAGGCTCTCTCTCATTAAAGTGTTTGGTCCATGATGATAGGCATAATAATAAATTGGAAATCGTGGAACGATGTGGACAAAAACCATGTTGCTGTTTAAGGATAACTTTGTGGTTGGAGAGGAAGTTTCTAATATGCTTGACTATAATTTTCTCCATAACCTTGCAGACCACACTGGTCAGACTGATGGGTCTGTAATTGGTTGGTTCCAGTTTGCTACCTTTTTTAAATATGGGTGTCACTAATGCTGTTTTCCATAAGTCCGGTAAGGTGCTTGTCTGGTTTTATGTTGCGTTTGTTGGTTCTGCGTTTGCAACTCTATAGTAGCCTATAGTAGTTATCTCATTAGTTATGAGAAATAAACTACATCTGAAGGCACATTATTAATGTTCGATATCCTATCATCACATTTCGCGTTCTAATTTACTTTTATATGTTATAAATACATTTAAAATCTACTTTTAAAAAATGACTAAAATTATTGATTACATGCATCTGTTGCCAACGGTAACGCTCTAATCGTTCGAACATTAAACTAATGGATAGATCATTTAAAAATCTATATTCTTCACGTTTTATTTTAAGTTTTAAAGTTCGTTTTTCATTTTTAATTAAAATAATTCCAAAAATTGTGTGAATTCTATGATAAAGCGGCGTACGTCTAAAGAGGGATCAAGGTTATTTGGTCAGGGAAACGCCTTAAAGTTGGCTGCAGCAGTTAATGGCCTGCAGAAGCCACTTTTTTATAAAACTTAATTGACAAACGAACTCACAGTCTAGTAAGTGGACTACTTATACATACTAATTTTAATAACAATAAAAATGTATGGAGAAAATAAAATAAAACTGAACAAGTGTATTTGGCTCAATCATTTATTCTGAATAATAATATAATACAACATTGCAATTTGACATGTACAAAAATTTCATACCAACATACTTATTATTTCCTAGTGGCTATGGTGAACAATAGAGCTCGGGTAGCTAGAGATCAATTTAGTTACGCCAATCGAGTGACCGATGCCCGAAGAAATACCAGACAAGCCTAAACCGTGGCCGTAACCATATCCTAGAGAATACCCTGATCCAAGCCCCGAGGAAATACGAATTCCTGAACTGAGTCCCGAACTAATTCCAGAACCTAATCCGACGGCAATGCCTGAGCCAATTCCTGAGCCGTAGCTCAAGCCCGCTCCTGAGCCGTAGCTCAAGCCCGCTCCTGAACCGTAGCTCAAACCTATTCCTGAGCCCAAGCCCAAGCCCACTCCTGAGCCTAAGCCGATGCCTGAGCCAATACCTATGCCAGAACTAATACCCGAGGCAACACCTGAGGATAAGCCTACTGCAAGTGCAGGTCCTGCTGATACAGTTGCGACTGGGACTCGTCTTTCCACAACAAAGGGTTGAGGCACCGGTACGGGCCTGTTTACGACTACAGGTTGCGGCACAGGTACGGGCCTGTCCACTTGCACGGGCACTGGCACTCTGACTGGGCGATCCACGTAAACAGGTTGAGGTACTGCCACTTGACGGTCTACATACACTGGACGGTCAACAGCAACTTGCTTCTCTACTGTTACTGGGTATGGTACAGGCACCGAAACTGGTACTTTAACTGGGTATGGCACTTTTTTCTCGTAATACACGGGGACTTGTCGCGTAATCTCCACTGGCACTCTGTGAACAACGGGCACTGGTCGATCCACCGCTACTGGGTATGGTACTCGCACTGGAACTGGTACTTGTCTGTCAACAGGTACGGGCACCGATACTGGAACAGGCACCTGAACGTCGCGGGTGATCGTTCTCGTTACGAATCTTGGTACTTCTTGGCGCAAGATAACAGGGTTTGGTTCAACAGAGACTGATGTTTGGACACCTCCACCTCCACCTCCACCAGAGATTGCTATTCCTGAGCCACCGCCAATAGCTCCACCAAGACCAATAGCTCCACCAGCGCCAATAGCTGCACCAGCGCCAATAGCTCCACCAGCGCCAATACCTGTCACTATCGCTGGGCCGGCTGATCCAATAGCTATTCCAGATCCAGCACCTAATCCAGATCCAATAGCTAATCCAGATCCAATACCGTATCCAGATCCAACTGCTATCGCCGGACCGGCAGATATTCCAGAAGAAATACCCAAAGCTGGTCCATGTGAAATAGATACAGCGGGTCCAGATGAAATAGATACAGCGGGTCCAGCTGATATCGAACTAATTCCACCGCCATAGCTAATTCCGCCCAAACCGAGGCCTAATGGAGAACCGAAGTGACCAGTAGAAAAAATGCCCCTCTTCACTCCTTTAACTGATGATTCCTCTTTGATTCCTTTCTGAAGTAGTTCTGATACTTTCGATTTTTCATCGATCCCTTTTGCTGTGGTAAGACTGCTGCATACCAGCAGCAACTGTAAACAAAAAAGATTAAATTAATTTTGTTTCTCACTATTAACATTTCTGTATGAATTTTTTATCGATAATTTTCTTTTAATGTTGTGCCATCATCATGATCATCGTTTACATAGCAGCCACTACCAAGTCTAGTGATCACCAACGAAGCAAAATCACTAAACTATACTCCTAGTCAAATTGTCACTCCATCGGGTGGAAATGTTTATTATGCTTTCAAGTTTTTTTTTATGTTTTTTTTAGTTATTTTATTAGTATATATTTATTTACAAAACAAAAGAGGAACCTTGTTTCAAATATTCTTCATTATTTTTCAGCATCCATTATATATTTAAATTAATAGAAAAAAAAAACAAAAGTTTTAACTTAATAATTAAAGGCCAACTATTAAATATGTAAGAAATATAACAGCTTATATACCTATTATATTTCTTACATAGGTATTAATTAATTTTGCTTGATAAGTGTAGGTAATAATCTTTAATTTTTTTTAATGAGAATATTAGCAGTGCTAAATTCTTGTTTACTACTCCAAGTAAAACTTAAAATGCAGTTAAATACATAAAAGCTTGAAGCAAAGAACTATAAAAGTCAAGTCAAAGTATACACATTAAAATAAGGCACATGTAGAATCGAAGCAACTATAGATGTAGGTTTATTTTATTATCTAACTGATCGCAAAAATCAATTCAACGTTATTGTTTAAACAAATAACTACTTCACGGTAACCAAACTAATAATATACCTATCTAACCGTAGTGTTAAATTTGAATTCCCAAGTGTTTCGCACCTTTAGCCTTCTTAATTTAAATTGTAACGTATCCATGTGCATCCATAGTCATATGATTTAAGATATGATGATTAGAGATACAAAGCTTTCATTGTATTAAAAAAAACGTTACTTTTCTTATTATTAAAAGTAATCTTTTTGTTTATATATTCGTCATCTCATTATCATCAGACCGTGGTTATTCATACTTAGTATAAAATACAAATTAAAAATTAGAAATTGATTATGTTCTATTTATTGTTATTAATTATTAATTTCTACCCTAAAGGACGTTCTTATCTTTCAGATTTCTGAAAACTCTCAACAGTAGTACTGAGTAGAGTAGAGTTTCAAAAATATGTAATTCTAAACCCTTGTAACGTGCGAATGTGTTTTCCATAACAGTTAATGCATAAAATTTCGAAGCGACTGAAAGTAATTCATGTTGATAGGTGTTGATTTTACAAAAACAAAGAATTGGCACGTAATTGGATTGTTACTGTTGGATAATTTTGAAATCAAAAGTCTTATTATTAAGTGTTTATATTTTGTTCTATTTTGTCACAGCTACTTCGATACAGCAGCAACTCAAATGAGCGAAAAGGATTTTCTTTGACCGTAAATCTTGCTTCTTATTACACTAGTCCAAATATTTATGTTTGACGACGAATCAAAGCATTCATAGCATAAGTAAATTGTATAAAAAAACGGGGCCTATAATTGCTCCTTGCGAAATAGGCTCAATCAAGATTCTAGGCAGCCCTCAGATATGGAACCTTAGCCCGTCGCGAAGTAAATAACAAGTGTTCTAGATTATTAAACATACCAACCAGTCCCATATTAGTAAATTTGAATTATTCATACGATATAGATGGTGCAAAATTATATTCAAAATGCTGCACAGAAATTTAAGAACTAATCGTTTAAAACACTCTTTTCTTTTACATTTTATAAGCTAGTGCTTGACTATAAGCCCAAATTGTGGTAAGAGAAACCCTGGTTGGTAAATCGCACTGCCATAGCACCACAGAAGCCTATACATTCTTGTCTTAAAGATACCCATATTTTGAAAACATATAAAAAATCTAAATAGGACTGAAAGACAGACACCGACGAATCGTTACTCTCCTTTGTTTTACGCGCATTTACGGTTATAATTAAAATCCTCAGTATTTTATACTAATGTATTAATTATTTAATTTGAATTATACACCCCATAATCAGGGATATATGTATAAAAGACGGACTTAATGCCTTATTTCAATAAGTATTTGGAGTACTAAAGTCTATAACTTGACATTTTTGTAAGTAATATAATAGTATTTTAATCTTTATATATAAAAATTACGTGTCACGTTGTTTGTCCGCGATGAACTCCTAAACTACTGAACTGATTTCAATGAAATTTTACACACTGTGTGCAGTTTTGTCCAACTTGAGAGATAGGATAGTTTTTATCTCGATAAGTAACCCTCAATATTTTTTATTACGAATTTAAGAATTTTTATAGGACACAGGGTCGTCGGAGAGGGCAGGACAACGTCTGCATGGCCAGCTAGTTGTTTTATATAATTATAAATATTTGCATGCCTATTAAAGGCAGAATGCACCACTGTTAAATCTGGTGCCACCTGAATTCTGTGCAAATAAATGTTTCTTTCTTTCTTTCTTTCTATAAAAGAAAAACTAAAACAGACATAGCATAATTTCAGAATTAAAAAGAATTTGGACCAATTGATCAATTTTAATAATGTCTTTCTTTGGAATAGCCAACTTTTCTGTCTGGAAAACAAGTTGTTTGAATTCAGAAATTGTTCTGCACACAGTTATCTAAGCAAGTTGTTATAATTTTGCTTTAAGCTGATTACGAATTTTCTGAATTATTACAAATTAACATCAGGTGGACTTGTAAATTTCATATATTCTAAAAGAATGTCAACCCTTTCTACACCTATGGCTTTTATAGAGCTTCTAAACATAATCTTTGGAAACCCATGTAACCCTTGTAACCCGTGTTTCAGAATAAAGGATCTGGACCGGTAACTTTAAAAAAATTATCTATTTATAAAACTTTTAGTCTGTCTTAGTCAATTTACTATTTCAATATCTGAAATGTTAAATTTAATATAACATCAACATATAAACTATATTTTTCATAAATAATATAAATAAAATCTCTAAGTTTCAAAAAGGGACAATTTTTGTATGCAGTAGTTTAAAACCTTACCATTAAAACTGGGATCGTAGCCATGTTGGAAAATAAAAATTTTCGTTGTAGCCAAATCACATTACTTTATAAATCGATTTTATGTTTACTATCGTCCGAACGAATCGATATGTCGTGTCACTCTGCTGTCCTGACTCTGAAGTCTGCGTTTATATAGTTACAAGAATCACTTACTTCTTACGTACAGTTTCATGTTGCTATCCTACTGTGTTATACTTAAGGACTGCATACATGCACCGGTTTTGATACATCTCAATTAAAATACATTAAAATTACCTAGTGTCGAAATATTTAAATCTATTGATAAAATTACAAATTAAATGTGTATATAACCATATATATGACTCGGGACATTGTTTTATGGCATTTCTTGAGGTAGGTCTTTGTTCATCAGTGGACATGTGAAGAGCAGTAATAATGATGAAATGAAATAAATTTATTTCTCCGACGGAAAAAAGTATTTTTTTTTTCATATCTATTACCATGTCAAAATGAGATTCCTCTGACCGGAGAGGAAACGGTGAGAGAAACTCGGCAAATGTTTTCTTGTTTCATTTTTTGGCACGAAGTTCTTTATCAGACGGTACGGATTTGGCGGATGACGGCTAGGCCACAAAAAGTGTAACATTTTTCCGGCACGACCTCTTCTGACGTAGTGTAGACGGCCTGGAATGCTATAAGGAAGTAAGATGGAATAATATCTATCTCCCGCGCACATTTTCTTATCTTTTTTTATAGGATAGGGTGACAAACGAACACACAGTCCACCTGATGGTAAGTGGTTGCGGTGACCCATAGACATTTACCCTCAATAAAGAATCAAAATGCAGATGCGTCGTCACCCGTGAGGATTAAGGTGGAATGCCTCTTTTCCAGTAAAAAGTGTCTCTGGTTTTCTACACTCACCATATGAAACACAGCAGTGTCAAGCTGCCATTTTAAGCTGCTATTCTATGAGAGCGTGGTCCTTCCCCGGTCGAGCCGGCCGATTCGTGCTTAAACTATACTACTAATATAGCTGCAGCATGGCTCTACCACGTAAAATATTTTATTGTAAATGACGCTTCATTTTAATAGACGCTAGTAGTTTATTTATTTGTATTTGTTAATCGATAACATAATATATTTATCAATAATAATATACTACGAAAGGAACTTCGTTCCAACCGAGTGTTCCACGACACTCATGCATGTTTTTTTTTTAATTTAGTATTACAATTGCATATTATAAGTGTTATTATTAGTAGTGTATATGGAATGGAAAATAATAACATGACCATCAGTAGCTGATGCATGCTCTATGATAAAAAAGGAGGTTAACATTTTGGAGCTTATCAGTTATCAGTACATAGTGCACGTGAACACACCAGCCCCCAGACCAGCTTTAGAAGCAGCATTTGTTCACATGTATGACTCATTATGATGATGATACATAACCATGCCGTGCCGTGATAGTTCAGTGGATAATCGTTTTCCTTAAACATTCTTTGTACGCGCGCAAACCGAGTTCGACTCCAACAGCACCAATGAAATAATTGTTATTTTTTTATAGGAGAAGGGTGACTAACGAGCACACAGTCCACCTGATGGTAAGTGGTTGCTGCAACCCATAGACATCTACATACTACGAATCAAAATGCAGATGCGTTGTCACCCGTGAGGACTAAGATGGAATGCCTCGTTTCCAGTAAAAAGGGTCTCCGGTTCTCTACACTCACCATACGAAATACAGCAGCGTTACGAATCAAAATGCAGATGCGTCGTCACCCGTGAGAATTAAGATGGAATGCCTCTTTTCCAGTATATTGGGTCTCCGGTTCTCTACACTCACCATACGAAACACAGCAGTATCAAGCTGCTATTTTACGCTGGTATTCTGTGAGAGCGTGGTCCTTCCCCGGTCGAGCTGACCCATTCGTGCTACAACCATAATATAGCTGCAGTATGGCTCTACCACGTATTAAATTTATCGTCTGTTAATCCCACTTTGGTTCCTAGATTTCTTGGTTGCCATTTAGTACCTATTTCTTCCACTTCCGATTAAAAGGTAACAGAAGTGAGTGAGTAACAGACAGAAGTACGTTTGTAGTCTATTATATTATTACACCTATTAAATTCCTACCTATTAAAGTTCACTGTTAAACATAGGAACACTAGACTGTTTCATAAGACTTATAGATGCCATATATGTCATTATATATGCCATAGCTGCAATGCTTAGTAGGCGGATTGGCAACCTCAGGTTTTTTTTATTTTCTGGTTGATATTAAGATGTAGCTGCTGTCCATCTTCTGGCTGGTTTTCCTCTGACGCCTCTTCCGACACAAACGGGCTGCGGTTTTTCTAGACTATAATTTTTTTTAATCTTCGCATTTATCCATAGTCTATAATAACCCCATTTATGTTATAAAAAAACCCAAGTTTATTTAGTTCATAATGTCCGACGGAATTGTGACAGGTCCATAAATGCTTTCCGTATGAGGAAGTCCAAATTCGCTTCGTAAGCTTGGCATAGCATCGTTTTAATTCAGTACTTATTCTCAGGATATTTTTAAAAGAGCAGAACTAATATGTAAATATAGTTAAAATTTAATGATTTCTTATATTTACGCGAACACTACACATTGAAACCCGCGTGAAAGAACATATAGCTGACGTGAAGCACCGACGCTCTGGGAAGTCTGCAGTCTGTGAACATGTTCAAGATCGTCCCCGCCATTACATCAGATTTGATAGACCACAAATCCTTGCAAAAGAACACCGATTCCTACCAAGGATGATACGCGAGGCTATTGAAATTAAAAAACATCCTAATTTCAATAGAGAAGATGGATGGGTGCTGCCATCTGCTTGGGATCCTATAATTAACAAAATTAAATCCAAACCCAAGCATAACACTGCAAGACTTCAGGATACTGTAAGTTCATTCTGCGTAAATCGAACCAAAAATTAATATTAAAAAACTGAAGGTAGCCGGGCTAACTGTGACATCGGGACGTCAAACATCTTAGTCCCCCCCGTGACCATGGGTTGCTGAAAAGCACTCGAAACGTCGGGAATAAAAATAATAAAATAAACGCGATAAAATCCGTAAAAACCAGTTTTATTCAATAGTTAAAATTTGTTTTATATTCTGTATACATCCCATTGCTGGGCACAGACGTAAAAGGGTACTGGAATAAAAAATTATCCGCCACGCTGCTCCATTGCGTTGATGGACTTCGCATGTGTTCAGTTTTATTTAACTAAGTACTAATGTGCTCCAGACCATAGATCAACCATCTGCGCAGGACAGGATTACAGTGCCCAAGTGTATGCGCAAGCATAGGTGCACTCTCTATTCCCTCACTCTCATAGTCAGATGGTACGGTAATCCAAATTTACTAATAATAGTAAATTTTTAAACGTGGTAGAGCCATGCTGCAGCTATATTAATAGTATAGTTGTAGCACAAATGGGTCGGCTCGACCGGGGAAGTACCACGCTCTCACAGAATACCAGCGTAAAATGGCAGCTTGATACTGCTGTGTTTCGTATGGTGAGTGTAGAGAACCGGAGACCCATTATACTGGAAAAGAGGCATTCCATCTTAGTTCTCACGGGTGACGACGCATCTGCATTTTGATTCTTTATTGAGGATAAAAATGTAGATGTCTATGGGTAACAGTAACCGTTTACCATCAGGTGGACTGTGTGCTCGTTTGTCACCCTATCCTATAAAAAAAATCCGACACGACCTGAGAGAAATCAGGCGCAGAACCTACAGCTTTACGTGCTTTCTGATGTCCGGGTGTGAAACACCGCAAACTTCCTGACTAATTCAGCTGAAGGCTTCATCTGCTACTGAAAATTTATTTATAGAAAAACCCAATTGACTTTGGCCCGACCCATGATTTGCACCCGGGAGCTCATCCTCAGCAATCGTATTTATAATCACTATAGTCCAATGAAGCAGTCGAACTATGTAAGCTACCAAAATTGTTTGCCATATTAATTAACCGACTCGACTAAGCAAAGACATTGACGTAATACCAGTGTTAAAATACAGGTTTATGGCACTAGGTTTCGTATAACACATTTAATAAAATTATGAGTGACAAACGAGCACACAATCACCCTGATGATAAGTGGATGTTGTGGACTATATATCACACAATACAGGGTTATTTTGCAATAACCAGCCAAATCTGCAGAGAAGGTTCTGAATAATTAATTTAGGCAAATTCGAGATTCAAAATTTATTTCATTGGAAATTATATACAATATTTTATTATATACAATATTAAAACTATAATAATAATAAGAAACCTAAAACTAGAAACTTAAATATCACATAGTCCTACTCTGCGCGGTATCGTGCCAAGAACGCTGGCTGCGTTTCCCCGCTGAATAGCTATACTTAGCCTTTGAGCGAGAAAAGAGCCAGCCCTCTTATCACCAGCTTCAAGATCTTATCTTCAACCAGATTCAAAATGCATGGTAGTGCATTATTTTAACTGATTTTACTGCGAACGCACACATTCGTAAGGGTCGTTCGGTAGGCTAAAATGTTGTTGCCCAAAAATCACTATAAATTTGGGATGATTTCGAATAAAAGTAGAAGCCTTATTTACTCGTATTTTCAAATCTACAATAACGGTATATCATTATTTATATATTTTAATTTAAGTTTAAAATTTGCATACTCTAAGAAATATCCCCGTATATCTACATCTGTCCCCGATTAGGATTTAAAGTGCAGAATCGTTGTCACAATGAGTGTCTCCCCTGAGGACTATATATGAGATGTTTTAAAAGCTAAAAAGTAAAGCCTTAATTCCTGATTTGGCAGTTCACTGATGAACACAGGCCTTCCCAAGTGATTGCTTTATATGGGGAATATTTGCCAAGCTTGGCAGGTGGATTGGCAACCGCACTTTATTATTTTTATATGTTATGAGGATGATGCTGCTGCCCACCTCTTGTTTGGTTTACCTCTTTCTCCTCTTACGACACCCACGGGATAATATTGGTGGAAGATATGCTTACACCACCACTACACTTCTACATTTACCTTCAATTAAGATTCAAAATGCAGATGCATTTTCACCCCTGGGGACTAAGATGGAATGCCTCGTTATCAGTTTAATGGGTCTCCTGTTCTCTACACCCACCATACAAGACACAGCAGCGTGAAGCTGCTATTTTACGTTAGTGTTCTGTGAGATCGTGATCATTCCCCGGTCGAGCCGACCCATTCGTGCTACAACTATAATATAGCTGCAGCATGGCTCTACTACGTATAAAATCTGACTCTGACAGAAACGCCTGAATCTATTTAAGGCGTTATTAAGATTTAAGATCAATCAAATAGGATCATGAAAGACCTTTTATTTTATTAATATCTCAATTATAATTTCTTAAATCTCCAAATATTTCGGATAAAATATGGCCCAAATCACTCCTGGTATCGCTCTCTGTCAGTTCATGAAGTTTCATTACAATGACAAAAATAGAAACACAAACAGTCAGATAGACAGACAGACAGACTGACAAACATTTTAAAATGGTTATTCATGTCTTAATGCCATACAGATAACATACTCTACATATTTAAATAAAACAAGTTTTTACGGATTTTATCGCATATATTGACTTATTTTATATCCCCCGAAGTTTCGAGCACTTGACAGCAGCCATAGTCATGGAAGACTGAAGTATTTGACGTTCTAATGTCACAGTTAACCACAGCTACCTCCAGATTAAAATTATTAATTTTTGTTCAGATCTACGCAGTATGAACTTATAGTATCTTGAAGTCTTGCAGTTGTAGGCTTGGGTTGGGATTTAATTTTATTAATTATAGGATCCCAAGCAGATGGTAGCACCCAGCCATCTTCTCTATTGAAATTAGGATGCTTTTTGATTTCAATAGCCTCGCGAATCATCCTTGGAAGGAATCGGTATCTTTAGCGTGGATTTCTGGTTTATCGAATCTAATGTGGTAACGGGGGCGATCCTGTACGTGATCACAGAGTGCAAACTTCCTGGAACGTCGATTTTTCATATCGGCTATGTATTGTTTAACGCGGGTTTTTATCGATGTTTTAGTTTGTCCTATGTAAGAGAGACCACATTCACAATCAAGCTTGTACACTCCTGCATCTTGCTCAGAAGGACATATTACATTTGACTAATGGTAAAAACTGACTAATCTTTTTCGGCGGCTTGAAGTATGTTTAAATGGAAGCACGCATCAAGATGTAGCCTATCTTGTCAATGACACATCTAACATATGGCAGTAGTACAACAGGCACTTGTTCGACTGTGGCCGACTTCACTGGTTCACTGTGACGTAGGCGCGGGACCCGAAGCTTGTTGTCGTGCACAACTTGCTTGACATGTTGAAGCTCGGCGGCCAGGTATTTACTGTCACAGATCCCTCATGCTCTCTGAAACAAATATATACCCACGATAGCTAACTCTGAAGGTTGGTAATGAGAATCATCGTTGAAATATCTATTTGTACGAGTCTTTTTTCTATATACAGTGTGGCTCAAGGTGTTATCAGGATTCAGAGTTACTAACACATCTAGAAAAACTAAAGAATTGTTGTTAAACTCCTTTGTGAATTTAATTTTTGAACAGTGGTAGAGACACGCGGCAGCTTTTGCTGTCGCATGGATGGGCCGGTTCGAACCGGGGTGGTAACCACGACATCACAGAATACCAACATGAAATAGTAGAAAATTACTTCTGCGTTTTGCTTGGTGAGTGCAGGTGGTCGGAGGCCCAATCCCCCCTCCCTTTTTAACATGGTAACGGAATTTTAAACAAGACACTTTCTTCGATACTAAGAGTGCTGGTACCCCACGAGGGTACCAGCACTCCTAGTATCGGAGAATCCTTCGCTGAGCATCCACGCCCAAGCTATCCTCCTCTTCCTGAGCGTGGGTGCTCAGGCTGCCCCGCGTATTCTGGGGGAGGGGGATAAAATTCCACTCGCGACTGATGATACTGCTCAGGGCAAACGGAGCAATAAAACAAAGGCAACCCCTGCCACGCTATCCGTGAATTTCTGCAATATCAGGGGACTTCATTCAAACCTTAACGCCGTCAACTACCATCTGGAGACGGCAAAGGCCTTGCTCTTTCTAACTGAGACGCAGATGTCCTCTCCGGCTGATACTTCGTATCTCTTACACAGGGTACAAATTAGAACACTCCTATGTGCCTCGGGCTGGGGTTTGCGTATACGTCAGGGAGGACATCTGTTTTCGACGCCTTCTATATGTCCCATAGTGGTAATGCTGACACAGACCAACTCATCGACCACGTCCAAATGACTGCAGACTCCGTGCTACAATAAGTCCCATCCGCAGATATCGTTATCTTCGGTGACTTTAACCCCCACGGCTTGGCTCCCGATTAACCGATGATGCAGGTAGATCTGTTTATGACTTTGCCTTGGCATATGGTCTGACACAACTGGTTACTTCGCCTACGCGGATCCCAGATTTGAAGGATCATGCACCTTCCCTGTTTGACCCTCTGCTGATCTCTCATCCGGACGGATATCAAGGCCCAGTCGACGCCCCTCTTGGCGCCTCGGACCATGCTCCCATCGCGGTTGCGTTCTGCAGATTGCCGCCGTATTTGACACTATACGTTGGCCGATTAGGACATGATGCAGTATTTTTTTAGCCTTGGGGGCGGGTTTGCTTCTCGCAATCCCAACATAGTTGTTAATTCTGTTGCTAATGTGGTGCTTCAGGGAATGGAACTTTTCATTCCATCACCGGTGGTACCTATCGAAGAACACAGCCATGATTTGGTCGCTCCTACAAAACTGCTTCACGCCATAAGCAGGAGTGCTACCGGGCCTGGGCTGACGCATCGACGTCTCGAGATGCAAATACCAGAGCTCTCAAAATTAAGTATGTATAATTCCGCCTTCAAGTCCTCCCAAAACTGTCATTGCCAAGGAAAAGTCAGAGCACATCGGCAGAATTTGCTGTTTAATATTTATATTAATGATCTGCCTTTGTGCCTAAAATTTTCTGAATCTTACACGTATGCTGATGACTTAAAATTTTGCAGAATAATTTAAACCACAGATGATGCACGTAAACTCCAGTGTGATTTCGACAATATCTTTCAATAGTGTAATTTGAATAAGATGGAACTCAATGCAAAAAAAATGTTTCTACGTAAAATTTGCTCGGAAAATGAATTTACTACAGTTATCACATATGTAATAATAATTTTAAGGAACTAAAAGTAACCAAGGCGTCATATTTGACAGCAAAGTGACATTTATGCCGCATATGGAATATATTACAAAACGTGCCACCGAAATGTTAGGATTTCTTTACAGAAACATTACATTTTTCCGCAGTAATAAAACCAAAATAATGCTCTACAATAATTTAGTACGAAGTATCTTAGAATACTGTTCTGTAGTTTGGAGACCACATTATGAAACGCATTCTTTACGCTTAGAACGAATACAAAAAAGATTAATGTGGCATTTAGTATACTCAAATCGAATTTCAAAAAAGAAATTTTCTTCGTATAAGAAACAGCTATATTTTTTCAAAATTACATCCTTGGCTAATCGTTGACAAATATCCGACTTACTCTTCGTAATCAAATTATTAAATAATAAAATTAACGGCCCTCAATTGTTGAATAAGCTAAAATTTCGCGTACCTCATAGATACCCCCGGAAGAGAATAATTACTATTTGATTACCTCTTCGTAAACAGTATTTGGCGCAAATTCCCCGATCTCTAGGTTAAGTAAATTGATCAATGAACTTTCCCATGCTTTTGATCACCTAACAAGCTCAGAAAAGAACTACTCAAATATAATTCAAATGTAATAGATATATATATATATATATATGTATATATATATATATATATATATATATATATATAAATTTTTGGATCTTTTTAACGTTTTAGTTTGCTGTAACTATGCTGCTGTATCTTATGTAATCGTAAAACGTATCTGTATGTAATATTGCTGTACCTTGATGTTTATTCCAGTGCATGTTGTAATCACCTATAATAGTTTGTAGCATTTAAAGTAATACCCTATCTACGTATATATGTAAATTATAATTTTAACAATGTATACAAATGTTGGTATTGCTTTAATAAAAAAAAATTGCGAGATACTACATAGTTCAACTTCCTCCGGGCACTCGTGCCTTCTGGTCTCTCGCCAAGGCTGTCTGTAAATAAATAAATATTTTATTTGCAAGAAACGTGGTAACAGCAGGTGGTGAATAAGTACAATGTAGCCGAACACATTTCACCGTTTGTGGTATGCTAATTATTAATATCATGCACAAAGTCAACGAATTAATTAATTTCCAGTATACAATAAAAAATAATAAATAATAAGCACAAGTAAATAATAACAAGGGAACTTCTGTAAGTCATCTCTCCCATCTCTGCGCAAGGAGGACGTCTCACTGGCCCATATCGCAAAGGAGAAAGCCGATCTGTTAGGCACTCTCTTTGCATCCAAGTCGAAACTTGATGACGGGGGGAACTCACCGCCAACCATCCCACGGTGTGCGTGCTCCATACAGAATGTGCTGTTAACCCAGCTTACGGTGCGCAAAGCACTCCTCTCCCTTGACGTCAACAAGTCTGATGGCGTCCCTCCTATTGTGCTGGAGACGTGTGCTCACCGGTTTTAACGCGCCTTTTCCGTTACTCCTACTCCCTAGGCATAGTCCCAAACTCATGAAAGACAGCTTTGGTGCACCCGATCCCTAAAAAAAGGTGACCACTCAGATCTGATCAATTACAGGCCTATCACCATCACCTTCTTTTTCTCCAAAATAATGGAAACCATCATAAACTGCCAGCTCATGAGGTACCTTGAGAATCATCAACTGATAAGTGACCGCCAGTACAATTTCTGGCGGGGTCGATGAGCTGGTGATCTTCTAGCATACCTAACTCATAGATGGACGGAGGCAGTAGAGTCCAACGGGGAGGCGATGGCCGTTAGTTCGGACGTTGCGAAGGCCTTCGCTCGGATTTGTCACAAAGCGCTTCTTTAAAAGCTCCCTTTCTATGGGCTTTCCGAAAAATTGTGCAAGTGAATCACCAGTTTTCTTGCAGATGGAAGCATCAAGGTCATAGTAGACGGTGCATGATCCGATTACAAGCCTATTAATACTGGTATTCTACAAGGCTTCGTGCTATCATCAACGCTGTTTCTACTACATATCAATGATATGTTGCAAGCTGGTAACATTAATTGCTATACAGAGGAGACAGCACTGGTTATGTTTTATATACCGGCCGGGCCAATATTTCTCGGGAAAACGTCGCCGAGTACCGGAAACAAACTATTGTTTGAAGCTCTGAAGTCAAGTCTTTGTTGACCAAAGTCTCGGATTAGGGGCGACTAAATCTAGTCCAGTTCAATCCCCAGAAGATAGAGGTTTACGCGTTTACCGCTAATAGAACCCCTTTGTCATATCTCTTCACTTTCAAGGCACTCCTCTTGATGCCTCAGCCAGTATCGGAATCCTCGGCGTCAACATATCGAATGATGTGCAGTTTCGTGGTCACTTGGAAGAGAAACTAAATTGGCGTCTAAAAAGCTTGGCGTGCTCAGCAGACGGGATAGTATTTCATGTAGGCACTCCGCTTACAACTCTACAAAGTCCCCTGTGACCACGGGTGCTGGAAAGCACCCGAAACGTCCGGAATATAAAATAAGTTAATATACTTGATAAAATCCGTAAAATTAATTTTATTTAAATGTGTAGTGTTCGCGTAAATATAAGAAATCATTATGTAAACTCTACAAAGTCCAGGTTCGGCACCACATCATGAAAGGAGCTAGCACTGGGGAGCAGGGGCTGAGGAGCCAGCTCCTTCCGCTTGACCACATCCAGTGCAGAGCAGGTCAAATAATTACGACCGAGTTCTTTCCGATCGACTTGCCTCACTGGCAATGCGAAGAGATGTTATATCTCTTTGCGTATTTTATCGCTTCTACCACGGGGAGTACTCTGAGGAACTATTCGGACTAATTCCAGCCGCTCAATTTTGCCATAGCACAGCGCAACAAAACTCGCGATTCCATACATATCATCTAGATGATTGGCGGTCCACCACTGTGGACCACACCACACCACTTTGGGTATATTTTGTGACCTATCCAAAGCCTTCGATTGTGTTCACCATGACACATTAATCAGGAAACTTCAACACTACGGTGTAAGAAGTGATGCTCTTAAATTAATTATTTCATATTTAAGTAAGAAAACGCAAAACGTTGTCATTTACAGTATGAGTTCTTCCGGGTCGATGGTACAAATGGGCGTGCCTTAAGGCTCAATTCTCGGCCCCTTTCTGTTTCTTGTATACATTAATGACTTACCTTACATAGTAGGAGATAACCATAATATAGTATTATTTGCAGATGACACTTCTTGAATTTTCTAATTAAGTCGACAATTGTTAAAATATGACGTAGTAAATAATGCTATATCTAAATTAGTAAATTGGTTCAATGTTAATAATTTGCATTTAAATAGCACTAGAACGAAATATATAAAATTCATGACTCCAAATGTCAAACAATTAAATACTAATGTAATTTTAAATGGGGAGAAACTGAGTCCACCATTTTTCTTGGAATCATACTAGACGCGAAGCTTCAATGGAGCCTCCATATATCAAAACTAGCAAGCAGACTTAGTTCTGCAGCATATGCCGTAAAAAAGATTAGAATTCTAACTAGTGTCGAAACAGCTACACTAGTTTACTTTAGCTATTTCCATAGCATAATGTCGTATAGTATTTTGCTATGGGGACACGCAGCTGACACTGAAATTATATTTGTTTTACAGAAGAGGGCCATAAGAGAAATTTATGATTTAAAGCCTAAAGAGTCGCTGCGACAAAAATTTAAGGAAATTAATATATTAACTTTGGCCCCTCAATACATTTATGAAAATACATATAATCAATCAATACATATACAAAAATAAAAGTAGTTTTACAAAAATAAGTGATATTCATTCTGTAAATACTAGGAACAGACACAAGCTAGTAGTACCAGTTACCCGACTCCATTGAGTCAGTAATTCATTCTTAGGGCGATGTATACGCTTTTACAACAAAATTCCAGAAAATATACAAAATTTGACCTGCTCAAAGTTCAAAAACTTTATTAAACTAAGTTTGTATAAAAACGGTTATTATAATATTAAAGAATTTATAGATGATAATAACCCCTGGAAATGAGGTGATCGCTACCACGCTATTTCTAATTTGTTGTGTTGTTAATTTGTGTAACATACATGATTGTAAGCTGTTATTTAGAAAAAAAAGTCCTGCTGGGTTTCTTGCTGGTTCTTCCCAGGACAGAGGTTTTTTTTCGAACCAGTGGTAATTATACAAAAGAGTGACTTTCAATAAGTATTATTTATAATCTATATTGAATAAAAAAGTTTCTGTTTCTGTTTCTGTTTCTGCGATTTAGAAGATCGACCACCACCAGAGATTTTTCCGGACCGATACGACTTAGGGACATTCAAGTAAAGAGCCTACTCTTTCTTAAAAGACCGGAAACGCATCTGTGATTCCCTTAGTATTTCAGTTGTTTATATGCGGCGGTAGTCTCTTACCATCAGGTCAGCCGCATGCTTGTTTGCCCTCCCTGTCTTAACTCCATTTTTTTAATAGCAGATGATAAAAAAAATATGGAATTAAGATGGTCTAAAAATGCAGTTACATACCGCTTGTAGAATCTTGGATTTACGGGAGAAGTAAGCAGGGCTTTTTCCTCAAAGTCTTCCATAAATATATCGTATCGTACAGGTGAGCCCATTGCCATACCATCTACTTGCTTGTAGAACTCTTTCTTCCACAATGACAGTGTTTGAGTAATACTGCATATTCTATGGGCATATTGTGTTCTTCCACCCTTCTAGTTACAATTGAGATGCAGTTGTAGCGGCGTCGTCGCGCCACAATCGAAACACATCGAAGCCTAAATCGCGCTTAAAAAGTTCCGAAGTTAAAGCAGTATATATAGAATAGCTCCGAACTACCACTCGGAACGTTAGCCGCTCCCTGGGCAGAACACCTTGCCCGGCGGGAGATCTCCCCTTTTCCTTCCACCGGCTACATTGGTGACCCCGACATGATATGAACACGCATTCAACAACCTTCAGGAAACAACAACTTCAAAACCTTCGTCATCGTCCTCAAGTACCGCATTCATTCGCTCCCGAACAGATATTGTCTGCAGTCTTCCCATTCTGCAAGCCATCTAGCTTTACAAAGGTTCATTGCAGGGACGTAGTGAATCATTAGGCTTGTGTATTGTTGGTAACCTTCACAACCTCGGTGGTTTGGCACACGTAGGTATTATCGTCTTTACTTCCAGATTTAATTTTTCGGAGTGTTTCTTTACAAGGTTACTAGTTGTTTTAAGTGTTATTTGTGGGGTCGCTTTTAACTTACGTGCTTACATTTGACAAAATTTCTTGTATTTTAGAATTATAACCTAACGTATCCATGACTACGATTGCATTTCCCTTATCTGCGTAGAGAATCGTGAGTTCTGGTTTATTTCGTAAGTTATTTAGCGCTGTAAATTCGTATTTGGGTAGATTCGGTTTTATCGCTAAAGTTTGACGTAATATAGACGAAATGACGTATCGCTTTCAAAACTTTTCGCATATTGTTTTTAAATAAACGGTCCTCGGCACTACAGATAATTTCTTCATACGATAATCTTCGCAGTGTTATAGCGAAATTCATTCCTTTCGTTAATACTTTAAAACCCGTATTGGTGGTCAACGGTTGCCATAAACATAGATCACAGATTAAAAGCAGTCTATAATATATCAAAACAAACGCTGGATGGTGCAACAATTAGAGCCTGTGTTGGTTACTCTGGTTCTGCTGCGGATATCCTCGTTTTTAAGTCTATCACGCGAAGAAACCCCGAACATAATCCACTCCCTAGCTCGCTGAGCGCCTTTGAGCTTCCTCAAACGGCCAGCAGTGAAGGACCATGTTTCAGATCCATAGGTCATCACTGGTAACACGCACTGGTTATACAAAGTTTTAAGGTTTTGAGGTGCCTGACGAGAAAATGTGTCATAAATTCCCGAACGCTACTGATTTGAATCCGTCGATCGACCTCTCGGTCGAAGTTGGACTTACCTATTCGGATTATTTGTTCCACGTAAACATATTAGTCAATAACTTAGAGCTTAGTGCTCCCAACAACTACCGGCATAGGTGTGACATGGACGTTAAAAAAAATAAAGTTACAGCCTATATACGTCCCACTACAGGGCACAGGCCTCCTCTCATTTCTGAGACATGAACGCTACACATAACTTTTGTTTTGTCCATCTTAATACCTATCCATTGGGAGCTTGGGAGACACTACTGAGCATAGTGCTTAGGTCCTCCAGCGATTCTGTCATAAGGACTATATCGTCGTGAAATCGAAGTTGAGTGGTATCCCCGCCATTAACGTTAATACCATATACTTTCCAGTACAGTAGCTTTAAAATTTCTTCAAGCGCAAGTCTTATACGAAACCTAACCATTTCGGATAAAAATTGCTCTTGGATCGTTACCCACACTTTCATGAGTTTCCAACTATGACGTGTATAGCTGCCCATACAACCTCTCTATCTCACTCAAAATCTCAGGTGTCACGAAAAGAATGCTGCCACATTCGGTCTCCAGCTTCGACAGTTGGCTCTTTCTGGCAGACAGATCTCTGGCAAAGACTTTGAAGCCCTGGTTCCGCTCGATCGCTTCTTCATTACGAGCTGTATTGAAGTTGGTCTCACAATTCTGTGATCGCTGCCAATTTTCAGCCTCAAGATCACTGAGACATCATTGAACAGTTGTCATCTGGTCGTCATAATGAAGTCAATCTCATTTATGTTTAACCGTTGGGGCTCCACTTCCTGCGGGACAGCTGCTGAAAGAAAGAGTTCGTCATAAAGAGTCCCTCTTTTTCCATAAATTCGGCCAGCTGCTGGCACTTTTGGTTCCGTTGCATTATTTCTAAATTCCTTACTTTCAGCTCACCGTTCTCTATTGTGCCTAATTTTGCGTTGTAGTCTACCATTAACACTCAGCTCACCAAAAGGCCGTTATTTTGATATTAAAGACAGACACTAATTTTATTTATATGTATAGATGAATAGAAGGGACAAATAAATGAGCATGGATCATCATCATAATCATCATTACAGCCATTCACAAGTCCACTGCTGAACATAGTGTGAGCAGTGGTGAGTGGCAGCAACACTGATTGTTCAGTCTCGTTTTCAAGTTTTGAGGTATACCTGACGAGATGATGTGCCGAAATTTCCCGAACGCTGCCCAACCGAGTTGAATCCATCAATTGACCTCTCGGTCAAAGTTGAACTTACCTAGTTAGACTATTTGTACCCAGGTAAACATACTCGTTCACAACTTCGAGCTTAGTGCTCCCAACAACTACCGGCATAGGTGTGACATGGACATTAAACATGATCTTTGTTTTGTCCATGTTCGTCCTAAGACCTATCCGTTGGGAGACACTATTGAGGTCATTGAGCATGGTGCTTAGTTCCTCTTCTTCAATACAAGCTGTATTGAAGTTGCGTAAGTCCCGCCGCATGTATTTGGAGATCTGTCTGTTCAGTTGCCTGTATGCTGGCAAATCTGTTGAAGAATGTAGCTTCATCTCCCGTCTAACAGCCATGAGATGAAGAGTGTGATCGGAGAGTTTTTGTGTTTTTCTACGGCGGGTCTTGCAGAACTTAGCACGACCGCATGGACAGTTTCCACGAGCTTGTCATTCATATCGTCCAATTCATTGGAGTCCTCTAGGCACTGATAACGGTTTTGTAACTCGAGCTGAAAAGTTTCGGGACTTTGGAACAGAGCACGAGGGAGACAGAGCGTTGACTTCATTAGACGAGACCTCTCCAACTTAACGTTTGGGTTCAGTGTGCCTCTGACCATTCGGTGATCGCTAACAGTTTTCACCCTCGCGATCACGGAGACATCACTGAACAGTTATCGTCTGGTCGTCATAATGAAGTCAATCTCATTTTTTGTCGAACCGTCGGGGCTCGACCAGGTCCACTTCCTGTGGGGCCGCTTCTGGAAGAAAGAGTTCATCATAAAGAGTCCCTCTTTCTCCATGAAGTCGGCCATCTGCTGGCCCCTTGGGTTCCGTTGCCTTATTCCAAATTTCCCTACTTTCAGCTAACCGTTCTCTCTTGTGCCTAGTTTTGCATTGAAGTCTCCCATCAACACCGTATATTGGCTTTTGGAGGAATGCATGTCTCTAGAAATATCCTCATACATTTCCTCCACCTCCTCATCGGGGTGTGCCGAGGTTGGTGCGTAAACCTGTATGACCTTATGCGAATACCGTTTGGTGATTCTGAGTATAAGGTACGAAACCCTCGTCGACACACTCTCAATCTTTACAACGTTGTTAAAGAGAGACTTGTGGACGATAAATCCGACACCTCCTTGGGACAGATGGTTGCCCTCCCGGTGATAGAGCAAGTTGCCGGATTCGAGGATTACCGTGTCCTCCCCCTCTCTTCTGACTTCGGATAATCCTATAATATGCCAGCGTAACTTGTCTATCTCTTCTTCCAGCTCCACAATCTTCTCGTCAGTCCTCAGGGTGCGTGCGTTTTATGTTGCCAGATCGAGTAGTCTTAGGTGGCAACCGAACCTCCACCAGAGATTCTTAGCACCCCCTGACTCGCCGTTACCATTGTCGCCACCGTAGCTAGGAATATCTGAGCCGCCTTGGACTGGGGGCCGTCTCCTTATTACATTCATAGGGGGGTATTTGCCATAGTTGCCACGCTTTGCGAGAGGGTTGGCAACCGCAGTTTTTTTATTGTATTTTTACTGTTATCGGGATGCTACTGCCCATCTCCTGCCTGTTTACCTTTGTCGCTTTTTACGACACCCACGGGAAGATATGGGGTAGTGGATATTCATAACCGCCACTAGCACACACAACATTAATGCTACACGTGCTGCTGAGCCACATGTTCTGCCGAACTTGACATCCGCCCGGGCGTGCGGCGGGGCGAGTGGCGGAGCGTCATAACAATCATGTGCTGTTACAAGTGTCATGAGTGGCGCCTGCTTGAGTTGTATAGGAAACAACTCCACGACACACTCCACCGAACGCTTTCCATTAAGCCATTAGGCTAGCCTTAGAATTTGTGTAGACTTGACTCCACATTAAACACCATGACATTGTTAGGATTTAAAAGCCACGAGAGATAATACTTAAAGACAGGTCACTCAAGATTGTGCTTTGTGGCATTTTTTGGGGAATGCCTATTGGCAATGGATTTATTGATATGAATAGGCTATAATGGTGATTATGATGATGATATGACTTAAGAAAAAATTATGTGAAATATTCTTTAATACGAGTACATACGAGTAGGTGTTAAATTATATTTCATATTGCATTGTATTCTGGTGCAACTGGACAAGGAGAAGCACCAATTTAAGAAAGACTTAAGCCGATGCACTCTCTCGTATTATCTATTTTCCCATGTGCCTTGGAGATTTCCTACAACCTAAACAAAGCTACGCTTGCGGCAGACAGGTTCGAATAGTGAGCACTTGCACTCTCTTTGCACAACTTAATCGGTATTATGTTGGTACTAAGAAAACGACTGACTGGATAAAGTTTACGTAAAACGAGTGTAAAGAACTAGATGCCCATTTTATTTTGACAAGGCATCAGTTATTTTTTTTAATTGAGGATAGTTGTAAGTTTTCCATATGGCAAAGCATCCACTCACCACAGGTAGGGGTTTTCACTTAGGGATTTTCAAATCGTGAAATGCATTAAATAAAATATAGCCTAGCTAAATATATAAAGTGAAACAAATGAACAATTTTATAATTCAACCGGAAGGACGACTCTTACAGACTTCTAGCGTAAAATATCGCCTTCATCCTGCTGTGTTTCGTATGGTGGGTGTAGAGAAATATAGATAATTTTTTACTTAAAAAAGGCATTTCACTCAGGGGTGACAACATATTAACATCGAGCTCCTGCAGCCAATGGATACTTGCAACGAATTTGTCTGTGTAGACTGGTAGATAATGTCTCAGGCATTAAGTTCGCAAATACACTACAATGTATATAAAGTTAAATATATAAAAATAAGTAAGTCAATTTAAATCTAAGAAGGCCACACATGCAATTATGCCAACTTTTTTACATTTAAATGTCTGGCCACAGTATCCATTTACCATCAGGTAGACTGCTCGTCGTGTGTGCTCGTCTATCACTCTTATTAAAAAAAATCATACAACTGTAGTTTTTAACTTGTTTATTTTGTATTTTACCCTACGAATAAATTTAAGTAGTAGGTACATGGGTTTGTTAATAAAATAAATGTTAACTATATTATTGAAAGAGTTTTGTTTTGTTTTATTTCATTATATTTGTTTATTTATTAATTTTTTCTGATTTAGCGCAGTCAATATCATTTTGCTTTATGTTAGTATAGGGTAAACCTGCTCTTACGCAATTCTCGTCGCAAAATTGAGTAATGCAAGTTCAGAATGTAACATACTAGAAAGTGACCTATTAAATCCCGGAAATACTCTGAGAATATTCGCCCACACCCAGTTTGCTCGAGAATCGGTCACCTGCGTTTAAGTTATATTACCAACACATGATGTCTAAACTCTAAGTGACGTCATATCATATCTTTATATATATATAAGAATTACGAGTCACATTGTTTGTCCGCGATGAACTCCGAAACCAATTTTATTGAAATTTTGTAAATATGTATTGCTTGCTCCAACTTGAGAGAAACGATAAGTGACCCTCAATATTTTCATTGCGAATTTAAAGATTTCAATGACAAAGGGTCGTCGAAAAGGGCAGAACAAAGTCTGCCAGTTTCAACTATATTATGGTTGCAAGAATGAGTCGGCTACACTGCGGAAGAAACTCACCTGCACAGAACACCAGCGTAAAATAGCAGCATAATGCTGATATGTTTTGCATGGTGATTGAAGAGAACCGAAGAGGGTGTTTAAGTGATTATATTTTAGTCCTCAGGGGTGACAACGAATCTACATTTGGATTCTTAATAGAAAATAGATGTAGATGTCTATGGCCCACAACCCCATTTTTCACTTACCATTAGGGTGATTATGTGATATGTCACCCCTACTTCTATAAAATAATATAATATACGATGTCCAATGCCGTATCTTACGCTGGTACTGCGTCAACTTCTTTTTTTAGTCGAGCAGTTTTATTAACAGCTCTTTTCTTGACAAAGACATTTTGTAGCTTATTAAGTGGTTAGTAAAAAGACTTACTTCCATGAAAACCAAATTGTCGTAGAAAGGTTTTTATAGAATAAGAGTGACAAGGGAGTACACAGTCCACCTGATGGTAAGTGGATGCTTCGGCCCATGGACATCTACATTATATCCTCGATTAAGAATCAAAATGCAGATGCGGTGTTACCCGTGAGGACTAAGATGGAATGCCTCGTTTCCAGTGAAAAGGGTCTACGATTCTCTATACTCACCATACGAAACACAGCAACATTATGCTACTATTTTACGCTGGTATTCTGTGAGAGCGTGGTCCTGCCCCGGTCGAGCCGACTCATTCATCCTACAATCATAGTGTAGCTGCAGCGTGGTTCTATCACGTTGAAATGTACGCACGTTTAAGAGCATTCAACGCCTGACGTCAACTCTATAATACCGCAATCTATCGGCAGCCATAAATTCTTTCCGGTTTTTTTCATAATCGCTTTTTACGAAAACCACTGGACAAAATAGGGCAACTGATTCTCTTAAGACTTATTTACACCTAATAAGTAGTCAAGCACCGACTAATAGGAACTTAGTATAGGTCAAAGACATTTAAGTAGTAGTATTAATAGACCGGACATCAGCAACAAAACGGTCACCTCTTACTTATGTTTTTTATCCAGTAACGTCACCAAATGAGTTGGTGATCGACAACGTTTACCAATTGGTGCTATCGTTAAAAAACATTATACAGGATGCAGATATAATTATCCACAATATTTTAGGAGGTGAAACAGTAAACGATACTGTACCCATACCAATAAAGAAATCGGGTGGGCCTGTGTAGGGACACACAGCCGTTGGTTTTAACGTGAAACGTCTATATCAGCCAGTATAACCAGTACAACAAGTCAACAAGATAGGCTTCTTTTTAAGATTTTAGTATAATTGTATAACACCAGGGGAATTGCAGATGTATTGCCGGCATTTTAAAAAGGAGTAAAGTCGTTTCTTGAAGGTCCCTAAGTCGTATCGGTCCATAAAAAACGCCGATGATATACGATTCCTAAGAAAACTCCTAATAAATCGCACGTTAGTGGAGCGCCAAGCATCCAAATGATGTGGATGGTAACGTAAGTTTTGTCGTGATGTATGTTACTGAAATGTGATGGCTGGAACTAATCCGAACAATTCCTCAGGAAACTCCCCATGGTAGATTCCATAAAATAAGCAAAGAGATGCAACATCTCTACGCAGCACCAGTGAATCGAGCCAATCAAAGAAAACTCGGTTGTCGACGATTCGAGCCGCTCTGCTCTCTATGCGTTCACGTGGAAGGAACTCGCACTGGGGAGCCCCGGTATCAGAGATGAGAACAGTATTCCATGTGAGACTGAACCTGCACTTTTAAAGTTACAAACGATGTGCAGGCATGAAATACTGTCCCGCTCTACAGAGTACGCCAAGCTTTTTAGAAGCCGATATAGCTTTCTCTTCCAAGTGACCATGCTACTGTAGGTCATTCGATATGTCGACGCCGATGATTCTGCTACTGGCTGCGGCAACAGGGGAAGTACTCTAAAATTGAGGAGAAACGACATATGTGTTCTTTTTAGCGGTAAACGTGCAAATTGTGAATTTGTATAATAATTTATCTTGTAACGATTTTTAAGTTCAGTGCATTCCTAAAATATGTTAGATTTAAAATGTATATTGTAAAAAAAACGAATTTGAACAACATGGAGTCGCTCTCTTATTGGATTTGCCGTTCCACGGCGTGCCTTCGACGCCGATCGACCTATTATATGCTATTACGTGGGGCACACTGAAATGATCGGGAATAAAAAAAGTTTTTCGAAGTATTCTCCGTTCAACTTAATGCACTTTTCCATTCGTGCATACCAATCATTACAACAGTAATTCCAGTCAAGTTGATGTTGACAAAATGGCTGATTTGTACGCTTCCACAGCTGCTTCGGGGTCTTAATACCGTTGACCGCGTAATAAATCTTTCATTCTAGGGAATGTAAAGAAATTGTTTGGGCTCAGGTCACGACTGTACGGAGGATGGCTCATCAACTCAACGTTTTCCTGCTTTAAAAAATCATTTGTCTTCCGAGCCGTATGGAAGCTTGCATTATCGTGATGTAAGAATATGCGACGTTTCAGGTTATTTTCTCGGAGTTCGGCTATCATTTCTGGCAAACAAACCGTGATATACCACTTACCGGCAACCGTTCTGCGTTCCTGTAAAAGAATTGTAACAACATGCCCCTTTTTCGAGACAAACGTAGCGACCATTTTCTTTGACACGCTGCGGGAGCGAACCACTTTCGTTGGTTTGATCTTGTCTTCGAAGATCCAAACTGCTGACTGATGTTTTCTTTCAGGTTCGTATGAATAAATCTATGATTCGTCACCTGAGACGATATTATAAACGGCATTTGACTTCCTTCCATTAAAGCGTTGCAGAGTATTCCGGCACCAATCTACACGAGCCGCCTTTTGCTCTTCGGACAAATAGTGGGGAACCCAGCGAGAAACTAGCTTTCTTACACACAGCTCATTATGTAATATCGACTAAATTGTAGTCATTCCGATACTGTTAGCAGCCCGAATCTGCTCGTATGTCACATGACGGTCATCTAATATAATAATTCGCACAGCTGCGATGTTTTCAGGCCTGACCGCTGTTCTTGGTCGACTTGCAGAAGAAACAGTGCTGAGCGACACACGACCGCGTCGGAACTCGGCATACCAGCAGTATATTGTCGTTTGACTCGGTGCTTCAACATCATAAATCGAAACAAGTTCGCTGAGACATTTATCTTGAGATAAGCCGCGACGAAAATTGTGATAAATTATGGCACGGAAATGTACACGCGTGAGCTCCATTTCTGTTAACGACGTGTCAACTTTAAAGCAACATAGTTTTGTTTTTAAACATTTTTTTAATTGTTTGGATGTCATTGAGATTCTAAGAGGCTAGTATTCAAATTATAAAGAAGGTTTTATTGTAACTCAATCCGAAATATTCTATTTCCGATCATTTCAGTGTGCCCTCCGAATTATAACGTTTAATGGGCCTGGAGACGTCATCCAAGATGCCACTAATGTGACTGCAGTTTGAATTGATGCTTAATTATTGGAAATTAAAAAAAAATATTTCATAACATCTCATTTCATTCATGACGATATTCATTTTTTTTATAGAAAGGGGCAAACGAGCATGCGGCTCACCTGATGGTAAGTGACTACCGCCGCCCATGAACAACCGCAACACCAGGGGAATTGCAGATGCGTTGCCAGCCTTTTAGAAAGGTGTAAGCTCTTTTCTTGAAGGTCCCTAAGTCGTATCGGTCCGGAAAATTCTCTGGTGGTAATTGATTCCACAAGGAAGTTGTACGAGGGACAAAACTTCTACTAAATCGCACAGTGGTGAACCGCCAATCAGCCAGATGGTATGGATGGTAACGCGAGTTTTGTCGCGATGTGCGATGGTGGAATTGAGCGGCTGGAATAAGTCCGAACAATTCCTCAGAGCACTCCCCATGATAGATGCGATAAAATACACAAAGAGATGCAACATCTCTACGCAGTGCCAGTGTATCGAGCCGATCAGAAAGAACTCAGTCGTCGACGATTTGAACCGCTCTGCGCTGGGTGCGGTCAGTTGGAAGAAGCTGGCACTGGGGTGCTCCGGCCCAAAGATGAGAACAGTATTCCATGTGGGGCCGAACTTGCGCTTTGTAAAGTTGCAAGCGATGTGCCGGCATGAAATACTGTCTCGCTCTGCTGAGCACGCCAAGCTTTTTAAAGGCCAGTTTGGCCTTATATGTTATATGTCGATTGTTGACGCCAAGGATTCCGATGCTAGCTGAGGCAGCAAGGGGAATGCCTTGAAACTGAGGAGATACGACAAAGGGGTTCTTTTTAGCAGTAAAAGCGCAAACTTGTGTCTTCCGGGGATTGAACTGGACTAGATTTAGTCGCCCCTAATCCGAGACATTGTTAAGCAAAGACTCGACTTCAGATACAAGTTTTTCCCGGTACTCGGTGACGTTTTCCCGAGAAATATTGGCACGGCCGGTATAGAAGGCATCACCAGTGCTGTCGTACGCATAGCAATTAATGCTACCAGTTAACATCATATCATTGATATGAAGGAGAAACAGCGTTGGTGATAGCACGCAGCCTTGTGGAACACCAGCATTGATAGACTTGAAATCAGAGCATGCACCGTCTACTACGACCTTGATGTTCCAATCAGCAAGGAAACTGGTGATCCATTTGCACAATTTCTCAGGAAGCCCATAGGAAGGAAGCTTCGAAAGAAGCGCTTTCTGCGAGACCTGATCGAAGGCCTTCGCTATGTCCAAACTAACGACCAATGCCTCCCCCTTGGACTTTACTGCCTCCACCCATCTATGAGTCAGATAGACGAGAAGATCACCAGCTGATCGACCCCGACGAAAACCGTACTGGCGGTCACTAATCAGCTGATGATCCTCAAGGTACCGCATGAGCTGGCAGTTTATAATGGATTCCATTATTTTGGAGAACAAGGAGGTGATGGCGATAGGCCTGTAGTTGAACGGATCTGAGCGGTCGCCTTTTTTAGGGATCGGGTGGACCAAAGCTGTCTTCCATGAGTTCGGGACTACGCCTTGGGAGTAGGAGTACCGGAAAAGACGCGTTAAAACCGGTGTCAACTCCGGAGCATGCGTTTTCAGCACATTAGGAGGGACTCCATCAGGCCCACTCGACTTGCTGACGTCCAGGGAGAAGAGTGCTTTGCGAACCGAGCGCTGTGTAAGCCGCTCATCCGGCATGGAGCACTCACATCGCGGGATGGTCGATGGTGTGTTCCCCCCGTCATCTAGAGTCGAGTTGGACGCAAAGAGAGAGCTCAACAGATCGGCTTTCTCCTTTGCGACATGGGCCAGTGAGTCGTCTTCTCTGTGCAGAGATGGAAGAGATAGCTGACAGAAGTTCCCTTGGACAGCCTTGGTGAGAGACCAGAATGCACGGGTTCACGGATAGCGTGACAGGGGTCGCCTTGGTTGTATTACTCCGCTTGCCTCAAGCAGCATTAGTCGCGAGCGGAATTTTGCCCCTCCCCCCCCCCCAAAATAAGCGGGGCAGTCTGAGCACCCACGCTCAGGAGTGAAGTAGTTTGGTCGTGGATGCTTCTCCAGGGGTGCTGGTACCCTCCTGGGGTAGTCTTTTATGTAATTTCACTACCACGTTGATGGGGGGGGGGGAACTGGGCCTCCGGCCACCTGCACTCACAAAGCGCAACGCAGAGGTAAACCTCTACTTCACGCTGGTATTCTGTGAGGTCGTGGTACCACCTCGGTTCGAGCTGGCCCATCCATGCGACAGCAAAAGCTGCCGCTTGGCTCTACCACTGTTGAACATTTTTCATTCATTCATGACTAAAAAAGTTTATATGATTTTTTTAGTATGATGGGAGTCACAATGAATAGATTTCTACAATAAAACAATCATTACCATAAAACCTATTATTATATCAACAACATTATCGATACTTTGATGTCAAAACGGTAACATTCCTAAAACGGGTTTGTACCTTACATTTATTAGTGTCACCTACTGAGGAATAGCTGAAATGTTTTCCTAATAAATATTCAGCGTAGTTTTGCCATGCCACACACGCCCGAGCTCAAATTTTTGTATGCAAATGTTCTCTATGTCCACTCTATAGTATACCTATAGACTTAAATCTCTTTGACTTAGGGACCTTCAAGAAAAGAGCGTACTCCTTTTTAAAAGGCCGGCAACGCATCTGCAATTCCCTCCCTGGTGTTGCAGTTGTTCATGGGCGGCGGTAGTCACTTACCATCAGGTGAGCCGCATGCTCGTTTGCCCCCTCTACTATAAAAAAAAAAAAAAATATAGGTACTTTGTTTGTCTAGTCAAAATCAGATACATTAGGTGACATTGAGTCCTAAGATTTATTCCATAGTCAATCGTTACAGTGGTGTTTTGTTAATACGTATTTATAATCAAACTTTTACACATAATTATTTATATTGTCTTAACCTAATTACGGATTGATAGAAGACAGACGTGAAAGGTTGACCAGCTGTGGGACCCTTTAGATTATAAAAGAAAAGGAAAACAAGTTACAACGATGAAAGAAATGACAATAAAATATAATGACAAGGGCTGTCATGTCAAAAACTGTCTGCCGAACAAAAAGTATAGTTTACTGTTTACTGGCAAACTGGCAAATAATATTCTGTTATTGCAAGAAGACCTATTTTTTAATAAGTTATAATAATTCCTTTCTCTTCACTCCCGTTTCCTAGAGCCCCAATAACTTTTATATAAACATTGTATAAACTTATAATTACAATTTATTTAAATTTGCATAGGCACAATGCTTTGTTAATTTTAAAATATATGGGTCCATTTTCGCCATTGTCCTTTAAGTTTATTTTAAGCGACTTCATTTTAAGTAAGCGTTTACACGGTATCCACACTTATTAATATTTTTGACATGCACATACCTGTCATAAATTCAGTGATTTAATTTTAGTGCGTTTTTTGTCTAAATAAGGTATGAAATAGTCTGGCAGCGAAAATACCCAAAAGACTAAAAGTTAGAAGGTGAACACAGCTCAAGTGTAATTTTGTTTCATGAACTAGCAGGAAAAGATATAAGACTTTTCTCTGCACTATGGATGTCAGAAAAATCATTTTATTACTTGCTATCTAAAGTTCAACAATTTAAAGATACTGTAATGCAAAGTGCATTAGAACCAAAAATTTAAATATATATTGTGTAATATTTTGTCGCTACTGGAAATAGTTTTTTCTTTAAGTGTTCTTAAAAAAAAACACTATAATATCATAGTATTAACATAGTATATATCTTTCGTCCATTTCGATATTTAAAAAATCTTCAAACACATAAACTCCGAATGTAACGCTTTGCCTAACTTCGTCCTGTGTCAACTGATTAGAAAGGCCCACTAACTTAACCAAAAACTAGACAAAATTCGATAATACTTATTTACTTGCCCACTAAATTTTAATTTACAACTTATTACTTAATTCATTGTTTACATAAATTAAGTCACTCAAAATTAAGTTAAAATTTGGTTAATTACTTGACAACATAATACGTGTAAATCATCCATTACTTACTTCGTTAGCAAACGGTACTATAATTATACTTCTTAATATGTCAGATAAAAAATAAAAAATCCTTTTATCTATATTTCAATACGTGAAGGGTAAATTTAGTACATCTTTTAAAGCATATTGCGCGCACGGAGTGTGAGATATGCCATAGTTAAAGTTTATATGGACATGTATACGAACAGGCCTATGCACTTTCTGACTACAGAAAGCTATTTATGCGTTAGCCCGGCGGACACTTCGTTGCCCTGAAACTCTCTAGGAAGTGAGACGAAGGGCACAGGCCCAGCAGTGGAATGTACATATAAGCTGTAACTATGTGTTACAAATACATGAAGTAAAATAATAATAAATATCAAAAATTCGTAAATAGTGCCAATGTCAATTGTCAAACATATTATAGTCTATATTCAAACAGTCGCACAGAGTAGAGATTTTCGCCAAAAATTTTAAAATATTTACAAAAAAATAAATGTATCTGTTGATGTATAGTCCCACCAACTTATCTGTGAACTGACAGCTGCGGCAAAATTGTGAACTACAGCTGCCATTTAATCAAATGTCACTCGATACGTCATTGTTTTGAGAGTTTATAGAAAAATAAAAAATGCCGAAAACCATTAAAAGTGATGCTCGAAACATTATTTTAAAAGTATTAAACTTTTGTGAGCAAGAAGCTCGAGGGCAAGCACCGATAATGCCTTTCAATCAGGTCTATAATAGAGTATCAGCTGCTACAGATCAGTATTGCTATGTTTTGTTCCTTCCTTTCGTATTTTCGATAAATAGATTGGTTAATGCAATTCATTTCTTTTTCAGATGTTAGTCAAGGATTCATTTCCAAAATAGTTAAAGAACCGGAAACCGCATAAACCACAGGAACGCAAATTACAACGCCCGGTAAAAAAGGCATAAAGGCATATTATTTAATTAAAGTTTAATTTGTTCAATTATGATATTTTTGTTTCTTCTTGTTCTTGGACAACATATATTCCGTGACTAATTTATTACCTTCGTATTTGGACTCTATCTAGGAAAATAAGACCCTTAGATGGGAATATTCCCGAACTGGCAACACTCCAGCGCAGAAGCGCCAAGCTGTCAGTTCACAGATAAGTTGGTGGCACTATAATTTCTAATGTTCTTTGTTAGGTTGTGGAGTGATACATGTCAAGGCAAAAAAGCGTTTTGTTTAACTTAATTTATTGCTGTCAAATTTATTTTTCTATTTAGTTTAACTGTTATATAAAAAAGATTTTTCCGAACGATTGGTAAAAAACACTTTCAATAAGCATTAATAGTAAAAAATATAAAATATTATATTCTCTTCTATTCGGTTAAACAAAAAACAATTTAATAAAAATTATTTCCCCACAAACAGAATTTCGGTCGCGGTGGGTAGTTTCAACGGGGACTAGAGTAGTCTAGTGCAGAACAGAATTATAGTGCACCAGTGTGTGCGCGAGAGTTTTTCAACAAAAAAGATTTTAGTCCGATTCGGTTTTCGAACCCGGGATCACATGGTCTGCAGTTACGCTTACCAACGAAAGTAAACAAAACAATGTTATCACAAAAGAATAAAATCGTAACTGCAAAACTATTTTATCTGCATGAGTTTTACTCAAGCATAATTTTTTATCTTCTAAAGTTGCTTGCATTGAATTTTTGTCACGAATACATTTTAAAACAGGTTACTTAATCATTCGAACCTAATTTAGCAAAAGCAGGGCTAAGGAAAACGTGCACCGGGACTAAGCATCCGCGCTATTGCGCCACGTCTATATATTTAGAAGCTTGTTAAATAATTCCATCTCCGTACACAGCTCGCTGCCTAATCTGTTTCCGTGCTACTTGAATATGTTAAAGTTGTGATAAAAAAATTGCTTTTTAATGTGAACCTATACATTATCCTACAGATGGTAGAGCCACACTGCTGCTAAATTATGATTGTAGCACTAATGGGTCTGCTCGACCGCGGAACGACCACGCTCTCACAGATTACCAGCGTAAAATAGTAACTTGACACATTCGCTGTCCCGTGTACTTTTGTTTTTATAGGATAGGGTGACAAACGAGCACACAGTCCACCTGATAGTAATTGGTTGCTGTGGCCCATAGGCATCTACATCTATCCTCGTTTGCGAATCAAAATGCAGATGCGTTGTCACCCGTGAGGACTGAGATGGAGTGCCTCTTTTCCAGTAAAATGGGTCTCCGGTTCTCTACACTCACCATACGAAACACAGCAGTGTTAAGCTGCTATTTTACGCTGGTATTCTGTATGAGCGTGGTCCTTCCCCGGTTGAGCCGACCCATTCATGCTACAACTATACTATTAATATAGCTGCAGCATGGCTCTACCATCTATAGACTACATATGCTTCATTGCTATTGTCTTACTTTTGTGTTTGAAAATCGGAAGTGAAAGTGTTAATTCTGCTGTGTTTTATATGGCGAATATAGAGAAACCAAGACCCCTTTTATTGGAATCGAGGCATTCCATCTTAGACCTCAGGGATGACAATGTATCTACATTTTGTTTCTTATACTTATATTTATGTACATAAATTAAATTTTCGTAAATGTATTGAGAAACCAAAGTTAATATATTAATTTCCTTAAATTTTTATCTTCGAGACTCTTTAGGCTTTAAATCATATTATATTGCCCTCTTTTACCACACGCTTGACGGTGTCATGTTAAATGCAGTTCACATTGGATTGGAGGGGAGAATACATGTTGAGGAACTCCAACCACATTCTAATTTCTAATCACGATACGCAAAAATGGTAATACTTCGCTAACTAGAGCGTCATTAAATTTTATCTCTTCATCAAGCAGTGCCATTAACTCTTCGCAATAATTATATTATGTGTGTCCATCCCAAATTAGGAACGTTGGGTTTATTATGCAACATTTCAGATAGTTTGTATGCAATTGATATATAAGGGCAAAAAAGACCTGCCCTATCTTACATCGGTATCGAGTGAGTTTCTATTTAAGGTAATAAACGTTAACTGTTTCGCGTCTTTACCTATTACTCGAGTAATCAGATGCGAGATGCGTGGCCGAAAAGTAACAGATTTTAAGACTTTTTAGCTTCTTTCCTTGATAAGAATTTCTCCTCTCTCGTGGGGCGCATATACTATAAATTACATGGGCAAACACCCAGGAACAATTTTCAAGCGTTCATTCATCGATTCATCACAACTAATCAAAAGTCCACTGCTGAATTTAGGAATCTCTTTAAGTAGATTTATGTATGTTATATATTTAAATATTATGATGTATGTATAGAATATATTCTATATATATACGAGTATATTCTAGTTTATTCGAACTTCGTTACCTTTTTTTCTCATTGTTAGTTTACTTTTGCTGCACTACCTCCCATATGTTTATCTCTACTTAGCCCAATGGTTTAATAACATTTAGGTTTAATAGTTTAAATAAATAAAATATAAAATAAAAATCTCTCATAGATTTCCTAATAGGGGGACATTTGTAATACTTTCCACGCTTGGAGAAATTGGAAGAAGAAACAAAATATTCCAAAGACGTGGAAAGTCTGCCAACGCGCATCGTAATGCGACTGACGCTGTCCCTTCACAGAAATGAGATAGAGGCCGGTGCCCAGCTGTGGAACGTATATTGACTATAACTATACAGAATGATTTTGCTATCTTTCTCCTGTTTATATTCCCTTTGTCGACTCTTACGACACCCACGAGGTTATATAAGGAGAGTGAATTATCTTGCGTCGCTACTAAACTACGAACAATTATTTGTAAGTAATGTTAACACTCGTTACATACGGTAATAACACCCAGGACATCACAGATGACTTGTTGAGTCAATGCGATTCTGAGCTGAGAAAAGTTCTCTAAGTTATACTTATGTATATTCTTCATGTTTATACACTTATAGACTTCTTTGTGTATGCATAAGTATCAAACACGAAAAGCTGTATATATATATATATATATATATATATATATATATATATATATATATATATATAATACGCTGTACAAACGGCGACATTGGCTGCGGTTTAAAACAAGAACGCACAAATTGCCATGTGTCAACATGGACTGGTTAGTTAGTGGCGATGTAAGAATATCCAATTACCCCGTATCTGCGCTTTACTTTTTTATTATTTGCGCTACAACACTACTACTAATATAGCTGCAGCATGGCTCTACCACGTACAAAAATACAGACGTAATAAATCTTTATACAGACAGATCACCGGCTCATAGAACTTGCTCACAGAATACCAGCGTAAAATAGCAACTTAAAGCTGATGTGTTTCGTATGGTGAGTGTAGACATAGTATAAATAGTGTAGAGAACCGGAGACCCTTCTTACTGGAAACGAGGCATTTCATCTTAGTCCTCACTGGTGACAACGCATCTGCATTTTGATTTGCAAACATGGATAGATTTAGATTTCTATAGGCCGCAGCAACCACTTATTTGGTTGCCATTAGGTGGACTGTGTGCTCATTTGTCATCCTTATACTATAAAAAAAATACAGACAGATATATTGCTTTATTTATCTGATCTCTCTGATCTCTGCTGCGATGCTCTAATGAGCGCTCTACACTTCCCTTACCGGTACTATCACCCAGGAACTTTTCTTCTCAATAGATCGTTTCCTCGAGCTACTTGTCCATTCCATCGCCACTTCAGATTTTTGATTATTTAGGCCTTTACTCTGAGTCAGTTTAGTTACTGTAGGCTAATTTGAAACAGTGGTAGAGCCACTGGGCAGCTTTTGCTGTCGCACGGATGGGCCGGCTCGAACCGGGGTGGTACCACGACCTCACAGAAAACCAGCATGAAGTAGATATTTACCTCTGCGTTTCGCTTGGTGAGTGCAGGTGGCCGGAGGCCCTTTTTACTGAAAATGAGGCATTCCATCTTAGTCCTCACGGGTGACAACGCATCTACATTTTGATTTGTAATAGAGTATAGATGTAGATGTCTATGGGCCGTAGGAACCACTTACCATCAGGTGGACTGTGTGCTCGTTTGTCACCCTTTTTATATAATAAAAAAATTGCCTTAATCCTCCAGGGGCATCAGTATCATTTTTGTTTGAAGTTGATAGCAGGTGTGTCTGTAAGCTGCTGTCCAGTTACTATCAGATGAACTATTAGTTCATTTATCAAAATAATGTAAAAAAAATATGTACACAAATAAATTAAAGTGTCTGTTTACATAATATATCGAAATAACTGCCTTTTATCGAGCTCAAAGAGTGGAATGTCATTAAGACATGAACAACCTTTTCCAAAATGTTTGTCTATCAGTCTGTCCGGGCTAATCTTTGGGATGGCTGAACTGATGCTGATGGACCTCCACGAACAGATAGAAAGCAGTGCCCGCAGTGATCTAAACTATATTTTATTGAAAATCTTAGACATTTTTCTTCGATAAATGGAAGATTTGGTAAAATAAATGACCATTTATGATTTCTTACTCGTAGAAGTAAAATTAGTAAAGTAGTAGTATTTTAGTAAAATGGAAAAAAACGACCTTTATTTAAAGTTTATTTTTTACCCTTTTTGGGTGGTTATGGATTACCACAAGCTCAATGTAAGAACTAGAATGTGCTCATAATAGTGAAAACTTCTTCCCCTATTTTTCAATCCTCAGGAGTAGGGAAAACAACACAACAGGGATTCTAATTTATATCGATCCACCCTTAAATTTTAACCTACGTATTAATAATCGTTTTTATTAACATTATCGTTGCAATTAAATCGTTTCAACTATTTCTGAGAAATAGGTGAATATACATAAAAGAACATACGTGTGGAAAATATAACCTAATCGTTTATAAACACAGTTAAAACAAGTGGTAAAATTAAAACTTTTGTTCAAGGGACCTAAAAAAAGTTCTGAGGTAACAGATAAAAAAACAGCCGAAATGAGAAGCTTCTCCCTATTCTGAAGTCGAATAGAATACATTATATTTATTGTAAACGTCATTCGAAATCACTAACGGCATTTGTTACAGAATTTTAAACTTTTAGAACATTTCCATAAAGAAATCGATCTTCAAACCTCGACGCATTTGAAGATAGATTCTGTTACTTTGCCAAGCCTTAAAAGCACATATGAATTAACTTCACCTAGTTTACAATTAAAGGCGCTGCCGATCCTTAACCGGTCAATTAAAAACTTACCTTCTGAAACCTTAGCAAGGCAGGGCCAGCTGCCATACCTAACTTGGATTAGGCATCTCAGTGTGATTTCGTTTTTTCATCTCACTTTAATTTAAACACCTGGTAATGTGCATATTAGCGGTTCTAAAAAAGACAAAGTCCTAATACCTGAGATATTTCTATTTTTGTCTGCATGCAATCGACTGCTAATTCAAATTACCTCTATTTTTAATCCATATGGCGTATATTGGCGGCATAGGAGAATCAACTACCTCATATCATCAAATTCAGATATCTGGGTTGCCGAGAATCTATCTGACAATTTAGATGTTGAACTGGAACCTTACCGTCAGACATTCTACACCTGCAGCCTGTGGACGAAGTGTACTCGCCGAACTCTCAAAGCGCTGCGTATTCAATACAACAATGAATTCAGGATGTTTTTGGGGCTGCCACACTTTTGCAGCGCATCACGTATGTTTGCTGAGGCTCACGTGGACAGCTTTGCAACAATAATACGCAAAACAATAACCTCCTTGGTGTGTCGCGTGCGAGAAAGCACCAACGGCCTCCTAGCTTCCATATACGGAAGGCAAGATTGCCCTGTGATGAGGTACTAGAACACAGAGCATGTCGATTCGAACCGCAATATGTTTAATAATAAATAATAATTTCGGTATTGTATAATAATTTATGTATAATAATTTCTGTAAATTTACTGACTCCTTATTTTAAGTCTACTAACAAAATGGGTGTATTTACCTGAATAATATAATAAATAATAATATCATCCCGTGGTTGCCGTAAGAGGCGACAGAGGGAAACTGATACAGTAGACGGGCAGCAGAATCTTTCGGACAACAACCCAAAATAATAAAAATCTGCGGTTATAAACCCACCTGCCAAACCCGGCAACTATGGTAAGTATCCATCCTATCAGGCAATCTATGGAGTCCAGTGTGCAGCAGTGTGGAGGCTGTTATGAACTATAAACGAATGAAGAAGTTCAATGTCACTCAGCCAGCTATTGAAAGGGCTATGCTCGGAGTTTCTCAAAAATCAAAAAAGTCTAAAATAAATTACGTAGACATCCGGATGTTGATTTTGTATGTGGTCACGATTACTCCTGAAAAAATTGACATATCGAGACCGGGATTTTTTTATTAGCTTTAGAATTACATCAAATGGTTCCCTATTTCATATCAATAGCATAGTACGCGTACTTTTTTAATAAAAATATTTTCAAGTTTTATAAGTTTTATTGCTACCAAAATTTTAAAGGCGCTTTCATGTTTTTTGTCTTTGATAGACAAAGGACAAATGTATCATACAGCCTATATCGATTTCATACTTTGTGTAATCGACTTATTTTGGTAAACATTATCATTTTTTTCCCTGTTGGTGACACTATCTGTTAAAATAATAGAGCTCTAAATTTAAAACACTTAAATAATATATTTTAAAAGTCAGGAATACAATTTATTTTTTTCATCAAAATTAAATGAAACGCTTATGAGGCGTGCACTTTTGGATTTACCAAACTATTTTGTTCTGTATCAGTCCATAAATGTCTGTGGCGTTAGTTGTGATGGTGATGTAAGAGAATCTATCACCCCATTTATTCAATATGTGTCATAAGATGCGATTGTGGGAAATAAAAAAAACATATGGATTTAAATAGAAGGCAGATTAACTTTCCCTCTACACTAAACTTTAAATACACAGACCGACAACGAAAATCAGTGTTAAATGTATGAGACATATTTTTTTTAATTTACCCTCACACTAGGATTTTCTTCAATATCGTGGCGGCAGTTTACAAACATAAATTGCACGAGGACACACATCCAGACCCGGAACAATTATTTGTAGGCCATACAAATACTTGTTCCCTGCGGGATTCGAACCCAGCCACGGAGTCGTCGAACATCTGGTACTATGATCCGAATCCGCTTGCCAGGCGTGACAAATAAGGCAAATTCTCCATGCAACGGAAGAGACCCATATCCAGCTGTGGACTATTACGGAATGTTATGTGACTTAAAAACGTTTTAAATAAAAGGACCAACGCAATATTAATTAAACGTCAAGTTTTGTACCTATTAGCTAGCGCAAGAAATACTCGTAATGGAAACACCTGTTTTAGATACTAGCAGCTAGTTGAGACCGCGTCTCAACTGTTTCTGCCAGCAAGTAAAGTACTTTACGCCTCCTAAAAAACACAAAAGTAATCGAAAAACGCTTATCTTAGGTAGTGCTTTACTCTCGACACGTCAATTTCAAGCAATTTTGTGTTCTTAAAATGCCTCTATCATAATTATATTGCACTTATACGATAATATGAGTAACTGTGTATCAAGATAACACTCCAATTAACCCATTATATATTTTGTAAAATATAATTTAAAAAAAATTATATTATATATAACTCCCGAAAAAATTGACGTATCAAAACCGGGTTTTTTTTATTAAGTTCAGAATTACGTCAACTGGTTCCCTGTTTCTTATCGATGGCCTAGTACAGGGGTCAGCAACCTGCGGCTCGCGAGCCATATGCGGCTCTTTGGATGTGAAGCTGCGGCTCTTTAGTTTCATACGCAAATATTATTTAATTTATAAAAAAAAATATAAATCTGATACTGGATCCCTAGAAATGCAATTGATCGATTTAAAAAGTAAAGCTTTGTGAAGTTGAAAATTTACAGAGTTGATAAGGAAGTTGAAAAAGTTGGAGGTTCAGAAATGTATGTACGTAACGCATCAAAAATGAACAGCTTTATAAGAAAGGCCGCGAGTTGATGCACTTATATTCGACGCATGGAATAGTCTTCCAGATTGCTATAGTGAGATGAAGAAGTTGGCATTTGGAGTGCTGACTATCTTCGGATCGACAGATTCGTGCGAGCAAGCGTTCTCTTGCATGAATATAATTAAAAGTAAAGTAAGAAGCCAACTAACAAAAAATTCAGATTCGTGTTTGAAATTTAAAACAAGTTATGAGCCAAATTTATCCAAACTTTCTAAAACCAAGCAAAGCAAGGCTCCCATTGAATTTGTTTGCTTAAATGTTTGTACTTGAAGTATAAGTTAGTGTTGTAAGCCTTACAATGTAAATAAAGGTTTGTTTTAATTTTTTACTTAATAAGTGATTATCTAGTATCATCAAATCAATCATTACAGCCTTTCATAAGTCCACTGCTGAATATGGCCTCCCCCAAGGAATGCCACAAAGCACGGTCCTGAGCCACCTGCATCCATCGACTTCCTGCATGTCTTACCAGGTCGTCACTCCATCTCGTGTGGGGTCGCCCTACACTTCACCTACTGGTACGAGCCTGCCACTCAAGAACCTTTCTTCCCCATCGGATGTCGGTTCTTCGAGCTATATGGCCGACGCACTGCCACTTCAGCTTACTAATCCGTGAGGATATGTGGGTTACTCTGGTTCTACTGCGAATATCCTCATTCCAAAGTTTATCACGCAGAGAAACTCCGAGAATAGCCCTCTCCATAGCTCGCTGAGCGACCTTGAGCATCCTCATACGGCCAGCAGTGAAGGACCACGTCTCTGATCCGTAAATCATCACTGGCAACACGCACTGGTTGTACAATTTTGTTTTAAGGTTTTGAGGTATGTCTGACGAGAAGATGTGTCGTAGCTTCCCGAAAGCTGCCCAGCCGAGTTGAATCCGTCGATTGACCTTTCGGTCGAAGTTGGACTTACCTAGTCGAACTATTTGTCCTAGGTAAATATACTCGTCGACAACTTCGAGCTTAGTGCTCTCAACAACTACCGGCATAGGTGTGACATGGACATTAAACATAATCGTTGTTTTGTCCATGTTCATCTTAAGACCTATCCGTTGGGAGACACTCTTGACGTCATTGAGCATAGTGCTTAGATTCTCCAGCGATTCTGCCGTAAGGACTATATCGTCCACAAATCGAAGGTGAGTGATGTACCCGCCATTGATGTTAATACCGTATCTTTTCCAGTCCAGAAGCTTGAGAACGTCTTCCAATGCAGCGGTGAAGAGTTTCAGGGATATAACGTCACCCTGTCTTACACCTCTCTGCAATTGGATAGGTTTCGTACTCTGGTTCTGTACTCGGATAGCCATCGTGTCGCTACTGTACAAGCACTTCGATATACCGACAGTCAACTTGGTACCGCTGAAGGACTGCTGCACCGCCCAAATTTTGACGGAATCAAAGGCTTTCTCATAGTCCAAATACTCCAGGCATAGTGGCAAATTGTACTCCTCGGACTTCTGTACAATTTGCCGAAGGGTATGTAGGTGGTCTAAATGTCATAATGACTCTCGAAAACAGCACGTAGACGCGGCTCAGACGGGAAATCGGTCTGTAGTTCTTCAAGAGAGCGTTGTCACCTTTTTTGAAGAACAACACCACCGCACTTCTGCTCCACGCCTCCGGTGTAATGCCACCATGGAGGACGGAATTAAAGAGCTTCTGAAGGACTTCAAGTACTGGTTTTCCATCCGCTTTCAAAAGCTCCGCTGTAATTCCATCCTCGCCTGGGGCCTTGCCGTTTTTAAGATGCTGGAGGCCATTCTAATCTCGCTCAGACTGACGTCCGGGATATCTTCGGAATAGTGTCGGATAAGACTCGCTCTTCGATCATTACTCACACTTGCGTGTGGCTCCAACGATGACGTGTAAAGCTGTCCATAGACCCTCTCAATCTCACTCAAAATCTCAGGTGCCTCGGAAACGGTACTGCCACACTCGGTCTTCAGCTTTAACAGTTGGCTCTTTCTGGCAGACAGATCTCTGGCAAAGACTTTGGAGCCTTGGTTCCGCTCGATCGCTTCTTCAATACAAGCTGTATTGAAGTTGCGTAAGTCCCGCTGCATGCATTTGGAGATCTGTCTGTTCAGTTGCCTGTATGCTTTCAAATCTGTTGAAGAGCTTAGCTTCATCTTCCGTCTAACAGCCATGAGGTTAAGAGTGTGATCGGAGAGTTTTTGTGTTATTCTGCGGCGGGTCTTGCAAAACTTAGCTCCGACCGCACGGACAGTTTCCACGAGCTTGTTATTCATATTGTCCACTTCATTGCAGTCTTCTAGACACTAAAAATGGTTTTGTAACTCGAGCTGAAAGATTTCAGGACTTTGGAACAGAGCACGAGGGGGATAGAGCGTTGACTTCATTAGACGTGACCTTAACTTAACGTTTAGGTTCAGTGTGCCTCTAACCATTCGGTGATCGCTACCAGTTTTCACCCTCGCGATCACGGAGACATCACTGAACAGTATTCGTCTGGTCGTCATAATAAAGTCAATCTCATTTTTTGTCGAATAGTCGGGGCTCGACCAGGTCCACTTCCTGTGGGGCCGCTTCTGGAAGAAAGAGTTCATCATAAAGAGTCCCTCTTTCTCCATGAAATCAGCCAGCTGCTGGCCCCTTGGGTTCCGTTGCCCTATTCCAAATTTCCCTACTTTCAGCTCACCGTTCTCTCTTGTGCCTAGTTTTGCATTGAAGTCTCCCATTAACACCATATATTGGGTTTTGGAGGAATGCACGGCTCTAGAGATATCCTCATACATTTCCTCCACCTCCTCATCGGGGTGTGCCGAGGTCGGTGCGTAAACCTGTAAGACCTTCAGCGAATACCGTTTGGTGATTCTGAGTATAATGTAGGCAACCCTCGTCGACACATTCCCGATTTTTACAACGTTGTTAACGAGAGACTTGTGGACGGTAAATCCGACACCTCCTTGGGACAGATTGTCGCCCTCCAGTGATAGAGCAAGTTGCCGGATTCGAGGATTACCGTGTCCTCACCCTCTCTTCGGACTTCGGATAATCCTATAATATGCCAGCGTAACTTGTCTATCGCTTCTCCCAGCTCCACGATCTTCTCGTCAGTCCTCAGGGTGAGTGCGTTGTACGTTGCCAGGTCGAATCGTCTAAGGTAGCAACCGAACCTCCACCGGAGGTTCTTAGCACCCCCTGCCCCGCTGTTACCATGGTCGCCACCGTAGCCAGGAATAGCAGGGCCGCCGGGGACTGGGGGCCGTCTCCTTGTTACTCTCTTCATAGGGGTGTATTTGCCATAGTTGCCACGCTTGGCGAGCGGGTTGGCTTTTATTGTAATTTTGGCTATTATCAGGAAGATGCTGCTGCCCATCTCTTGCCTGTTTCTCTTTGTCACCTTTTACGACACTCACGGGAAGATATGGGGTAGTCGATATTCTTGACCGCCACTACACGGAATATATAGATAATAGAAATTAGATTCTAATTTATTGTGAAAAACACTATTTATATATGAAGAAATATATATTTTCTTATAAATAAATAGACTAGTTTTTTTAATCCAGCAAGAAAAAAATTGTGGCCCTTTAAAAACTTTGAAATTTTGTAAATTGTAATTTTTGACTCTTCCGACTCAAAACGTTGCCGACCCTGGCCTAGTAAAAAAAATAACGCGACGCCTTAGTTGTTTGATGCATGAAACCACTTGATGCTTGAAACCGTGAAAATCCAAATTAATTTTTTTTTCAAACCCAACCCTTACTGAAAGTTTGTTCTCGAAATAGTCAAATTTGAATAAAAAATCAAGTAACAGTGCCTGCCCTGCTGTGTTTCAATACGAAGGGTATAGAAATCTAATATAATTACCATCGTGTAGTCCTTAGAGATGACAACGCTATTAAAGTCTTCTTTGTGTGAAGTTAGTAGCAAGTGTCCATGTGCTGCAGTAATTATCACTAGTGCAAACACCACCAGGTGAAGCGCATGCTCGAAATTGTCTTTTGCCTGAGTTTAAATAAACTAAACTTGAACTTGTCTTTGAATACCGGCCCTAGAATAGAATAGAATCATTTTTATTCAATATAGATTACATGTAATATTTACTGATAGTCATTTTTTACTTGTGGCGGCACTGTCGTCACACCACAAATGAAAGTACATCGAAGTCTAAATCACGCTATCAAAGTTCTGACGTAAAAGCAGTATATATTAGAATAGATCCGAACTACCACTCGGAGGTATTATGACAAATGCGTGTGTGTCCTTTGCCCCCGTCTCCAAAAAGAGTGAGAGAGAGTCAAATCACAGGAGCTCCATACTATGTGAGGAACGTGGACCCACCGCGACCTCGATATGCCCTCCATCCATTTGTATCTTGAGGAATTATCCTTAAGATATTTCTATTCGATAAAAGCGCACAAAAATCAGTTAGAGAATGAGGCGGGCTCGTACTCCCCAGTAAGGGATGCCGGCCCCCGCAGGAGACGTGCCAAGAACGTTCTTCTTGATCCCAACGAAGAGATCACTTCCATGAATAGATCGATCCCGTCCCCCGTCCCCCTCCACATGAGAGGGAACCTGTTTGGTGAACATTAACACACACACACTACTCTAGTACAGAACACTAGGGCACACCGCGTTTGCCGGCGAACGCGAGGTCACAGACACACCTCGTACACGAGGATGCCCCCCGTGATACAGTGCGTTTCTAGTTTTTGCGAGTGATACAAGCCCAGGTTCGTACCTCCTTCTGAGAGGCCCTTAAATCGCATCGTACCCCCCCCCCCCCCCTGCCATGAGGAGCATCACTCCGAAAGCAGGGGTCGGGGTGCCTCGGAACTGCAGTCGGACTGCCGACGACAGAATCGTTGCACTCAATAGCTCGTAGGTCCTCACTTACGAACCAAATTCGATGAAGCTGTCAAGGCTGCAGGGTCAACAGCGTACACTTTCAGAAAAAAAACCACTCGTAGATATAAGCTCGCGGCCTTTCACGCGATCCCTGTGTCCGCATAGGCTAACAGCATTAACATCACAAAAAAACAAAAAAACTAGACTACCACTCGGAGCGTTGGCTGCTCCCCGGGCTGATCTTACCCGGCAGGAGATCTCCCCTTTTCCTTCCACCGGCTACATACTTTTACCACTGTTTCGGAAAAAAACCTCTGTCCTGGGAAGAACCAGCAAGAAACCCAGCAGGATTTTTTTAAAGTACAATTTACAAAATAATATTTTGTACAATTATTGTTATAAATACATTTAGATACAGCATGGTAGCGATCACCTCATTCGCAGGGGTATCATCAATCATGTACTCTTTAGTAGTATAATAACTCTTACTAAACAATTGATGCTTAATAAATATTTTAAAACTTTTGATAGACAAGTTATGTATATTTTCTGGGAGATTATCTAAATTTATCATAGTAATGAAATAATTCGTTAATTTTATAAAGAATCTCGCAGATTGTCCAAAATGGGATGGACGTATGTAAGGGTACATCTTAGAGTATTAAACTAACTTAAAGTAAAATTAAAGTTAGTTGAATACTCTAAGGGGTACATACATAATATGTATGTCACTCTGGATGCCCCGCTAGCTCAGTAGTAGTAGAACTAAAAATATCAACATAATTTCCGTACTTAGTAACGGGAATATCTTGAGTAAATCGCAATCATTTCACGCTCTGTCACAAAAACTAGACAGCCTAGTTACCCAACATCCCATCTACTAATTATCAACTTGAGTACCGAGAAATTTTAAGTGCAATTTACCGTTGTATAAAGATAATTTATTGCCTTCACTATAATTATACCGTTATGCAGCTTCTGTGTTACAGTACCAACTTAGCAGTTTTTTAGAAATATTAGTTAAACCATTTTAGGTTAAGAAATTGTTACGTACTGACCAGTGAGATACAGGATGTGTAAATTTCAAGTTAAACAAGCTCTGGCTTGCCGACCTATTCATGCCGCAGCTATAATATTGCTGCAGCGTGGCTCTACCACGTAAAAAATATATGCCAGAAAAATCTTACAGCTTTCTACATATGGTAGGTACCTTCTCATCCATGGCTGATTTAAAGTATCCTCAATGCGCCTGGCAAACACAATTACAAATCGTCTATGACAGAAAAATTACTCAACTTTTGAGGGTTAGGTGCGGGATCTATAAGCTATGTACCGAAACGATACCGCGTTGCCTTCAGCTACTCACCTATCGGTATAAAATCCTGCAGTACTGAAGATGTCGTCTTCGAATGATGACGATATTTTGGCGTGTTATTATGTTTATCGTCTACGTAAAAGAAGAAAACGTTATTGGCGTCATCCATATATCGAAAATAATATTAATTGCCGACTTTTTGTGGCTGCTAACGACATGAATATCTCGCTCCGCCATCTTGTTTGCACGACTGTGCGCAGTAAATGTCGAGCGGCGCCTGGACACGCATCCCGAGACGCGGTAAAACGTAACGATCCCTGCCCGCTCCCGCACATACCGCGCCAATTAGAAGACGCACATTAAAATATATGCGCTCGGCAAGCTTTCGGTACCGCGTATACCGAGCGAAACGAATCCGCACCGCTCCCGCACCGACAAATCAGAAAGCGGCCTTAGTAAAGAATAAAAAAATATCTGTGCAGTTCACAAGCGGTAAAAGCGAAACCTTCAAAACTACACTTCAAGAGAATGTGACGAATGCAGAGTATCTTCTATCTCATTCTCTCGCAGGTTTAATCCTAAAGATGTATATGTTTGCCTCTCTTTTATGTCGCTTTTTCGTTTCATCGAGTTTCAAATCACAACGAATATGAAGAAGTTTTCACTTCAAAAGGAATTTAATACAGATATATTGTATTAATGTCATAAAATTTTTTTGCTTCGTGGTAGGACTTTTTTCCAACCTAGAAGTCCGCCTAGTTATGTCCCCCTCTTACATATCTATGCCGGCAAAAAGCAGTGCCCACACTGCTCTGTTCTGATCTGAAAAATATAGAAAGCCAGTATAGTAACAGGCTGTAAAACATTCCATCTTAGTCCTCGGAGGTGACAACGCATATGTAGCCTCTATGTTTGAAGTAGGCTGCAGGCTGGTGTGCGTGGACTGCAGTTGCCACAAGAGTTTTGGCGGGAACTTGACCGGCGATGGATTGCTGCTCCTGTATTACTATTTAAATAATGGTTTGAAATCGATTTTGATATGTAAAAGTGATGCGATTTTGTGTATTAAATGTCTGCGCATGTGAGCTATTAGTGGAAACGCTGAAACAAGTGCTCTGATGGTGATGTGATTCTTAAGATAAGGTGTCTGTCTGCTTAGGCGCCTTGAGATACCATCGCCAACTGTCAGCTATCTGCTGGCTCAAGTTGCCGTCAAAATGTCCCAAGACCTGCACAATGTGACGCATCAACATATTGTGAAGCAGTGTACTATAAAGGATAATTATATATTGTAACTTCAGGTTCAGAAGGGCTAAAACCCAGAGCCGTAAAGTCAGTTATTAAAAAAAATGCAGTTGCCACTACACATAATATAAATAAACACATATTAAAAACTGAGGACAAATACAATAATTATATACAATACAATAATATATATTAATTTGTACTTATATTTGTTTGTAACACTGAAATAGGTATATACAATATTAAAAACAATAATAATAAAAAACTAAAACTAGAAACTTAGAATATCATACAGTCATAGTCGTAGTCATCATAGTCAACGCTGGCTGCGTTTCCCCGCTGAATGGCTATACTTAGCCTTTGAGCGAGAAATGAACCAGCACTCTTATCACTAGCAGTGACGATCTGTCGCGGATACAGTTCCTTTAGGAACTTCACCACACGTGAACTCCAGGGACCGCTAGTCTCTACAACAAATGGCACAAATATGTATTCATCTCTCAGGGACACATATCTGCGCCAGAATCATTTTTATTTGTGTATTTTTGTATTAAAGGAGTAAAAACAAACAACATTTTTCAATATAATTTATTGAAGTTATCACAAACTCACCCTCGTTTAAACTACAAACACAAAGCTTATTTAACTTGTGGACAGTTGTATGTATCTGTTACGCGAAATAAATAAAAGCTCCATTTAAAAAAAACACGCGAATACAATCATTCTAATTTCAAACAACCTGTAGTGTCATTCCTACATAATCTAATATCATTCGTACACATTCTTAATTATTAATATAAAATAAATTAATAAATAAACATCACTTATAATGTACATGTATCGCCCATCATGGAAAAAAAACTCCTGGACCTTATCTGTTTTTTATCGTATATAAAAGATCGGCGACGATCGTATTGTAAACCACCTCATATATGCCAAAAAGGCGGACGAGAAGCAACTACTAAGGTGCGAGATATTTAGTATTACGAGCGCCAATTCGCCTGCCAAAGGAAAATCCTTCCTACAATAGGATAAGTTTATGCCCACCTATGGACGATTTTATATTTGCGAAGATAGAACAGTACATAATTGCTTTTTATTGCGCTTTGCAACTCCATCTTACAAGAAATATTGTAGAAAAAAGAAAGAAGTAAAAAATGTCTTCAATTAACTAAAGATTAAAAATTTTAAACATCATTTAGTTTCAAGATTCATTAAATTTGTAGACTGATTTTTAACACTGTATAATTCAGTATCGAAAATACTACCAATTAAATATCGAAATAACCTACATAATCTGGGATAATGCTTATAGCCTTACCCTAGATTATAGTTAGCTATTTCGATAATTTACTGGGGGGTTAGGCATGTAGCCTTATCCCAGATTTTAGAGCCATTATAGACGTTAAGGCACACATACATACTGACATTTTCTAAAATACACTCCAAAATTTCAATTTTTCACGAAATATAATTTTCGGTTTTACTACTAAACGATTTTAAATTACATAAGTACTCAATTTCATTTTTACATGTGTTACTTTTTTTATTTAAATTTTTATTCAGTCTCATTTTCATCGTTGTCAGGCTCCTTTGTGGAAACTTCAACTTCAACAGATGAATTAACTTCTACATGCTCTTCAACTACTGCTTCGGACTCCACTGATACTTCTGATACAGTTGTAACGGTTTCCGTTTCCTCTGTTGTCGTCATGCTATCTGGCAGATCCTCGCAGTGCTTCCCGCGGATACCAGGAGGGCAGTTGCACCTGAAATGTCCGTCTCCGGCTTCCAACGACTGGCATTTACCGCCGTTCTTACAGGTGCCGGGATTCTTCTCGCAGTAGTTTAGTTCTGTTAACAAAGGGTATTTTAAAAGAATACGTTAAAAAGTTATATTAGTAGGTGCGTAAAGTTGTATTCCGTTGTATCCAATTATATATTTTATAGAATAGGTGTAACAAACGAGCGCACAGTTCAACTTATGATAAGTGGATCCTGTGACATAAACGTCTACATCTGTCTTCGATTAAAAATTAAAGTGCCAATGCGTTGTCAGCCCTGAGGAATAAGATAGAATGTCGTTTCCATCAAAAGAGATTCTCCAGTTCTATAAACTTACCAATCGAAACACAGCAGCATTAAGCTGGTATTCTGTGAGAGCGTGATCTTTTCCCGGTCGAGCCGACCCATTAATACTGCTACTATAATATGTTATAAGCTATGGCTTCAGCGTGGATCTACCACGTAGATTACCACGTATTACATCTTATATTTTCTAAAAGTTTAAATGCTGCATTCAGTCCAACAAAGATAGTGCTCAGCGTACATTTCAAGCGATGCAGAACGCTAGCCAAAGCCATGCTCAAGTTATTGTATAAAAGACGCACTCACGTTCACTTACGCATTTAAAATCATTTATAACAACAAGTATTTTATACGTGGTAGAGCCATGCCGCAGCTATATTAGTATTATAGTTGTAGCGCGAATGGGTCGGCTCGACCAGGGAAGGACCACGCTCTCACAGAATACCAGCGTAAATGGCAGCTGACACTGCTGTGTTTCATATGGTGAGTGTAGGGAACCGGAGACCCATTTTACTGGAAAATCGGCATTCCATCTTAGTCCTCACGGGTGACAACGCATCTGCATTTTGAGTATAAATGTAAATGTCTATGGGCCACAGCAACCAGTTACCACCAGGTGGACTGTGTGCTATATTTGCATTTTTGCAGGTTTTAATGGTTCGTCGTGATCATCATTATAACCCATTACAAGTGCACTACTGAACATAGGCCTCACCCGAGGAACGCACGGTACTGAGCCACCTAAAGCCATTGACTTCCAGCATATCTTCGTCTAGGTCATCACTCCATCTAGTGGGAAGCCGCCCTACACTTAACTTTTCAGTACGAGACTGCCACTCGAAAACGTTTCTCCCTCATCTCATGTAGGTTGGTACTGAAACGGTGGACTATGTTGGGTATTCCGGTTCTACTTTTTGATGATTAATATTTTAAAAAGTAAGCTTGAATGTAATTATTTTTTATGTTTACGCGAACACTCCACATTGAATGATTTGGATTTTATATCCTTTAATTTACTTATTTTCATATTCCCGACGTCTCGAGTGTTTTGCAGCATCTACGGTCAAGAAGGATCTATGTTGTTTACCGTCCTAACGTCTTCTTCAATCCAAATCTACGCAGAATGAACTTATAGCATCTTAAATCTTTGCAGTCGTATGTTTGACTTGGGTTTTTAATATGTATTTTATAGGATCCTAAGCAGATGTTGACACCCAGCCATTCTCTCTCTTCTCTTCTCTGAAAAAACGTTACCCCATCACTAGGATTTTCTCCTGTATCATGGAGGCAGTTTACAAACATATTTTTTTAATTTTTTTATGATATAAAAAACCAAAAGCCTATAAATCTTAAATAAATAACATGTTAAATTTACAAGAAGCCAATAACACGTTCTCACTAATAGAAAACTAAATAGCATAAGGACAAACATCTAGACCTCGGACAATTATTTGTAGGAAATACAAAGACTTGTTCCGTGCAGGATTCGAATCCCTCAACTGCAAGCTGCAACTCATTGCTAAGCTATTGCGCCACAGAGCCATTTGCTCTATTAAAGTTAGAGTAATTTATGGCTAAAAGCTCTCTTTGAATAACTGCACCACTGATTATCTCTTGCTTTCGCATAAAATTCTTCTGACTTTTAAAACAAAGAATTGTGGATCCATACCTTCATCGCACAGCATGCCACCCCAGCCTTGCTTGCAGATGCACTCCCAAGGCCGGTTGCATGTACCATGGACGCAGCCGGGGTATCGGTGACATTGCGTGCAGTTTTTCCCAGTCCAGCCCACTTTACAACGGCACTCGCCTGGACGCCGGCAATAACCACGCTCGCCGTGGCAACCAGGAGCACAGATTGCTGAAAATTAGATAAAGTTTTATTTAATTTATTTTAGCAACAAACAGTCATATTTCAAATATATAGTTTACATTTTACATTTGCATATGACAAAAAGACAAATAGTGTAAGTAATTAACAAACCATATTATTAACATTGTGAGACAACATAGACGGTCAGTTGCATTTTACTGCAAAACCTGTTTTAAATTTATTTAGATTAGAACTAGTGCTAAAAACATCTATTTTCAAAAAATATTTATTATATATATGTTGGTGGAACGACATAGTATAAAAGAGTTACGTGTATAGTTATTATGAAACCGAGGAGGAATAAATAGTGGTAACGAACGTGATGAGCGCACAGGAAAACGAACGCTTGCTGGAAATAAAATCATAGAAAAAATGCCATATTATAGTCGGTGAATCTATTAATAAATAAATCTATTATAAAGTTTGATATTTACTGACATATCTATGAAGTTCATATGTCTAAAGTGGTTAGTTTTTAGCACAGCACACAGTCCAGCCACTGCATAATATAAATTTTTCTCGAATAGAATATTTTTATTGCTTTTATTATTGGTTCAGAAAAACTTCTGTACTAGGAAGCAGCAAAAAGCCCAATAGAACTTTTTGAATATTAATTTACAATAGAATATGCAATAATAAGTACAGTTAAATTTAAAACATTTAGAAACAGCGTGGTAGCGACTAACTCATTGCCAGGATTTATTTTAAAACATTTATTAAAATTTTTGATCGATATAACCTACATATTTTTTAGAACTTTTTGCATGACATGGCCCCATAAAGGAATTACTGACTCTTTTTAGAGTTGCAGCTATATTAATAGTATAGTTATAGCACAAATGGGTCAGCTCAACTGGGGAAGGACCACGCTCTCACAGAATACCAGCATAAAATAACAACTTAATGCCACTATGTTTCGTATGATGCGTGTAGAGAACCGGAGACCCTTTTTACTGGAAACGAGGCATTCTCCCTTAGTCTTCACGGGTGACAACGCATCTGCATTTTGATTCTTAATGGAGGATAAATGCAGATGTCTATGGGCTACAGCATCCACTTACCATCAGGCGGAATGTGTGCTCGTTTGTCACCTTTATACTATTTTTTTTCTAAATAACTTTCTTAACACTTCTTCATAATCTTTATAACGACATTTAACGTTTGAATTTATAAGTCAACCAAGTATAGCAAAACCAGTAATGTTCTGATTTTCTTTATATAGAAAAGGGTAAAAAATGCCAAATCTAATCAAAATTTAAAACAATTTTTTTCTGAATATATGTAGATCCAGCTGCATATTAATATTGTTGCTGTTTTCGCTCATTTTGGTCTTTGTTAACTCTCCTTAATTGATTAGATTAAATCAACTAAATAATAAATGTCAATGTCAAAATTTTTCACTGTCAAAAGCTACGTATATTTATCTTATTTTATTTTGTTATTTGGAGGCCAATTCTGGCTTAAAAAATTTAACAAAAAGATCAGAAAATATATAAGAGAGTTGTTATAATAATAATTTTTTATTTCAGACATAATACTAATTAAGAAAGGAAAATATTTCTGCTGCGCCGTTGACAACTGTCAAAGCGTAACGACTACATACAATTTTTATCAATATGGAATAAATCCAGGGAATTTATAGAGTAAAGTGCTTTTATTTAGGCCGTAATTGATTGTTTCAGGGAAAGATGTGGAGTACAGCACATTTCAAGTTACTTTGAATATGTAATATAAAGACTTTTGAGTGTTGTAGAGATCGTTTAGATTTTTTCATGAATGTCTCTGCTCCGCTACAGTCACAGCCGGATTTCCTACAGTGTCAAAATTGTGCTGACGGTAGGCTGTTTAAAGGTAAAAGGGGATTAAATATACATATTAAACGATGCCATAGTAAAAGTATTTCGGCTTCACAGCCTGCCGTAGAAATTCATAACTCTATTAGCGATTCCTCTAATGACACAAATTTTTCCCTGTTTTCGGAGCAAATTTATAAGTATTATCGTAATGTACCAGTGGTTAAAAGAATTCCTAGAGGTGCGAGGATGCAGCTTGCTAAAGCATTGTCATGCACTATTCAAAATTGTTTCACTAATAGTGAAAATAGTTGGCAAAAATTATTTACTTTCGCGTATTCCCATTTTCATTTTGATAAAACAATAAATAAATCAGTTACGTCTCAACTAAAAGAGACATCTTTTCAAAATTTAGATTACCCAATTAATACTCATTTATCTCGACCACGTCCTAAATTTGATTTAAAAAAAGTAGTTGAGTCGAAAGTAATGGATGGCGACTTAAAAAATGCATCCCGTATTTTATTCTCAGACGACATCCTGGCTCCTCGTAATGTCGAAACACTTGAAAGCCTTCGTCAAAAGCATCCTTCGGTCAAACATCCTCAGAGTTTACCGCTGCCTCCCAGGACTTCTATGCAACCTTTACAAATTTCGGAAAAAGACACTTTAGAAGCAATTATGTCATTTTCGAATGGCTCTGCTGGCGGCATTGACGGAATTACGCCTCAACATCTTAAAGATCTTGTAAGCGCTTCTGCCGGTGACGCCGGCGGAGTACTTCTTAAAGACATTACAAAATTATGTAACTTTATGCTTTCTGGTAATGTTAATCCAAATTTCATTCCATTCTTATATGGGGCAAGATTATGTGCCTTCAAAAAAAAGGATAACGGTATCCGTCCTATTGCCGTTGGTTCCACATTTCGACGTTTAACTTCAAAATTAGCTTGCAGGCACATAATCTCTAACCTTAAGACCAAATTTCAGCCTACTCAACTAGGTTTTGGCACTAGAGGTGGCTGTGAGGCGGCGGTACATTCAGTGCGTACATTTTTAACAAGCTCTGATGCAGATGTTCTTGTGAAGGTTGACCTAAGGAATGCTTTTAACTCTATCGATAGGGTAACCTTGCTGAAAGAAGTGGCTAATAATACCCCCGAAATTTATCATTACGTTTGGCAATGTTATAGTCAAAATACTAACTTGTTTTACGAAAACCATGTTATCGATTCTGCTGTCGGTGTTCAGCAGGGTGACCCACTGGGTCCAGCACTTTTCAGTTTGGGAATTCAACCAATTATTTCAAATTTGAAATCCAAGCTGAATGTCTGGTACCTAGACGACGGTACACTGGGAGGTAGAGCAGATGACGTCCTCAGTGATCTTACTCATATTTTTCAAAATTTTAAAAATATTGGTCTTGAACCAAATAGCAATAAATGTGAAATATTTTTTTCCAATAATTTATCTACTTCTCATAGAGACACTTTAATTCAAAATTTTAATCATATTTGTCCAGGAATAAAAACCGTCAGTACGGAATCACTATACCTGCTAGGTGCCCCGTTGTTTTTCGATAGTATTAAACCTGTTTTAAAAACAAAATTTGATCAGTTTTTAAACCACGTTGATAAATTGTATAAATTAAACCCCCACATACCTCTTACTATTTTAAAATATTGTCTTCTTGTACCTAGATTTACATACTTACTCCGCTCGAGTCCAGTCTGGAAATGTTCGGATATTTTACAAGATATTGATAATAATCTTAAAATAGCTATTGAAAAAATTCTAAATTTAACTTTAAATACTACAGCCTGGACTCAAGCTACTTTACCTATAAAATTTGGTGGCATTGGTGTGAGAAATCTTTCTAGCATTGCATTGCCTGCTTTCCTTGCTTCCGTAAATAGTGTCAGTGACTTATGTAATATAATTTTAAATAATAAAGCAGACCTATGCTTTGCTACGGAAGCAGGGCAGACATGGCAAACGCTCTGTCCTGGTGAAAATGTTCCACTGGAAGTTAACCAACAAAAACAGTGGGATATTCCATTGGTACAGGGCGTGCAGAAGGATTTGTTTCATAATCTCCAGAGTGACCTAGATAAGGCACGCTTTCTAGCTGTTTCGACTAAGGAATCTAGTCACTGGTTACACGCTTTACCATCAAGTAATCTCGGCACATTACTTGATGCGGAAAGCTTACGCATTGCCGTAGGAATCCGACTAGGAGCGGCGATTTGTCAACCCCATCAGTGTCCCTGTGGTAGCAGCGTCGACAAGTTTGGGCTCCACGGACTTTCATGTAAGAAAAGCGCTGGTAGATTCTCACGACACAGTTCTTTGAACGATGTCATCCGAAGGGCTCTTGTCTCTATAAATGTGCCCTCGGTTTTAGAGCCTTGTGGAATATTTAGAGACGATGGCAGGAGACCCGACGGTATGACATTGGTCCCTTGGGAGAGAGGTAAAGCCTTAGTGTGGGATGCTACTTGCGTAGACACTCTGGCGGTCTCTCATCTCAGGGGTACCTCGTTTAGAGCCGGGGCGGCATCAGAGGCAGCTGAACTGAGTAAGTGGCGCAAGTATGAGTCTCTGAGAGATGACTACATATTTGTGCCATTTGCTGTAGAGACTATCGGTCCGTGGGGTCCACGTGCGGTGAAGTTCCTAAAGGAACTCCATCCGCGGCTGGTCGTTGCTGCTGGTGATAAGAGGGCTGGTTCTTTCATTGCTCAAAGGCTAAGTATAGCCATTCAGCGGGGAAACGCAGCCAGCGTTCTTGGCACGATACCGCGGGGAGTAGGACTATATGATATTTAAGTTTCTAGTTTTAGTTTTTTTTTTAATTATTATTATAGTTTTTAGTATTGTATATTTTAATAAATGTCCATTTAATATAATATGTATTACTTAATAATAAATATTTTGTTAATTCCACCCCAAATGTACCAGCCTTCACGAGCACAATTAGTTCATAACAAAATATATTATTTCGTAAAGTATCGTCGGCACGCCAAACTAACGGAATATGTAATCGATATAACCAAAGCGAATTCTAACCACGTATATTGTTATTACAAAGACAAAGATTCATAACTAAAATAAAAAGTAAAAGTAGAAATGGAAGTAGAAAGTGATGGACGTATTTAGCTCCGTTTGGTTTTGCGTGACTGGAAACATAAATGAAGGTGCAATAAGTTATATAAATAACAAAAGACGTATAAATAAAAAAATCTGTCGAATTATTTTTGTTATTATATATTATTTGTATTTAACATTTTTTTTTTTATTTTTATAGCGTTTATACTAAGATTTTTTTCCTAGGGCCATTTTACACATGAACAAGCACCTTACATGAAAAATCATTAGTGGGCATACTAACATTTGTTATGTGTGGGATTAAAACCCGCGCCTTCTCTTCGCAGCCAAACGCTAAGCGCTACCGAGACCGATTAAGTTTGGATGATTATTTTAATGAGTTGTTTAAAACTTAAACAATAAAAGATATTTTTGATGGGTAACATCTTTCCTCTCGCTGTCCCTTAATCTGTGAGAGTTATTTCGAGAAATGGGACGGAAGTGTGTAACAGGAAGCCGGGTAAGAGCGCGCAATTTGATTTGACCAATGAGAACACGCGGTGTTAGTATTTATTTTTTCTTTTAGAAAACGTTACCCCCACACTACGATTTTTTCCTGTATCGTGGAGGCAGTTTACAAACACAAATTGCACAAGAACAAACATCCAGACCCGGAACAATTATTTGTAGGTCATACAAATACTTGTTCCGTGCGGGATTCGAACCCGCGCCCCCCAGCGCAGCAACTCATTGCTAAGCCACTGCGCCACGGAGCCGTCGTAAAATGTGCTGTTATATAAACTAATTTAAATATGTGCAAACTACATTAATAAATATATTTACTGTTGATAATAGGTGTCTGAAAAAAGTTCAGATAAAAATGCAAATGAGTAACAATGAATATTTATTCATTCATCAATGGTTGCTGATTCAATAGACAAAATGACATGTCTTACAATATTAATTTTGATTCAAAAACCGCTTATTCCTATAGAACTCCCCATGAGAATATCCTATGCCCCTGCTATTTGCAAATATTAAGTTTATTGCCAGTGAATTGTAGCTACCCTCAAAATAAAATGATGTATATTTGCAACTTTGCAATAGCGGATATTGCTGTTTTTTATTCTAGTGGACTCAAATATTCAAAAAAAAATCAAAAAATCAAAAATATCTTTATTTCACAACACAGTGGTTTATAATTGTAAACAGAGGTTGGGACCAACCTATTAAGTAATAATAATTACTTGTGCCAGGTGGCCCCGCTCTTCCTTACTATACTACATATTATATTTAATTGTGCTTGTGAAGACAATTTGGCAAAAAACTTATAAAAATAATTAATATTAACATCAGTTTAGAGTGAAATATGAGGCAAAACAACAATCAATTTTTAATAAAATTTACATATTACCTGAAATGGATTAATTCTGAATTTTAACAAAATCATGTGTGCGAGCCTGCGTGCATGTGTGCGTGTGCGTGTGTGTGTGTGTGTGTGTGTGTGTGTGTGTGTGTGTGTGTGTGTGTGTGTGTGTGTGTGTGTGTGTTGTGAGAGTATGAATGTGTAAGTTTTTATAAAATATCACAGTATGTGTATGTAAAATATGTGTTCAACTGATATATATCTAAATCTTTGTTCAGTCTATTGTAGAGATGAGCAGATTGTGATAAGAACTGACGTTGAGCAAATTTGGTTTTTACGTATCTAGTTACTGCTACCCTATTTTTTCTTCTTCTCATCATTGTATCGGTGTTAAAAGGCAAATGTTTGTGTATTCGTAAGACTGTTGATAGGATATATATCTGTCTTATTGAAAGAAGCTCACTCAACTTGTAAAGTTCTTCAGTAGGAAAACTAAATGCTTTGAAATACATAACTTTCAGGAGACAACGTTGACTCCTTTCAATTTCTAATAATATTCGAATAAATATTTCAGTATTTAGCTCTTTATAATTTTTGAGATTAATTTCTGTCGCTGTTTAATTGATATTTTTAATCTGATTAAAAAGAATCAAATAGCTTTTTTCAGGATATAATGTTAATGTTGCTTATTTCCAAGGTGAGATGTCAGATGATACACATTATATGCGACTACTGTAAGTCTGTAAGGTTCGTTCGTTTTTTATTTATAATACCTTCTAGTTCACCTAATGGTAAAAGGCTATGCGTTGTAACCACTGCGAGCTAAGAGGAAATGCCGTACACGTTGTAAAGAGCAATGGCAGAAAAATAGTTGACAAAAATTATAGCGTCTAGAAATAAGTTATATATAAAATGAGTTTTATTATTTTTCTATGATTTTTCAAATAAAAATGTATTTTAATTAAAGCCACAGAAAAAAACAAACATTTTTGGGAATATCAAATGACTTAAATCATTTTACTCTATTCAAATGTTGCCATTTAGTATATTCATACTATTTTCGTATACACTTTGTAACACTACCAACACAACACACAAAATATTTTTATATTAAGTTATTATTAGTAATAACTGTACTATCAGTAATAAAAATAAAAGTGATATGGCTGAGAACAAGTCTCTTACAAAGAATTTCCTACAATAATACATTATCTCAATCATAGTACTATGTAATAATTCCATTTAATGTTATGCCAACACTAGCTAAAATAAAATGTCACTGTTTTTTTCTGGCTTTACGGCTCTGGGTTCTAGCCCTTCTGAGAATGTCACTATGGTACAAAAGCCCTGGAGCCGTGCCAGAAATATATATTTCTAGTATGCAAATATTTAATAGAGTTACAATTATCTAAAAACTCTCAATTATGTATTAAGCTAACATCAAACAACCACAGGAAGCATGACTTTTCCAAGTGACATAGGAAATAACCTAAAAAGGTTCAAATGTAAATATCTTTTTTTTGACGCCTTCTCAGTACAAAATTCTTTGACAGAGTTATTAAGGGACTGACGCTTAACATTTTAAGATATTTTTGGTATATAGACGCTACCATTTCTTCTCAACTAATTTTATGTATGAAAGTCTGCCATTGCTCTTTAATACTGGCTTTATTTAAACAAAATCACGCAATAAGTGGACTATAGCTTAAATAATGTATGTATAATGCATTATTTAAGCTGCAGTATAATTATGTTCTTAAAGGCGCGCTCCTTCAAGAAACATGGCATGGCAAAACCTGTTGATTGGCACAGATCTGTATTCCATTTTTGCATTTTTATAGCATATCAAAATATCAACGACTGCCCAATCATATCGCAAAAAAAATATTAGGCGCATTAAAATTTTTTTCACGTTTTGAAACAGTTACTTAAAAGTTTTAATACTCCTTCAGGAGACTACAATTTATATCTGTGACCGATCCTCCATTAGTTTTAGTATATAAATCTTTATAACAACAAATCCTGTAATAAGAAAGATTTTAAATTTGAAGTAGACATATTACTTCACCTCAATTTTCAACACTACGTCTAGAATATATCAACAGCGTAAAGTAGTAGTGAATTATTTTTAAAATTGAATTTATTATCAAAAATAATAAAATAAATAAAAAATCTTGCTTTTTTTCTTATTTCGCGCTGAAAATTTCATAGTACACGAGCAATGAATTTATTAATTGTCATTTTAAGTGCTGATTTACCACGTACTCGCTTACCACGACTGAGTAATCAAAACACATTTCGTGGATTTGTAATAAATTACCAAGTCTGTCAACGTTCATGGGGACAGTGCAGGCAACTTTAAGTACGACTGCAATTATCGCTGTTCAATGGGATGTATTTACATGTTATTTTGTTTTACATCATGAAACCAACTATTCTAACAATTTATTTTGAGAAAGTACTGTTTGTACTTACGAGTTTGGCACAGAAGCCCAGTGTAACCAGGCAGGCATTTGCACTCGAGCGGCTTGTCACAGTAGCCGTGTTGGCAGCCAGGTAGGGGCTGGCAGGATCGGCACGTGGGCCCAGCCCAGCCAAGACGGCAACGGCATTCACCTGGTCCCTCGCAGTATCCACGAGTCGCGTGGCAGTCCGAGCGGCAGATTGCTACAAAGAAAGATATTTGCTTATATATACCTTTGTTTTCCGTATCTCTCATAGGAGGTTGGCAGTCGCAGATTTTTTATTAAGTTATTATCTAAAGGATGCTGTCACTCATCTTCCACAATCACCTAAATACAAATAGATTTTTTTTAAATAGAAATATAAGTGTTCGCGACAGTAGTCGAATGGCGGATTCAAATCCACTTCTTTTTTAGCTTCACTAGGCACCTACTTCTGCTAGTGTATCTTCATTCAGATATGGATGGCGATAATCTTAAAAATGGCTTTTAATAAATACTATAATATAATAAATATAAAACTATTTATGGAAGAGTTATTTATTGAGTAAAATCTTAAAATAATTCGGAAAAACCAGAAGTGCACACCTCAAGAGCGTTTCATTTAGCTTTGGTGAAAAAAATTACATAATATATATATATATATAACTTTTCGTGTTTGATACTTATGCATATATATATATATATATATATATATATATAATACATTACACATACACAAAGTATAAAATCGATTCAGGCTGTATAGTACATTTTTGTCCTTTGTCTATCAAAGACTAAAGAAAAAAATGAAAGTGCCTTTAAATTTTTAATAGCAATAAAACTTATAAAACTTGAAAATCATTTTATTAACAAACGACGCGTACTAGGCTATACTATTACATACTAGGTATGAAATAGGGCACCAGTTGATGTAATTCTGAAGCTAATAAAAAAACCACGGTCTCGATACGTCAATTTTTTCGGGAGTTATCGTAACCACATACAAAATCAACATCCGGACGTCCACGTAAAAAGTTTTCAAACCTTTTTTTATCAAAGTACTAATATAAAATGATTTTTTAGAAAATATAAGATGGAGTGTTTTCTCGATATACGGCTACTCATATTATCGTATAAGTGCAATATGGTTATGATAGAGGTATTTTAAAACCACAAAATTGCTTGAAATTGACGTGTCGAGAGTAATACACTACCTAATAACGGTTTGCGTTATGAGGCGTGCAAAATACAGTCTCAAGTAAGAATTAGAAATTCGAGCATTATTTATTTGATTAACACGTTTAAACTTACGCTCTGAACAGAAAATGCCATCCCATCCGGGACGGCACTGACACTCAAAGGACACATTACAATATCCATGCTGGCATCCCGGCAAGGGAATACATTTGTTGCAGCGTTCGCCGTAGAAACCTAATTTACAGCGGCATTCACCCGGTCGGTTACAATATCCTGCAAAAGAAAACAATTACTACATTATAATTGCATTAAAACAATATAATTTGAGAACTGATAACCAGTTATATTAAAAAGGAAGACTATGTAATCCCCAGGGTAAACATCGGATCTGCATATTTTTTTTAATGGAGGATGAGGGATACCACCTCATACTTGCACATAAAATAATCAGTCATTAGTCCACAAATAATCCAGTTCTGTATATGAGATACTTTTTCTTTATCGATCCATAAAAGTCTACTGCTAGAGATTGACTTCTCCCGAGGTTTTCTCTTCTTTCAACGGTTAGAATGATTCGTTATCGCAGTAACGAATCATTCTAACCGTTGAAAGACGAGTTTATGCCATTCTATAGAGATTATAAGAAATTCTTATTAAAAGTAATTTTTTACTTTTCCTAATCGTTTGGAATGAAACTCTGTTCTAGGAAGGAGGAGCAAGAAACCCAGCGGGGCTTTTTTTTCAAAGTAAAATGATACAATAAAACACAGGTTGTACAATTACAAATTACAAAAATTATTATTTAAGAAACAGCTTGGAAGCGGTGCCACTTCACAGTAGTTATTATTAACTATGTATTAATTTCTTTTTATAGGATAAGGGTGACAAACGAGCACACAGTCCACCTGATGGTAAGTGGTTGCTGTGGCCCATACACATCTACATCTATCCTCGATTACGAATTAAAATCCAAATGCGTTGTCACCCGTGAGAAGTAATATGGAATGCCTCCTTTCCAGTAAAAAGGGCGTCCGGTTTTCCACACTCACCATACGAAACACAGCAGCGTGAAGCTGCCACTTTACACCGGTATTCTGTGAGAGCGTGTTCCTTCCCCGGTAGAGCCGACCCATTTGTGCTACAACTATAATACTAATATAGCTCCAGCATGGCTCTACCACGTAAAAATATATAAAACGTTATAACCCGTACCCGTTATAACAGTATAAATGTAAAACTTTATAACCCGTTTTATACAGTTTTTGTTTGATAAAATATTTAAAGTTGGTAACAGAGGGATATTTTGTGGGACTTTGTTGTAATAGCGTACACATCGCCCCATCAATGAATTATTGACTCTGCCGAGTGTATTCTAATTATGCCTAAGTGATTCAAGGCATTAAATAGCTCCTTTGGCCCTCTTTTGCAAAACAAAATTAGTTTCTAAATCAGCTGCATTTCCCCATAGGAAAATCCCATAAGACATTACCACCACTTACCATCAGGTAAAGTGTAAGTTCCCTTTCATTATTATATTATTACTCATTGTTTCTTAAAAAAAAGTTACCTCCACACTAAGATTTTCTCATGTATCGCGAGGGCAGTTTACATACATAGATTTCACAAGGACAAACATCCAGACCCTGAATAATTATTTGTAGGTCATACAAATACTTGTTCCGTGCGGGATACGAACCCGCGGTCCTTAGTGTCGCAACTCATTATAAAATACTATAAAATACCTAACTACTTGGTATTTTGTAGGATAATTCCGGAAAATATGTGCAGGACTTACATTATCAATTCGTCCTTCCCCTTCTCACCCTTGGAGAACCGTCTTTTTCTCGGCGGGTGTTTACCCCTTTGTCGTGGTATTCCACCCATGGTAACTAAGCGACTTCCTTCTTCTTACATAATGCGTACGTAAGATTGAATAGGCTTTTGTTGCGCTAACAAAGTACGATTTACTTTCAAGGTCTTTATCACCACTTTTTAGGGTTCCGTACCTCAAAAGGAAAAAACGGAACCCTTATAGGATCACTTTGTTGTCCGTCTGTCTGTCTGTCTGTCTGTCTGTCTGTCTGTCAAGACCCTTTTTCTCAGGAACGCGTTGAGGTATCAAGCTGAAATTTATATCAAATACTCAAGTCTACTGTCCCTTGGGGCTGTGAAAAAATCAAACTTCTAAGCCAACGCAATCAAAAGATACAGCCGTTTATGCCGCAAATTTTCGATATTCGCAAGGGAATCAAAAGTCAAAACCTACAGGGTACTTCCCGTGAATTGAGAATCTTAAAATTTGGCACGAAGCAACGTATTATAGCACAGATAAAGGAAAAATTGCGAAAAACATAAATTTTTAGTTACATCATAAAATAAAAATGTTTTTAATAATTTTAAACTCATATACCTACGGATTTGTTCGGAACCCTCGGTGCGCGAGTCCGACTCGCACTTGGCCGGTTTTTTTTACTTTTATATCTAAGCCTTTTATAAACGTAAGCGGTGGTGCAGCCTTAAATGGTAAAGCGCACTGTCTTAGCGTAACAAGAACCTATTCACTCCTGCCTTGAAGACGCCCAGATTGTACTCGGACAGAAAAATAGACGGCGGCAAATTATTCCACTCGTTTGCTGTACGCATTACAAAAGAAGAAGCAAATCGTTTAGTTCTAATGTGTTAAATATCGACAACAAAGGGATGAAGACCCGCCGACCGCCTGGTTGTCCGATGGTGGAATAGAGAGGGAGGAATTAAAGAGGGTAATTCCTGCGCAGACTCACCGAAACGCATTCTATAGAATACTAGCAGATCATGTTTTAGTCAATCAATGGCTTACAATAAGTTAAAAAAGAGAATTTTGATTCAGACTCACCTTGCAAAGGATCGCATCCCTTCTTGCAAATGGGCACGTCGCAAAGGTCACCCTGCCAACCGGGAAGACACTTCGGCTCGCCCTTGTCATCGCACACGTAGTGGCTGTGCTCGCTCTGCACCGCCGGCAGTTCGCACGCCTGACGGAGAGGCTTCTGAGATGAGAAGAGGTTTGTGACCGGTGCATCGAGTGCTCTAGTTTCAAAGCGGTGCAAAGCCAAGCGAATGTAGCAGTGACAATTAAGTTGGGATCTTATAATATTTGACTCTACGTCGTACGTATTATATTTGATCTGGTTCTAGGACTAAATGGTTAGCTCAATTCTATGTTTTATTTATATCTAAATTCTTTTTATATAAGTATATTTATCCTTAATGTCGTGTATGGCGGGGTCAAAATATCCACCACTCTATATCATCCTGTGAGTGTCATATTTTACGACGGAGGGTACTTAGCCAGGATATGGGTTTCGGAATCTTCCACATAACGACTTGATAATAAAATAACCGGCCAATAGCGAGTCGGACTCGCGAATAAAGGGTTCCGTACCATCGTAATACACGTTTCTAGTAGGGAAGCCCCCCTTTAATTTTTAATTTATTTTAATTTTTATTATTTACGGACGGACGGACATACAACGGAGGCTTATTAAAATGGCGCCCGTTGGTTACCTTTTGGGTACGGGACCCTAAAACCTGTGGTAAAATAAAGAACCAACAAGCTAAACGCGTGCAAACGAAGTGAAAGATGCAATCATTTGTCATCATCATTGTAATCATACCTTCATATGCTTTTAGAAGAGAATTTTTACAAGATGATGATCTACAAGTGCAGCAATTAATCGTAGTGTCCTAATTTTATAGAGTCGCGCTGCAATTGGGAAAGTCAATGAGGGCTAATAATATTCTCCTCACCAGATGTCGCTAGTTGACAATGAGGGAAAGTTTTTTGTTACATAATTTCATTTGATTGAGTTAGTTTTAAATAAAAGTTTATCAATTCGTCGTGGATGCTCTCATTGGGAAATAGTCCTAGATCCTATGAGTTATAATGCTGTTAAGGGCTAGGACGCTCTTAATTCTGCTAATGCATTAAAACTATAATTTTTTGTGTCTGTTTAATTGGGTCCCTTTGTGGTTGGATTCACAATTGGACCCGTTAGGTGGCGCTGTTCTCTAGATCGTGAAATCATCCGTGCGGAGCCGGGCGGATCACTAGTATTAGAGAAGACGTTAAATAATAAATCTATACAAATAAATACAATTGAAGTGTCTGTTTGTAATGTCAAAATAGCAGCTTTTTACTAAATATGATATATATATATATATATATATATATATATATATATATATATATATATATATATATATATATATATATATATATATATATATATATATGCATATGAAAGTAACTTAGGCTACTTATATTTTAGAAAAAGAATTAGGGTTCCGCGCAACATAATTAAAACCCTAAATTACACGTGAGCGAAATTAAAAAATTAAGATTATCCTTAACTGATGAGTATGTATGCGCATAATTATGAATGTATGAATGTGAAAGAAGCGAAAAAGAAGTGTCAAAATCGTCAAATGGAAGTCTATAGTCTCTGCCTATCCCTCGGCGTGGCAAGTGTGTGATTTATGTTTTTGTATGTCTATCCATATTGTATACATGAACATTGTTTAAGACTAACTATTGTAAAAATAGTAAAACTAAATCTCAAAGAATATTTATAAGAAAACACAGTTACATTTAATTATTCGAGATGCCGGAGAACCATCTGAGCGTAACGGTACATGCCTGACCTAGCTCAAGCCAGATCGGGACAACTTGCTTTCAAGTGACCCTTGCTTACAAAGAGATAGAATGCTCCACTAATGATACAATGATCAACGGTTTACGGCTAAGGTACTTATAAATAAACTAGCGAATAGGACGAGACTAAACAGATAAATTGACGCAGGTTTAGCAGGTGCATTCAGAATACGTACGTATATACATACATTGTGTGTTTAGTAATATTGTAAGGAAACAAACCAGGATTGGGCAGCAGCGTCTTCCTAATAATAACTAAAAATAAAAACTGCGGTTGCCAACACGCTTGCCAAGCGTGGCAACTATTGCAAATATCCCCCCTATGAGGCAATCTATGGGGGAGGCCTATGTTCAACACTGGACTTTAATAAGATATAACGGTAAGGGTAACGGAGTATAATAATAGATCATCGAATAGTTAGGTGTTTGGCGGCGGGTTAAGAGAATCCATCATTCAATTACAGTATAGTAAAAGGCGACAGTGGAAAATGCCAGAAAGACGGCGAAGAGCGACAATGGGAAGCCCTTAGATTTGTTATATCCAAATATAATTAACTTTTCAAAAAGTCCAATATAGGTACAGATGTTTTTCAAATAATGTAAGTCAATTTCAAGCAAATATTGGAAAGCAAAGCGGGTAACATTGATAAACACTTTCATACTAAATGATAACGATACAATACGATAATATAGTTATTAAATTAAATTTTATTTTTAAATGAAACTTGTATTAACTTTAGTTTTCTTATGTCCGCTAATTCATCATCCAGTATTGAAATTTTACACAAAGTATTTGTAAGAATATCTACTTCGTAATAACGTATCTATACAAATAAATTAAATTGAAGTATCTGTTTGTAATGTCAAAATAACAGCTTTTCACTAAATGTATATGAAAGTATATACGGTACTTAAAACAAAAACACAATTTTTAAAATTTTTGTCTATCTGTCTGTCTGTCTTTCTGTATGTTCCGGCTAATCTCCGAAACGGTTGGACCGATTTTGATGGAACTTTCACTGACAGATATCTGATGATATAAGGAGTAACTTACGCTACTTTCTAAGAAAAAGAATTAAGGTTCCGCGCAAAAAATTAAAAACCTAAATTACACGCGGCCGAAGTCGCGAGAACAGCTAGTAAGTAATAAAAAATTGCGATTAAAAACGGGCTCCAAAGCGTGGCAACTACGACAAATATCCCCCTTATGAAATAGTCTACGGGGAGGCCTATGTTCACCGGTGGAGTTTAATAGACTGCAACAGTAACGGTAACAGTAGTTTCCTTTTAACTGTGTAGTCGGGGTGTAAGAATATCCATTACCCCATATCATCCCGTGGATGTTATAAGAAGCGACAGAAGGAAACTGGACCAGAAGTTGTGCAGTAGCATCTTCCTGATAACAACTGAATAGCAACTTGCAAGCGTGGCAAATGAAGCGGGGGTACTTAGGATAGATTGTAACGATGATGATGATGATGATGATGAATTCCTTTCAATTAATTTTACTTTAACAGGCAATATTAAAACCAAGGAGAAGAGTAACGTTTTTCAGGTGTATATATTATCTTTGTGCATACAAATTTTGTGCCGATAGCTTAGTCGTTATATTTTGATGTATTTTGATATAGATTAACCTCATTTTTATAACAATTATAACCCAATGATTGACTACTGTTGCAATTTGTTGGTAAAAGCAGTGACTAAGATTGACATAAGCTTTGTCACTCTTGCCTTGAAATTACCAAATTGTATTATGTATGTATTATTTACGGTTCGAAAAATGAAAATTATAAAGTAGACAACAAAAACAACAACTTTTATTTCCTGCAACTTTGATAAAAACACCTTTCAACTTCATGCAGTAATCCGCCATAACGCCCTTTTTAACCGACTTAAAAAAGGAAGCGATTCTCAATTCGAGTGTATTTTTTGTGGTTTGTGTGGGTATATGAGCAACACACTGCTGCCTATCTCCTGATTTGTTTTCCTCTTTCGCCTCTTATCGACGGACTCAACACCCACGTAATTATATTTTTACACCAATGGTGGAATCGTGCTTACTTGCCAAATGGTATACTATACTATACTATACGTGGTAGTCATGCTGCAGCTATATTAGTAGTATAGTTGGAGCACGAATAGGTCGGCTCAACCGGTAAAGGGCCAGGCTCTCACAGAATACCAGCAAACATAGCAGCTTAACGCTGCTGTGTTTCGTGTAGTGAGTATAGGGAACCGGAGACCCCTTTAACTGGAAACAAAGCATTCCATTTTCGACCTCACGGGTGACAACGCATCTGCATTTTGATTCATAGTCGAGGATAGATGTAGATGTCTATGGGCCACAGCAACCACTTACCATCAGGTGGACTGTGTGCTCGTTTGTTACCCTTATCCTATAAAAAAATGGGAAAATGGGGTCAGCTAACACACGGGCATGCATAAGCTTTTAACCACATTGAGTAACAGTAACACTTGAGGGGCTACACGGTAAAACATTTAAGGGAATAAAACTCATAAATGCAGTAAGGTCCATTATTTTTAAAAATAACTTATTTTTTATAAAATGTGAAACTATCTTTTATCAATGATTATAAAATGCGATGACTGTCGCGACCAAGTTGTTTTAAATTTGCCGTCACATTCTTTTGAATTTCGATCTCAACGCCGTTAGTTAAATGATAAAACACTATTAATTTATCTTGATAAGAGTTTTCTTTCAGTTAATCTATTGTTGGAAGGTTTCATCGTGATCAACAACCGTAATATAGATAGAAATAAAAGGAAAAAGCATTGCGTTAGAGGTTTTTCGTTACTTTCAAGTGTTGCGTACTAAATTCAACAAAACGGAACATGTGAATCACTCCCGTGTCTCTGTCACAGAATATTCTTTCTGAATGTTTCATGTGACGGTTATTTTTTTATAAAATAAGGGTGACAATGACAAGTCAGCACACAGTCCTCCGGATGATAAGTAGATTCTGTGGTCTAAACATTTACGTCTATCTTCGGTTAAGAGTCAAAATGTAGACGCGAGATTAACACTTATAATGATTTAAAATTTTAAATTTTTACAGCCTTCAAATAAAAAAAGAATCATCGAAATCGGTCCACCCAGTAAAAAGTTATGAGGTAACACACATAAAAAAACATACGGTCGAATTGAGTGCCGTCTCCTTTTTTGGAAGTCGGCAGGAAAAGGGTCTCCAGTTCTCTACACTCACTATACGAAACACAACAGCATGAATCTGTTATTTCACGCTGGTAATCTATGAGAACATGGTCATTGCCCGGTCGAGCCGACCCATTCGTGCTACAACCATAATATAACTACAGCGTGGCTCTATCACGTATTTTGGCATAGTTACAATTAAAAAATGAGATTCCTAAAAACTACGTAACCTAGATAGTTTTGGGGGCGAAAGAGAAGTTGAAAAAAGTTTTAAGATCGTCGTAATGAGTATGCTTTTAATAATCTTATTAGCACCAATTGCAAAAATGTACTATAATTCATTTTGTGATTTTATTTTGACGAAACATTTTTCGGAATAAGAGCTTCAAAACTTTTGTCTTCTCTTAAAACAATTAGTGTTTTAATTCTACGCGTTTGGATCAAAGAGAATACAATTACTACGTTTTAGTATGGATAAATAAATGACAGTAAACCAGTAAACATGCTGTTTTACTATTAACACAGATTATGTTCACATCTCGAGAAACCCGAGTAATAAGTTAATTTTCTAGCACAGATGAAGTTCTAGAATCTAGATCTAGTTACTACGTCTATTTAAGACCATAATTTTTAATAACACGTTTAATTAACCCGTTTATTTATTTAACTTTAGCTGGAATGGCAAATAAAAAAGAGGGCCGATTATACCGACGCAATTACGCGTTTTTACATTTAAGGCATTTTAGGAACGTAACTTGCCTGTGAGTGATGATGAAAGTTACGCATTGCGGCTAAATGAACCAATTAAATAAATTTAATAAATACATTTTCTTTCTAAGTAAATACACTCCTTATTATTTTTTAATTATGAAATTGGCTAAATTATCTTTTTCTACGTGGTAGAGACATGCTGCAGCTATATTAGTAGTATAGTTATAGCGCGAATGGGTCGGCTCAACCAGGGAAGGATCACGCAAGAACGCACGAAAATAGCCACTGCTGTGTTTCGTATGATGAGTGTAGAGAACCGGAGACCCCTTTTACTCGAAAAGAGGCATTCCATATTAGTCCTCACGGGTGATAGCGCATTTTGATTCTTTATTGACGATAGATGTAGATGTCTATTGGTCGCAGCAATCATTTACCATCAGGTGGACTGTCTGCTCGTTTGTCACCCTATCCTATAAAAAAAACTCTACCTACGTCGATGAGACAAAATGTGAAAGATATTCTTAGCTTAGACGCAGTTCGTAACAACTGCGAAATGAACACACACTTTAAGAGAAAAAACAAACGTTAAGAAATAATTTATAAATGTACTTTTTTTGCTAGGGTTATAGTAAAGAGAAAGAGAGCAACCTTAAGCATTAGGCTTTTTTCTATTTGAACTGATTTTTAATGATTTTTTGAGATCTGACCAGTAGTTTTTGAGTTATCCTTAACATTTATATTGAAGTCCGTTGTACAAAATTTTTAATTTCACCACTTGTCACTCAACGGTTTCTTAGAAACGGTCGACAGTTTAAGCTCCTTGACCTCGAATTGTTTTTTGTTCTCTCCTTAAGTCAGGATGGATAAGCAAAGACAGCGTCGCTGACTCACGGCCACTTTCTAATATGAGCGCGAGAAAGCAACAAGAAAGTGTGCCGCGAGGAAACATCACAGAGAAAACATTGCTCTCGGCCTGTTCCTAAGAAATGTTAATAGAATAAAAATAACTTTATGATATAAATTTCGGTTTTGCTCGGTTAAGCCGCGTCTCCACCAAAGTTTTGTTACCAACTTTTGTGTTGTCAACACGTGTTGGTGACAAATGTTTCTGTAATTACCTAGTGTTGGCAACAAAACTTGAAACAATGTCGGGAACCGTGTTTCCATTTTCGGCGGCAACATTAAAGGAATATGCTTCTTGCAAACATTTGTTCCCTCGGTGGAGACGCTTGTGTAAAATGTCTCCAATTTGTCGACAACATCGGAAACAAATGTTGGTTACTTTTGTTGAGTTGTAAACAGTTGGAAACATAAATGTTGTCAACATTTTTGGTCGACTTATTAATGTGGCGTTCTTTAGATTAAAGAGTATCATCAAAGACTACTTATTTTATTAATTCTTTGATTTCTCAAAAAAATCCTAGTTTTTCGGATGAAATATACACTTTTTTTTATACAATTAGGGTGACAAACAAGCACACAGTCCACCTGATGGTAAGTGGTTGCTGTGGCCCATAGACATCTACATCTATCTTCGTTTGCGAATTAAAATGCAGATGCGTCGTCAGCCGTGAGGACTAAGATAGAATGCCTCTTTTCCAGTAAAATGGTCTCCGGTTCTCTACACTCACCATACGAAACACATCAGCATTGATCTGCTATTTTACTCTGGTATTCTGTGAGAGTGTGGTTCTTCCCCGGTCGACCCGACCCATTCGTGCTACAATTATACTATTAATGTAGCTGCAGCATGGCTCTACCACGTAAAAATAGACTAGATCGTCGCATCGCCCTCTGTCTTATTTTTTATAGAATAAGGGTGACAAACGAGCACACAGTTCACCTGATGGTAAGTGGATGCCGTGGGCCATAGACATCTATATTTATCCTCGATTAAGAATAAAAATACATATGAGTTGTTACCCCTGAGGACTCTGGAGACCCTCATTCCTCCAGTCCTCAACACTCACCATACGCTGGTCATCTGTGAGAGTGTGGAGTGTACCCCGGTCGAACCGACCCATTCGTGCTACAACCATAATACAGCCGCAGCGTGGCTCTACCACATTTAAGCTCTGTATCTGTTTTTGGAACAAAATTCCTTATCGGGTGGTACGAAATTAGCGGATGGGGGCTAAGCGAGAAAAAGTGTAAGATTTTTCTGTCACGACCCTTTCTGACGGAGTGTAAACGGCCTTGGCGGCTATAAGGAAGCGAGATGGAATAATGCTTATCTCCTTCGCACTTTTTTTTATCTTGTCATGAAAGAAATATTATTTTATATTAAATGACGTTTTATTTTAATAGACGCTAGTAATTCATTTATTTGTATCTGTCAATCAATAATATAATATGTTTAATAGTATTATACTACAATAGGGAACTTTGTTCCAACCGAGTGTCCACGACACTCACGCATGATTTTTTTATTACCTGTTATTAACGTTTCAGCACAATCGGTTCAGTCAGACAGACAGACAAACATTTTAAAAATGGTTATTTATGATCATCAATTATAGTATACAAATAACCCGCTTAGCTCAAAAAGGCAGTATTACGGAAGCATTTTGGAACCTCCTTTAGTTAACGTTCGTTTCAATACAATATTTATTTTCATATCTGTGTCAATTAATGAATGAATCTAGTTTTTGCGGACTTTATCGCATTTAATTAACCTCGTATTTTAAACTGACGTAACGAGGCTAATTTTAAACTCAAAGTAGCTGTGGTTGACCATGACATTGGGACGTCGAACACCTCAGTCCCCCGTGACCATGGGTGTTGTAAAGTACTCGAAACGTCGGAAATCTATACATCTCTAATATCAAACTAGCTACCGTATTTTGCGCTAAGAGGGTAATTGCATGTTAATGACGTCATGAATAACCATTTTTAAAACTTTTGTTTGTCTGTCTGTTTGTCTGTCTGAGCTAATCTTCGAAAATGCTGGACCGAATTTAATGAAACTTCACAAACAGGTAAGAGCAATACAAGGAGTGATCTAATTTTTTATATTTAGATACGCTGTGACCGCATCACCTAGAATCTTGGATAGGTACTGGGTTCGAATTCCAGCCGTAGCCGACATTTATACAAAAACGTAAATTGTTACCGCCGCTTTATATGGTCTGCTGCCGCTGATAAATGTTTACGACCTTTGAAAATGCCTTAAAAAGGCGAATCCGGTCATGTTGCAAATGAATCTATAATATAAATAAAATTGAAGTATCTGTCTGTAATATTAAAGAAACTAACTTCCATTAAGCTCAGGGAATAATTGCGTGCTAATAAGACAAAAATAACCATTATCAATCGAATTTTTGTCTGTCTGTCTGTCTGTCCGGGCTAATCTTTGGAGTAAATGCACAGATTCTGACGAAAATTTACGAACAGATAGAGAGCAATGGCAGGAGGGATCCAGGCAATTTTTCCGAAGATTTGACCATTTAATTATTCAAAAAAAAAACGAAAAATCAATCAATAAATGGTCTTTGATTGTCTTAAATCGGAATAACACAACCCATCCAGGAGAAGCCGGGGCAGGTGGCTCTTCTCTACACATAAAAATTAATTGATGTCCGTTATTCTCGCTATTCTCAAAAACGGCTTGATTGATTTTGATAATGGTTTTTGTGTTTCATTTGAAAGCTGGTGTTTCTCATGTGGCAGTATTGAATAAAACTACTTTTACGGATTTTTTCGCGTTTTAATTAACTTATTTTTCTTATTTTTATTAATTCCCGACGTTTCGGGTGCTTTACAGCACCCATGGTGACGGGGGACTGAGGTGACTGACGTTCCGATGTCAGAGTTAATCCGGAGCACCTCAAGCTTTTTTAATTATTAATTTTGGTCCGATCTACGTAGAATGAACTTAATGTGTCTTGAAGTATTGCCGTGGTATGCTTGGGTTTGGTTTTAATTTTATTAATTACAGGATCTCAAGCAAGTGGTAGTACCCAGCCTCCCTCTCTATTGAAATTAGGACGTTTTTTTTTTATAATTTCAATAGCCACACGTATCATTCTTGGCAGGAATCGAAGGAATAGAACTAGTTTTATTCAATGTGTAGTGATCGCGTAAATATAAAAAATCATTATTTGATCAATATTTTTTGACTAATCCTTATGAATGCGTATTTAATTGACTTCAACTACATTGATGATGTCCTCATTTTATTTATATTGAAGTCGGTTTTACAAAAATTTTAATTTTACCACTTCTTGTTATTACTGCTAAGGAGGCATTCTAACTTAGTCCTCTAGGGTGACAACACAAGTGAATTTTTATTCTTAATCGAGGATAGACACAGATATCTATACTCTTAAATAAATGTTTAAGTTATCATTGGTTACATTCGCCATATGGTGGTAAAAAATTCTATTACCCGATCTCACTCGCAAGCTAGCATGTTGTATGAGTCGAGAAAAGAAATACGAGTAAGATATATGTGTGGCTTCCGAGGGATGTGTGTAGAAGTATTATGGGAGCAGACCGTGTGGTAGTAAAGTAGTAAAATTACAATTGTCGTGTCAATCACTATTGTTTTATAACTAGGCAAATCAATTAAGTATATATAGAAAAAATTAAAATGTCAAAGGAGTATTTAATCTAAAGAACAACAAGTAAATATAAATGTTTAAAGCATGACCATGTCAAGTTAATTAACGGGGTAAGAAAGAAGGAATTACCCAGATCGGTACCGGGAGACGGAGTCAAAAGTGCGAGACGTCTAGTGCTACCATCATCAACCCTAACAAGTATATTGCAAATTCTACCCTTTTGAGAGACTTATATGGCTTCTGTATGTAAGAGTTCGAAATATCAAAATCAATGACGAAGAGCAGCGTTTAATACACATCGGTTTCGTCATCAGCAACAGTAATACCTATGCTGCTATTTTACGCTGGTATGCTGTCAAAGCGTAGTGCATCCCTGGTCGAACAAACCCATTCATGTAGTAGTAACCATACTACACCCGCAACATGGCTCTACCACATTTATTGTATAATCAGATAATTATTTACATTTGTTTTCAATAAAAGTTCCAAATCTTTAGATGTTAAAACACGTTCCGATTGGTTGCGGCTTACTCGTAAAATTATTCAACGTAATCCTTTTTACCTTTTAAAGATGTTACTCCACAGTAGGATTTTTTCCTGTACCGTGGAGAGGTAACCCTCTCGTAACGTACATAAACTATGCAAAAACATATATTCAGACTAAGAACTATTATTTGTAGGCCATACAGAGATTTGTTCCGTGCGGGATTCGAACCCACGACCAGACGTTTAGCCACTGCGCTACGGAGCCGTCAAATGTAAAGTCAATCAACCAAGCGTAATAATGGTACCGTGTTTCGTATAGTGAGAGTCCTTAATCAAGAATAGATGTAAGTGACAATTCCATCACAGCCTTTGGTCTATAGTCCACTGCTCAACATAGGCCCCCTTAAATTGCCTCATAAAGGGGATATTTGACATAGTTGTCACGCTTGGCAGGCAGGTTGATGACCGCAGGTTTTTATTTTCTGGATTGACGCTGCTGCTCTCTGTCCCATTATACCTGGTAGAGCCATGGTGCAACTATATTAGTGATATATATATAGCACGAATGCGTAAAATAGCAACTTAAAGCTGCTGTGTTTCGTCGTATAGTGAGTGGAGAGAACCGGAGACATAATGGTAAGTGGTTGGTGCGGCCCATAGACATCTACATCTATCCTCGTTTGCGAATGAAAATGCAGATGCGTTGACACTCTCCAAAAGGGTCTCCGGTTATCTACACTCAACATACGAAACACAACAGCTTTAAGTTACTATTTTACGCTGGTGTTCTAAGAGAGCGTGGTCCTTCCCCGGTCGAGCCGACGCATTCTTGCTACAACTATACTATTAATGTAGCTGCAGCATGGCTCTACCATGTAAAAACGGATATACTTACACCGCCACTACAGGGTAGGTGTGTCTATAGGCCACAGCATTAGATTACTATCAGGCCGACTAGATTCTTGTTCGTTACTCTTACTTACATAGAAATATATTTTAATTACTACCTATACGAGTATATAACGAACAACAAACAAAGCTGAAAAAGCAAGAGTGGCGGCACATTTCATATGAAAAAATCTCACCTGTTTCTTCCATTTGGGTAGATATTTAGCCGGAACTACGACCGGTATCACACAACATAGTACAGCTAAAAATATAAGATGCTTCATATTTAATCCATTTACTATCAACGAACAAATATTTATAACTGAACTTAATAAAATTTGAAAGTTCTAAGATTTTTGACGATCACAACTATCTCTTGATGGGATCTTATTGCGTTACGGTAAAATCTCAGTGCGCAATGGTGCGCGTGCGCAGGCAGAAGAGGTACTGTTATGCTGTGTTATTGAACTTGACTTTAGAGGGGCTACTTTCGCCGGAATCGCTTTTTACTAGGCTAGGAAACGAGCGGGGAAGAAACTGTGCGTAAATATTTGTATTTTATTTCACATTTTCTATTTTTGTCGTTGCGAAAATATTTCAATTAATATACATTCAAATGAGAAAGAAAGAAGTTTCATTTGAAGCTATAAATCTTTCAATCTACACATAATGTTAGAAAATTTCTTCTTATAAAATGTTAAATTATCTTTCTCCAACATTTAATAGCCTTCTGTTTCGACCACAGATTAGGGGGTAATCTGTGGTTTCGACTAAATAATCTAGTCATTGATTACCACGGATAAATAATACTTCTTACTAACCATCGAATACTCTCTGCAATAAGCTTTCGCATGAATTTAACTGAGTATGTAGAAATATAAAACTGATTTTAGTAAAGCGGTTTCTACAAACTCATTTAAAATAGCGCGCCATTCGCGTGACGTCATTATTCACTTCGTTCCTACTCGCGGCCAGCCGCAGCCCGCTGTTCGGTATCTTAATCTTTTAATAACCGAAACAGTTCATACAAAATTCATTTAGTAAGTAAGTACATGTTTACTACATATAAAATTAAATAAGGATAGTACCTATTTAATATAACATATTCTTACCTGTTTATTTTGTCTCCACGTATTTCTGCACTGGAATAATTTGCATTATTTCTGTAAAATTTGTCCACCATAAAAGTATCACGAAAGCTTTTCAGATTCGCCTTCGGAAGCCTTTGGAAGATTGTCAGATTGAGCTTTAACAAATCCGGATTCCATGCCATTTTAAAATTACCTTAATAATATAAATAACCTTACAAAATACTTTTAATTTCAAAACAGGTAGGTAGTTTACAACCGCAAACAGTGAATTTTGTTACGATTGAATGCGGTAAGAATGAGAGTTCAACGCGAGCAGAGCGAGAGTGTATGATGTCGTCATAGCTCCTGGCAGCCGCAGAGCGCCGTTTTATATTAAGCGTTTAGAAAACTTGTAGTAATTTCTGGACCGATATGTGTCATTTAAAAACTATGATCATCTACAAAGCATAAGATACGTAACTAAATAGGTTATAGTCCAGAATTCTTTTATATGCGGAAAGCTCAATACGATAGCGGCGTTTATAGGCTTGTGCTCCACGGACTTCGTGTTTTTCACGTGGTTGAAGTATGGTTGAAGAACCACGCTCTCACAAAATGCCAGCGAAAAATAGCAGCTTGCTATTGTTGTTTTTCGGTATAGTTAGTGTAGAGATCCGGAGGCCCTTTTCAGGAAACGAGGCATCCCATCGTAGTTTCTCAGGGGTGTCAACACATCTACATTTTAATTCTTAATCCAAGATAACTAACAACAAGAACTGTGTGCCCGTTCGTCACTTGTGTATGTACATGGGTTTGATGTTATTTGTGTATCAGTGTTAAAATATGTTTGTTGTAGTATTGCGCCCATACTTAGCCACATAATTCATTTATGTTTTGAACAGGGTATTTTTCCATCAGCATTAAAGACTACAATAATTAAACCCCTCCATAAAATAGAAGCTAAATCCGATATTAAGAATTTTAGACCAATAGCCCTAACTCCTACATTTTCTAAAATAATTGAAAAGGCTATATATAATAAATTATATAATTACTTCGAACAGAACAACATCTTTACCGTTGATCAAAAAGGATTCCGAAAGAATATGTCAGTAAGCCTAGCTATCTATGAATTTTTAAGTATGATATACCCAAGAGTGGAATGCTAGACAACCTTCTTACGCCTTGTTCATGGATATGTCAAAGGCCTTTGACTTTGTGGATCATGCAAAACTTTTAAATAAACTTGATATATACGGTGTAAGGGGCAACACTCTCGATTTATTAAATTCGTACCTCAGTGAAAGAACTCAAATCACGGAAATAAGCAAAATTTGTTCCAAACATAAAAATGAAGTACATTATAGATCCAGTCCTAGAAGAGTTATATTTGGTGTCCCACAAGGAAGTATTCTGGGGCCACTACTTTTTATTATTTATATATTTTTTTTATAGGATAAGGGTGACAAACGAGCACACAGTCCACCTGATGGTAAGTGGTTGCTGTGGCCCATAGACATCTACATCTATCCTCTATTACAATTCAAAATGTCGATGCGTTGTCACCCGTGAGGACTAAGATGGAATGCCTCATTTCCAGTAAAAAGGGCCTCCGGCCACCTGCACTCACCAAGCGAAACGTAGAGGTGAACCTCTACTTCACGCTGGTTTTCTGTGAGGTCGTGGTACCACCCCGGTTCGAGCCGGCCTATCCGTGCGACAGCAAAAGCTGCCGCGTGGCTCTACCACTGTTAAAATACCTACCTAAATGACCTACCTAAATCTACTAAGAATCGGATGATATTATTTGCAGATGACTGTACGGTTATTTATAATAATGAAAACGCCATAAATAGTAGCTTAAAGTCAATAACTGAGTGGCTACAAAACAATAATTTAATAATAATGAATATAGATAAAACTAAGATAATGCAAAAGATAAAGATATAATAAATGCAACAAAAAACTAAACATAGTTTTAATACACAAATTCAATATAATGACAAAGAAGTTCAAATAACAACAACTACAAGGTTTCTTGGCGTTCACATTGATGAAAATCTGAAATGGCAAAGCCATATAGAATTCGTATGCAAAAAAGTGACAAAGTCGTCTTAAAAACCTATATATGCTAGCAAAAAAGTCAGTCTCCCCACATTACTTGTGGCTTATCATGGTTATGTTGCGTCCAGGCTTAGATATGGAATAATATTTTGGGGAAACGCCACTAACTGGGATAAAGTATTTAAATGTCAAAAAATGTGTATACGTGCTATGTGTGGTTTAAAAAGAACTGATAGCTGTAAAGATTATTTCATGAAATTAAAACTACTTACCGTACCATCACTATAAATATTTGAAATAGCTTTATTTATCAGGCAATATCCATCACTATTTAAATTAGAGATTTCGAGATTTCGCAATAGAAGCAGATTATATAATAACCTTGGTAGAACATACAAAACTACCTTGTATGGAAAAAGTGTGTTTGCTATGGCTCCAAAGATATACAATAAGATTCCGAATAACATCAAAGAGTGTAATGATATACAGATTTTCAAAGATAAATTGTTCCACTTTCTAACTGAGCATTCGTTTTATTCGATCGATGATTTTTTGCCGAGTGTCAGAGATAATAAAAATCTAACGGATACTACATAATTTTATCAAAATTAAAGTTATATATAAATTAAACTTATTTTTATAATGTAAATGAATGTTTTGATACAAATATTATTTAATTTGATTTTCTATATAATTTTATTATATTTAATTTTCTTTTTCTATTATTGTAATAATATAATTATTATTATAATTGTTCTTTCTTTGACATGACAATGCGATTGTTAATTTAATTAATTTATTCATGTAATCTAATAATAATCCCGGCTGGTCGTTGCTGCTGGTGATAAGAGGGCTGGTTCTTTCCTCGCTCAAAGGCTAAGTATAGCCATTCAGCGGGGAAACGCAGCGAGCGTTCTTGGCACGATACCGCGGGGAGTAGGACTATATGATATTTAAGTTTCTAGTTTTAGTTTTTTTTTAATTATTATTATAGTTTTTAGTATTGTAGATAAAAATAAGTATTATGTTAATAAATCTAATAATATAATTTAATATTTTATAATTGCTACGCCCAAACCGGGTTTTAAATGCGGACTATTTTTTTAAAACACATCTATTGTTACCATTTGATTGCAATAAAGATTATGAATTATAAATTATTCTATAAAAAAAAGAATATTTATATTTTACAGTCGGTAAAATATCACCAGTATATATTGACTACATATAATATCGCGTAATAAAACATTTTATTGTTTTAAAATTATAGGACACACTGTTTTCGTGGCCCAAACGCAACATAATCTAGACCACTGCATGCTGCTACAAAGATGCACTAAGAGCCAATCGCAGAGGTGTACAAGTGACAGAAACAAATTCCATTCAATATGGAGCATTAATATCCAAACGCAAAATAAATATAACTGTAACTTTCGAATTGAACCGGGTCAACAAAAATTGGGAAAAAATAACGTCATTTGGGTAAAGGTGCTGAGACGTTTAATTATACGGATGGTTTTGAGACAATACCTATTTTTAGGATGGGCATCTTGCCCGTGTGTATAGAAAAAACTAAGATACCAGAAAAATCTACGGCTTTTTATTCCATTGCAAAAAACGAGGTTATGAATTTGTAAATATTTTTTTATAATACATAATCGTGTTGTTGCCGTGTAAAAATATTCACTACCACATATCATAATGCGGGTGTCGTAAGAGACGTCAGAGGGAAACTGAAACGAGAGACGGGCGGCACCATCTTCTTGTGAACTCAGAATTATAAATAACTTCGAACCCTTCTCAAGTGTGGCAACTTTGGCAAAATCTCTATGAGGCAATCTATGGCGGAGGCCTATGTTCAGCAGTGGACCTTTATAGGTTGTAATGGATAATAATAATAATAATGTCTTCCAAACCGAATTGCGGTCACGCCGGCCAGCCTCAACGGAGACTAGCCATCAGCGCAGGACAGAATTATAGTGCCCAAGTGAATGCGCAAGCACAGGTGCACAGGCTCTCTATTCCCTCGCCCTCATAGTCCGTTGGGACAGTAAACAGTAACAGGACCTACGGCTTTACGTGCTTTCCGAGGCACGGGGGTGAGTCACCGCCAACTTCCTGACTCCGGGCAACTACTGAGAGTTTCTTGATGGAAAAGCTAGCAATAACTGTAATGGATACATAATAATGGAATGTATTATTTACAAAGTAAGTATAACCATGCACCGATAAATATTTCAACGACAATATAATTATATATAATTGCAATGAGCTTATATTTTTAATGATCCAAGGGTCTCTTCTATAGTTTCTTATTTCTAAAATAGTTAAGAATACGGCACGTTCTCAAGTACTGAAAATATATAATTTTTTCAATTACTTACACTTACAACTATAGCTTTTCTTATGTATTCCTTCATAGCTGAGTGCGTAGTAAAACCGAAACCGTTACCGATGCAGCCTATTAAAGTCCACTGCTGAACACTGGCCTCCCCCGTGGATTACCTCTTAGGAGGATATTTGCCATAGTTGCTACGTTGGCAAGCGGGTTGGGAATTAATATTTGTCATTAGGAACGCCGCTGCCCATCTACTGATTTGATTCCGTCTGTCACCTCTTACGACACCCACGGGATAATATGGAGTATTGAACATTTTGAGACCGCCACTACACAGTAAGTACCGTAGTAAAACCGTTACAATCAATAACATTTATGCTGGTGCGGGTCGAACCGACATTGCTTTTCTGCTATGAAACGTAAGGTTGGCAAGAAGCCAATAGGTACTCTTACCGCGCTGTCGTCACCTGCTACAATATATATGATTGTAAGTCAAAGGTCACTGGGGTATAAAGAAAAAAATCATCTAATATTTTAACCATTTTTGAAAAAATAATATTTAAGATTGTTTTGAAAAAAAAAATAGCATTACAACGTTCCCATTATGATAAGTGTTTGTTCCTCTTTTTTCTTTCTTTAACAGCCTCTTTTATTATTCTAAGAACAGCCTATGAAAGTCCACATCTAAGTATTAGGGAAGGCTTGTCCTAAATCGTCAAGCTTGACAAGTGGATTGACGATTGCAGTAGCTGACCTCTGGCACCTTCGACACTGAGTGCTGCCCATAACCTTGGGCAAAAAATAACGATATATCGAAATATCGATATTTTCTCATAAAAATGTCGATTAAAATCGTCGATATTTTAATCACGATATATCGATATTTATTTTAGAGTATCGAAGTCGTATCAATTTCTATACATTTTAAGGAGCTACAATAGCATTCATGTGTGGTTGTCGTATTTTTTTCGTCGCCCAAGCGACAGTAATACAAAATTTCATGTTTTATCCTTACATCGTGCAAATGATGACGCTATATCGATATTTATCACGCGATATACATCGATACTACATAAAAATACCGATTCGATATATATCGATATATATTTCCCCTTGCCCATCCCTAGCTGCCCATCACCGATCTGAGTATTGTGTCTGTCGTAGACGACTACCTCTATATGAGCGCCGCGCTGGCGCACCGCCGTCGCCGTGAATTTATGTCGACGCGTCGCCGCCGCTGCGTGAAGAACGCAGCGCGCCATCGCGACGAGTCGCAACTTCCTTTCCCGCTCACACGCGTGACCGTATTAATTCGCCTTGTCGCCTCACCACGCTCGTCGCTCACTCAGTCGAGTGGAATATTTCACCGAGTGAACGTGTATTGTAGTGTGATGTTAACAATGGTAGCAACCTCGACTGTTGCACGTATGGGCCGGCTCAAGCCGGGGTGGTACCACGACCTCACAGAATACCGAAGTGAAGTGGAAGATCTGCTTCTACGTTTCCTCTGGTGCAACAAAGCAACCCCTGCCACGTGACTTTCTGCAACATCAGGGGACTTCACTCGAACCTAAACGCCGTCCACTACCATCTCGATACGGCGAACCCGGAGTTGCTCTTTCTGACCGAGACGCAGTTCTCCTCTCCGGCTGATACTTCGTATTTCTCCTATCCGGGGTACAAATTGGAACACTCCTTGTGCCTCGGGCTCGAGTTTGCGTATATCAAAGAGGACATCTGTTCTCGACGCCTCGACAGTCTTGAAGTAACTCTCCATCCTTTGGCTATACGTAGACAGCGACGACCATCCGCATGTTTACGGGTGCCTCTATAAGTCCCATAGCGGTAATACCCAAACAGACCGATTCATCGACCACGTCCAAATGGCTACAGATTCTTTGCTACAGCAGATCCCATCCGCAGAGATTGTGATCCTCGGCGATTGTAACGCCCACCACGCCGAATAATCGGTTCATGTTTAACCGATCATGCGGGGAGATCTGTTCTTGATTTTGCCTTGTCATGTGGTCTGACACAACTGGTAACTTCACCTACGCGAATTACAGATGTGGAAGATCATGCACCTTCCCTGTTGGATCTTCTGCTGACCTCTCATTCAGACAGATATCAGGTCTCCGTCCACTCTCCTCTTGGATCCTTAGATCATTGTCTAGTCCGGAGTGTGGTGCCACTCACACTAACATCGCGATTGCATTCTGCAGGCTGGCTAAAAAGGCGACCGCTCAGACCCGTCTAGCTGTGCTTATCGCCATCACCTTGTTCTCCAAAATAATGGAATTCATTATAAACTGCCAGCTTATGCGGTATCTTGAGGATCACCAGCTGATTAGTGAACGCCAATACGGTTTTCGTCGGGGTCGGTCAGCTGGTGATTTACTGGTCTACCTGAATCATAGATGGGCGGAGGCATAAGTCCAAGGGGAGGCATGAGCCGTTAGTTTGGTCATTGCGAAGGCCTTCGATCGGGCTTGGCTCAAAGCGCTTCTTTCGAAGCTCCCTTTCTATGGGTTTCCAGAGAAATTGTGCAATTGAATCACCAGCTTTCTTGCAGATCGGAGCATCTCCTCAGTTTCAAGGCACTCCCCTTGTTGCCTCGGCCAGTATCGGAATTTTCGGCGTCGACATATCGAGTGACGTGCAAGTTTCGTGATCGCTTGGAAGAGAAGGCCAAATTGGCCTCTAAAACGCTTTGCGTGCTCAGCAGAGCGGGACAGTATTTCATGCCGGCACACCGCCTGCAAGTTTACAATGCGCAGGATCGGCCTCACATGGAATACTGTTCCCATCACTGGGCTGGGACTCCCCAGGGCTTTATTAAAAATATAACTAATATAGCTATAATATAGCTAAAATATAATATAGCTGTTTTTGGTACCAGCAATATGGTTTTCTTAATTTTTTTTAAGAAATCTCTTCCTGATAAAACAATATCTAAGGCCCACGATCAGCCACGCCGCGCCGCCGCAACGCCGCCGCCGCCGAGGAAATTTTGAGGCCACGCCGCCACCATGGAATTGGCCTTCGGCGCTCATATCTAATTGGAAGTCATAAAATGTTTTTAACATTTGCCATTAAATGTATGATTAGAACTCCAGAACATTTAATATATCTAAAGAACTAAATGAAACTATTCTTCTACTACAAGCGAGACCTGCTAGAAGTACTTATTTACTTCCTAGGTCTCAACATTTTTCTATAAATGTATGAATATTGTTTATGCCAAAACTTAACATTTAAAACTTGCATTCAAAACGCTCCTCTCGGTGCGTTCATCTGATTGTATTTAGGTCACCGCCTGGCTCCCTTTCCCGTGCGCGTCTCTCCGCTCACCCTCGGACGCCTGACGTGTGGGCGATCAACGGGTTTTGACGGCTTGGGCCGGCGGGACTCGTTTTTTTGCACGTGGCAGCGGACGCATGCGCTCAACTTTGAGGTTATGGTTTGAGGTTACGCTGCCGAAAGTAGCATTTTTATTATTAAATATGTTATAAATTACATAAATGCAGTGAAAAATACAGTGTGTGTAACTTCACTTTTGGTGTGTCCTTGTGTTTTCGAAGTGTATTGTGTTGTGACCTTGAAAAGGGTTGCTTGTGTGGCATTTTAATATCGTACGAAGACATTTTTCCTTTGTCGGTTAGAACGCTAAAATTTGTGACCCGAGAGGAGATCGCGTTCGTCTTCGATTATAATTTTGTGCTAAGTGACGTTAGACTTGAGTTCACATAAAGGTGAACGCCCACTGGAGTGTTCGCACATTGTGGAGCAGAGCAGCGCATGTCGGTCTGCTGCCCGATTACATCGGTGACGTCAGGTTACATTTACACACTTTCTCACACCCCTTACACCCACCTACTTACCACTGACGGCACCTTGTGGTCGACCCTACCTCCGGAACTCGGTAAGTTTGTGTGTTTTTCCAGCCATTACATAATAATTATCCATAGGCCATTTGCGCCCGAACCCTCTGGTTGCCCGTCGAGTGGGCTACTCATGGGCCCTAGTCCAGTCGACTTCTATCGGGGCAACTGAGGGCCGTAATAAATGTAATGAATAAAATCTCATCTGGTTGGGCTGAATAATTATATAAGAGGAAATGATAAATTACTATTATTCTCTAGATTCCTCTTGATAGGTCTTAAAACTCTGGAATCTTAATCACTTGGATTCGGGACTTATTTGGATTTTCAAGAAACTAACTTCGGGCTGTTTTCTACTTAAAATATTTTGTTTTAATGATTACTATTTTTTTATTTAATTAAAAAAACGTTACCGCCACACTATGATTTTCAAATTGCACAAGGACAAACATCCAGAACCGGAACAATTATTTGTAGGCCATACAAATACTTGTTCTGTGTGGGATTCGAACCTGCGCCCCCCCGCGCAGCAACTCATTGCTAAGCCACTGCGCCACGGAGCCGTCATTATTTTATAGAGCTAAAATGATTAAATTTATTATATCATCATCATCATCATTAAAGCCTTTCATAAGTCCACTGCTGAACATAGGCCTCCCCCAAGGAATGCCACAAAGCACGGTCCCGAGCCACCTGCATCCATCGACTTCCTGTATGTCTTACCAGGTCATCACTCCATCTAGTAGGGGGTCGCTATACACTTCGCCTACCGGTACGAAGCTGCCACTCGAGAACCTTTCTTCCCCATCGGTTGTCGGTTCTTCGAGCTATACGGCCGGCCCACTGCCACTTCAGCTTACTAATCCGTTGGGCTATGTCGGTTACTCTAGTTCTGCTGCGGATATCCTCATTTCTAAGTTTATTACGCAGAGAAACCCCAAGCATAGCCCTCTCCATAGCTCGCTGAGTGACCTTGAGATTCCTCATACGGCCAGCAGTGAAGGACCACGTCTCAGATCCGTAAGTCATCACTGGCAACACGCACTGGTTTACAATTTCGTTTTCAAGTTTTGAGGTATGTCTAACGAGAAGATGTGTCGTAGTTCCCAAACACTGCCCAGCCGAGTTTAATCCGACGATTGACCTCTCGGTCAAAGTTGGACTTATCTAGTCGGACTATTTGTCCCAGGTAAACATACTCGTCAACAACTTCGAGCTTAGTGTTCCCAACAAGTACCGGCATAGGTTTGACATGGATTAAAGATGATTTTTGTTTTGTCCATGTTCATCTTAAGACCTATCCGTTGGGAGACACTATTGAGGTCATTAAGCATAGTGCTTAGGTCCTCCAGCGATTCTGCCATAAGGACTATATCGTCGGCAAATCGAAGGTGAGTGATGTACTCGCCATTGATGTTAATACCACATCCTTTCCAGTCCAGTAGCTTGAAAACGTCTTCCAATGCAGCGGTGAAGAGTTTCGGGGATATAACGTCACCTTGTCTTACACCTCTGTCTTCTGTACAATTTGCTGAAAGGTGTGTATGTGGTTCTTGGTACTTAAGCCTTTTCGGAAACCGGCTAGTTCGGGAGGCTGTAAGTCGTCAAGTCTGCGCGCGAGACGTTTCGTAATGACTCTCGAAAACAGCACGTAGACGCGGCTCAGAAGGGAAAACGGTCTGTAGTTCTTCAAGAGAGCGTTGTCGCCTTTCTTGAAGAACAAGACCACCGCACTTCTGGTCCACGCCTCCGGAGTAGTGCCACCATGGAGGACGGAATTAAAGAGCTTCTGAAGGATTTCAAGTACCGGTTTTCCACCCGCATTCAGAAGCTCCGCTGTAATTCCATCCTCGCCTGGGGCCTTGCCGTTTTTAAGGTGCTGGAGAGCCATTCTAATCTCGCTCAGACTGACGTCCGGGATATCTTCGGAATAGTGTCAGATAAGACTCGCTCTTGGGTCGTTACTCACACTTGCGTGTGGCTCCAACGATGACGTCTACAGCTGCCCATAGAACCTCTCAATCTCACTCAAAATCTCAGGTGTCGATTAGGTGCTGAAAACGATTCTGCCACATTCAGTCTTCAGCCTTGACAGTTGGCTCTTTCTGGCAGACAGATCTCTGGCAAAGACTTTGGAGCCTTGGTTCCGCTCGATCGCTTCTTCAATACAAGCTGTATTGAAGTTGCGCAAGTCCCGCCGCATGCATTTGGAGATCTGTCTGTTCAGTTGCCTGTATGCTGTCAAATCTGTTGAAGAATGTAGCTTCATCTCCCGTCTAACAGCCATGAGAGTAAGAGTGTAATCGGAGAGTTTTTGTGTTCTTCTACGGCGAGGCTTGCAGAACTTAGCTCCGACCGCATGGACAGTTTCCACGAGCTTGTCATTCATATCCACTTCATTGCAGTCTTCTAGGCACTGAAAATGGTTTTGTAGCTCGAGTTGAAAGGTCTCGGGACTTTGGAACAGTGCACGAGGGGGACGGAGCGTTGACTTCATTAGACGAGACCTCTCCAACTTAACGTTTAGGTTCAGTGTGCCTCTAACCATTCGGTGATCGCTACCAGTTTTCACCCTCGCGATCACGGAGACGTCACTGAACAGTTGTCGTCTGGTCATCATAATGAAGTCAATCTCATTTTTTGTCGAACCGTCGGGCTTCGACCACGTCCACTTTCTGTGGGGCCGCTTCTGGAAGAAAAAGTTCATCATAAATTCTCCATGAAGTCGGCCAGCTGCTGACCCCTTGGGTTCCGATGCCCTATTCCAAATTTCCCTACTTTCAGCTCACCGTTCTCTCTTGTGCCTAGTTTTGCATTGAAGTCTCCCATTAACACCGTATAGTAGGTTTTGGAGGAATGCATGGCTCTAGATATGTTCTCATACATTTCCTCCACCTCCTCATCGGGGTGTGCCGAGGTTGGTGCGTAAACCTGTATGATCTTCAGCGAATACCGTTTGGTGATTCTGAGTATAAGGTACGCAACCCTCGTCGACACACTCTCAATCTTTACAACGTTGTTAACGAGAGATTTGTGGACGATAAATCCGACACCTCCTTGGGACAGATGGTCGCCCTCCCGGTGATAGAGCAAGTTGCCGGATTCGAGGATTACCGTGTCCTCCCCCTCTCTTCGGACCTCCGATAATCCTATAATATGCCAGCGTAACTTGTCTATATCTTCTTCCAGCTCCACGATCTTCTCGTCAGTCCTCAGGGTGCGTGCGTTGTATGTTGCCAGGTCGTCGTCTTAGATGGCAACCGAACCTCCACCGGAGATTCTTAGCACCCTCTGCCCCGCCGTTACCATGGTCGCCACCGTAGCCAGGAATAGCGGGGCCGCCGGGGACTGGGGGCCGTCTCTTTGTTACATTCATAGGGGGGTATTTGCCATAGTTGCCACGCTTGGCGAGCGGATTGGCAACCGCAGTTTTTTTATTGTCTGTTTGCTGTTATCAGGAAGATGCTGCTGCCCATCTCCTGCCTGTTTCCCTTTGTCGCCTTTTACGACACCCACGGGAAGATATGGGGTAGTAGATATTCTTAACCGCCACTACACGGCAATTTTTACAAATTATATAACTAGCTGTGCCCCGCGGTTTCACCCGCGTCATCACGTGTGTGAGGTGCGCGATATGACCTAGTTCAAGCATTTTATAACGGCTAGGGTTTAAGCGTCGTTCGCGCGCCCAGCCAAGTATTGAATTATTTTAATTTTACATTATCTCTTAAACTATGCGTCCAAATAACATGGTATAAAGAACAAAGTTTATCTTCATAAAATTGTCTTGATGATGAAGTAACTTTCGTTCGTAAGGATAAATAGGCCATGCCTAATAATAACGCTCATAAATCACTTTTAAATTTTTAATATCTTTTTGTCACAAAATACCAAATTATGGCTTATGTATAAGAAATAGACATATGGTATCGCGGACTTTTTTTTAGACGGAGTATAATTCTATATTTTTCTAGAGCATTGTATTTACGTATCCCTAACGATAACACCAGCGTACGCGGATAAATCATTTCGGGAGTGCTTTTTCTTCTGACTTGCTTAACAAATATCCATATTTAAGGCTAGCTGAGTAATATAGCTTAATGCTAGATAGCCTATACTACTCCACATGAATCTGGCTATAATATACAATAAGAAATTTTCAAATCGGACTGGTAGTTCCAGAGATTAGCGCGTTTAAACAAACAAAAAAAAACAAAAAAACTCTTCCGCTTTATTATATTATAAGTATAGATAGATCAAGCGAATTTACACTTTTAGATTGTGTTGGTTAAGTCATTAAAAAAATATGCAACACCTTTTAACTACACAGATATTTTCAACGATTTCTAATTTCCACAGAAAAAAATATAAAAAAAATCTAATCTCTCAATCATATTATATATAAAGTCTGGAATAAGCGAAATAATTGTCGAGTCATAAGATCTGCCTTTTAACGTAGTCAACGCTTATGACACCTACGGGGCGTAGTTGGGTTCTGGTCAGGTCATCTAGCTTAAAAATTAAAGTCCATATAGTTTAACTATTTATTTACATAATTATTATTAAATTACATTGATCATCCTTTATATACACTGGAATTTATATATACACTATTTAGGTCTGTATTGCATTAAAAATAATTACATCACACTGAAGCTATTAATATTAAAATATTCACAGAAGTTACTTATAAGAGCAGTATTGATAAGGCTTGAACTACACTATAAAAATTTTAGCTCACAAAATAAGCGAAAATTATACATACATATTTGCACAGAGTGAAAAAATTAAATTATTTTTAAAAAAAATATTTAACGTCACATTCTGGAATAAGAAACGCTATACATATTATGATGATGTGTACATATTTGAGCAACATATAAATTTAATTATGGCTTAAGATAAACAAATCCAAATCTATATATTTTAAATTCTACTTTTAACTATTAATTTTAACATAAGAACTTATTTGATAAAAACTTTTTAGAGTTAAAATTTTCATAATATGTGAGCCATGCATTGAAAATTAAACAAAAATGTGGCACATATTGTTATATTATTGGTCGAAAATACATAAATGCTATTCTAAGATACAAGGCACATAAGTAGTGCGTAATATTTTGATTTGTATGTGATAGACCGGGGTAGATATGTGTCATTCATTCATTTCTAGTAACCCGATCATTCAAGTACTTACGAAACGGATCATTAGGGTCGATCATTCAAATAGATTATTTTGAGTTACAGTACTCTGTGATCTGTGAGACCCGACCGAGGAACATTGAAAAAATGTAACTGCAATCATCAATACTTTGATGCGACCCGGGTCTGAACCAATATATCACGATTGACACATGTCTAGACCGAGGTATTAAATAGCAAAGACATGATTGCTTTATACACATAGCTTTTCATGGACTTTATAGTTAATATCACAGAAACATAAAGTCGACATTAAGATAATATATTATATAACGTTTATATAACGTAGATCGATATTGCACATACTCGGGCGTATGTAATAACCTGTTATTATATTCACTGTAAAAAAAACGACGACGAATCCAGTTTTGGAGTCCAAACGGTGCTCGTAGTTCATTACATTTAAATATAACTATTTCAGGGCTGCAGTCAAGCTAATATGCTTAATTTTTATGTAAGCAACAATTGGATAGTTGACACCATCAACTTCAAATTAGTTCAGTATTTTATGAGAAATTTATATCCTTTTGTAATCTCAAAACTTGGTCCATTTGCCGTATTAAATTAAATTAGATTCTTATTATTAAGTGGCGAAGCTTGCGAAGTCACTTATTGATTTCACGATGTCTGTCCGTCCGTCTGTCCGTCTGTCCCACGATTATTTCGAGAACGGTTTCAAATTTTCAAATTCTGTTTTCAGCAATCGATTACTGATCACCCAGGCATCTGAACCTCCTATTGTGAAATTATTATTTTTTCTGTTAGAAACCGCTACAAAGCTGATTGCTTCGCCACTTTGCTATGCTGTTAGCTTGCTAGGTTTATTTAAAAGAAAAACAAAGAAGATATTTTTAGACTACAAGAAACGCAGACTTATTATGTTAAAATTAATTCGCCAAGATCCGCGTAAAATATAAAAATGGTTGAGCTCTTCAAACTAAGTAAGACATACAATTTTTATTTTTTACGCTAATTAATTTTATCATCTATAAAAATAAATAAAATTCAAGTGCAACTTGAAAATAACACCTTTTTATTAAATGCATATGAAAGTATGTACGGTACTTATAATTAAAAAAAAAATTATTTTGACGGGACTTTCACTGGCAGATAGGTAATGTATATGTATATGTATAAGGAGTAATTTAGGCCACTTTTATTTTAGAAAAATATTTAAGCTTCTGCGCAAAAAAAAATTAAATTAAATCCAATCGTAATAAATTCCACGCGGACAAAATCGCGGGGAGCAGCTAGTCTTTAATATAATGAATTTCCGCAAAGATCTAAACACATTAACTCTTATTCCTAAACAATTTCAATAGAAAATATCAGTATTCAATTAGCTAAACAGTAAATTAATTAACATGAGTGTCAACTACGAGTACCTTATTGTTTAATAAAAGGGTTGACATATTAACACTATGCATAGAATATACGAGATATGCATAACAATAACAATTTTAAATGCATATATACATACATACAATAAATATGGTTACACATTTTCATTTAGATTACACATACAGGGTTATTTTGCAATAACCGGCCAAGAGAAGATTCAGAATAAGTAATATAGGCAAATGGTGAAGAAACATTAATTAAAATAAATCTCAAACATTGTCTTTTTAGGGTTCCGTACCCAAAGGGTAACCAACGGGACCCTAGTACTAAGCCTCTGCTGTTCGCCCGTCGCCCATCCCCGTCCGTCCGTCTGTCTGTCAGCGGGCTGTATCTCATGAGCCGCAATAGCACAGGAATAAAATAATAGTACAAGAAGTAACAGGTAGACAGTTGAAATTTTCATAGAATGTGTATTTCTGTTGCCGTTATAACAACAAATAATAAAAATAAAAATAATTAATTAAAAATGAAAAGCCCTACCATAGTATAAAGACAGGGAAGTAGGCTGACTCCGGCCCAATCCGCGATATAATTGCCTACTGTCTCAGGGTTGTCATTGTCACCAAATCATTAGTTTAAAGCCCGGCCCTTGCCAAAAATAATACATCTCTGTATAACTAATTCAATGATCATTAGTCGATAAAGTTCAACAATGGTTTTCCTAACAAATACAGAAATGTATTAAGATTCAGAGCAGTATTATTTATAAAAAGGGGATAAAATAAACCGGCGGGGCGGTGTGTGAGCTCGTGTTTAAATTATTTACTTAGTATATACTAGTTACTTTTTATTTTTAATAGGCATAATATAGTATTTGCACACATAAAGGACCATATTAATTTTTATTTTTAATTAATACAAGCATATATATATTGAATCACACATTTATTACAAAATTACAAATTAGCTACAGAAAAATACTTTCTTCGGTTTCGACTATTACGAAACGACTTGTTATTAAACTTTAATGTGTAATATATCCGCATCCTTATAAATAACTTTTGCAAATATAATTAATTACGATTTTATAACCGTAAGTAGGTACTTAGTTACTATTATTCCTCTGTCTGATAGACAACTAATACAACAAAAATATGTAAATGTATGTAAAAAAGCCGTAACGCGCGAACCTCGTGCGGTGTTAGCCCAGACTGGCGTAGGGAGAAACATACCGAGATTGTGTTTAAGTGTGCGTGCGGCGCCCATAGATACTATGGCGCACACATACAAGCCGCGCGCAGTGCGTTTGTTTGAAGATAACGTACTTCCCTGTCTTTATACTATGGCCCTACTACAAACGTGTGTGATGGTACAGAACCCCTCATGCGCGAGTCCAACTCGCACTTGGTCGGTTTTTTTTTAAATTCAAAATGCGTGGTAATACATTATTTTTACTGATTATACTGCGCACACACACATTCGTAAGGGTCGATCGGTAGGCAAAAACGTTGTTGCCCATAAATCACTTTCAATTTGGGATGACTTCAAATAAAAGTAGAAGCTTTATTTATTCGTATTTTCTCGTATTTTCAAAAACTGCGATAACGGTATTTCATTATTTATATATTTGAACTTAAGTTGAAAATTAGGCTACTCTTTAAAAAATAACACTGTATAGACAAGGCACATACTTTGCTATATATGATGAATACGCACTTACTTTAAAAATAAGAATGAAGATAGGTATTTTAGACGTACATTTAAATTATAAAAACAAACTCAAATCTGCCCTTTCGTTAAATCGCACAACTAGTTAAAAAAACAATTGATAGTTAAAAAAATATTCCACGTCTATACGTATTCAAACATTTCAATAGACTTGTTAACCAGAAACAACTGAATGATGAGTTGAGATTGAATAGATGTTAAAATAAATGACAATAAATTTATTTTAAAGCGACTTCCGTATGAAATTTTCTAACTGACCAGTTCACCCGATACTAAATGGCTACCAATGCATTACTTTTTTTTTATATAAGAGGGGGCAAACGCGCTTGTGGCTCACTTGATGGTAAGTAACCGCCGCCCATTGACAACTGCAACACCAAGGGAATATATTCATTATATTCCTCAGAACTAAGGCAGAATGCCTCATAGCCTAGTATTAGCTCTCTTACTCTACAAACGTAAACACAATAGTGGGTGCACTCAGTGTTGCCAGACGTCCCTTTTTCGACGGGATCTCCCGATTTTTAGCCTGAAATTATGTGCAAGTAATTTTTTTCATCGGTACTGTAGAAAAGTACTTATTATTTTATTTTTATTGCTCCGCTTACTTAAAAAGATTTAAGCTACCACTTTGCCTGAAAAGAAATTGCCAATGCTGGGTTGCGCTGTTGCTTGGTGGGAGAAATGGCTACCACCTGCACCTCTACCTAGGCATAAAAGAAGACGTTATCTTGTATTAAAACCTAAGACGTTTACCTGTATTAAAACATTTTAAAATGTAACACAAGTTGTACATAATACGAGTATGTGTAACAGAATTTTACTACTCCAGCAAAAGTGGTAGTTCCGTTTTGAATTATGAAAATAATAAGCAACAATTTATTTTTTTATTTCAGATCAACGAGCATTTTAATGATATGACACTGGGTGCGTAGGCTAAATATTGTATCATTATAATTTAAAGCATTAAATAAAAATATAAAAAAAATAATCTCTAATGTAAATAATTAGTTTTGAGTAATATAGATTCCAGTCAAAATAAATAAATAAATGTAGGTATTAAATATATATTCTCTTATTCATAAAACTCTTCAAAACAATAGGGTAGTAAAACTCTTCGTAAAAACTTTTTCAAACGACATTAATCTGTTATAATATTCAGAGATTATTAATTTGTATCAGATCATAGCATGAGACCGGATTTAAATAAAAATTACAGTCTTAATAACAAAAATTTTGAATTTTTGTAATAAAAATAAAGAGAAGATACAAACTAATCATGCACGTACATGCATCGACTCTAAACCTAAAAAACTATAAAAGTTATACTAGATGGGATACTAGCCCTGTGCTAAAACCAGAGAAAGGGTTGTGGTCATGTGCTAAACTAACGATAGAAAACAAAGCTGTTTGAATATCAAGAAACTATTTACACACTATTGAAAAAAGAACAAACGCCTTATAATATGGAATGAATAATAAAAAAATTAAATAATATGTTGCTGAAATAAATATTCCTATGCTCCTAACAATGAGTGTGGCCAATCCGCACATTTAAAAAACACGGTTTTAATAAATGCGTATTATTTTAAATTTATTTGTGCGCGATACTAAATAGTATCATGTATTTAGTAAATATATACCATAATTCTAACTGTTTATAACTCGGTCGATAAATAGTAGGGATTCCGCGCAAGCGGATCAATTATTATCGGCCAGCAATAATGAGCCCTGAAATTATTATCGACCAGCAAAAATAAGAAATGAAACCTTGCTATAATCGATGATTGAATAATCGACCTTCGGGCCGACCATTCGATCATCGTTATTCGGCCGCACAGTAAGACATTAATTGATTTGATGATTGCATAATCTTTGCAGGGCAACCATTGACGCAACAAAACACAAGTACGTAACTCAAGTCAGTCATGTGAATACGCTAAACTAACTGATACCCGCCCGCTTCGCTGAACGCACGATAACATTATTGCGGAACCTATTTCTTTTTGATGGAACTATCGTAAACTCCGCTCTTAGTGACCGTCTATATTGCGAAATGAGAAACTATACTAAATCTCAAGCCAATCGGGTGTATAATTTTAGGGATAAGTCAGTGGTATTTCGCTTATATATATATATATATATGTGTTTGTGTGTACGAATTTAAATAACGGTTTGAAGTGGATTTTAAAACGCATGTTCACGTGTAGATAGTTCACAAATAACGTTTCGTGGAATTTTACAAACGAAAAGACCTTAGTAAGTATATTCAAGGCTCAATTTGAAGAGAATAAATATATAGTAGACACGCCACGATGATAGTGCATTTGATTTGTTGAGCATACTTAGGAACAGGTGATGTCTAATAATAGCAACTTAAAATGACCCGTATTACGTACACTCAAGGTTCAGTTTTATTTCAGCTTTGTAACAGGCAAACTGAGTACAACTAGTGGGAATATACGTTATATTTTCAACGTGGTATTTCTTCAATGTAATCTATTTCATACAATAAACATTCAATATGATTTTGGAGGATTACATCTTTAAAGCTTTTGAAATAAGTTATAATAAGTTAAGACAATTAGTAACATTATATGATTTTAATTCTAGACTATGAAATATACTATGTAAGGCCGATTTTGGATTGATTCTTCGATCACATTTTTAATTTTTTAAATTATGAGCAGCTTTAAAGTTAAAGCCGATAAAATATAAAAAAAATATCTTATTATGATAAAAATATTATAGACATGGCTAGATAAAACAGCACAGCAAGTAAAATAGCAATTACAAACAATATTAACTTTCTAGGTACTAAATACAAGGTTCACTCTCATTTGCAATTGGATGGTAGACACCATATGTTTTTAAGGTAAATTATGATTTTTATTATTATTAATATACAAATTAAATGCTAATTTCAGAACAAATAATTAGTTACTGGTATTTTAAAAAATCATTATGATATCTCATAAATAATATTTTAATTGATATGAGTGTCTACTACCCTCTTCCTTTTAGTTTATTTGGCTTTATAAAAAAGCAGCGCTTGGAATTAACTCGCACAATTACAAAAGCCATAACACGTTACCACAAATTTGAACTATAAAGATTCATACAATAAGGTCCATTATAAATTGTTATTCATAATTCGGTTAGAAATGAGCACTTTCATTCCGTCGATCCATTATAAATCCTTCTGCCTCGTATCGCTGTACTGTGGCACTTGTTTGTACTCCGGGAACGGGTACAGGACCAGATGGTCAGCGGTTTTATACCACGGAATGAGACCATTCTGAAAGAATAATTACAATTTACCTTATAACTACGCAAATCCTTTTAAACTATTTCATTGTTATATTTTGCATGCCATACTGCGTTCTTCTTCATCAACCTACTACGTCAGTGTTTATTGTTTCTCCAATCACACAATCACAAGGCAAGTTATATAATATATAGATCTAAAACTGCATTTGTGGATTTTTTTTTACAGGATAAGGGTGACAATACGAGCACACAGTCCACCTTATGGTAAGTGGTTGCTGTGGCCCATAGACATCTACATCTATCCTCGTTTGCGAATCAAAATGCAAATGCGTTGTCAGCCGTGAGGACTAAGATGGAATGCCTCATTTCCAGTAAAAATGGTCTCCGGTTCTCTACACTCACCATACGAAACACATCAGCATTAAGCTGCTATTTTACGCTGGTATTCTATGAGAGCGTGGTCCTTTCCCGTTCGAGCCAACCCATTCGTGCTACAACTATACAATTAATATATGTAGCTGCAGCATGGCTCTACCACGTTTAGCAGTGTTGCAGTTTGACTTTGAAGATTTGCCTATACTGACCAAGTTGGGCAGATGGGCTCAGAGGTCAATCGCACTTGTAATGCCGCTGTTCATCACCACAGTAAAATGTAGACTCTGAGGTATTGAGTTGATATTCCATTAATGGCTCTACAACGGAGTATCAGTAAGAGTATTTTTTTGGTTATATACTTTCTCACATTTTGCGTTTATGTTACAGTTTAAAAGATAAAGTTACGTACCAAATTTGTTCTCTTGTTTGTGCCTCTGCCGTAACCGTTCCAGTGGTTACCAGCCACGCCTATTAAATCTCCAACCTGTACAAATTTTAAATGAATATATGAATTAAACACTTCGTTTAGAAAAAAAATCCACTATTAAATATGGAGGGGTTATAGACACACGTGGCCACCAACAAGTGAAACCAATGTTCATCATTGCATAATTATAGACCTTGACAAGTCCTAAGAGAAGGAGGTCGCCACGAGGAGGCGGTCTCCTCCTCCCCCAAGGAATCCCAGAAAGCACGGTTCAGAGCCACGTTCCAGAGCAGCCATTGACTTCCTGTATCTCTTACCAGGTCTTAACTCCATCTAGTGGGGGGGGGGGGCTACACTTCGCTTATAGATACAAGACTGCCACTTCCATTCTTCCCCATCGGTTGTCAGTTCTTTGAACAATATCGCCGGTCCATTGCCACTTTAGCTTGCTGTTCAGAGCTAATAATACTGATAATAAAACCAATCTTAAAACTATAATATAACTACCCAAATGATTTGAACTGATAGAATCGCGATAGAAGAAAACTGAAACAGGATATGGGCAGCAGCGTCTTCTAATAACTACTAAAAGTAAAAAACTGCGGTTGCCAACTCGCTTGCCAAGCGTGGCAACTATGGCCCGCTATGAGACAATCTATGGAGGAGGCCTATGTTCAGCACTGGTCTGGACGGGAAACTGTAACAATACGAACCTGGAAAGAGATATCCTCCTTTCCTTGAGCAGTGTGCGACATAATAGCTCGGCGATCGTGAGCGTTTTGACCGCCGAAGTAATAGATGTCGTCCAACGAGAAGAAACTCTCGGACGCATCCACACGATTCGTCTGCATTATCTCGTATGCAACCCGTCCCACCTGAGAAACAATACTGGGTAAGTTTATGCATAAAATGATGTGATAACGAACTCCTGACCGATTTCTTTTTATACGTGGTAGAGGCATGCCGTAGCTATAATACGAGTATAGTTGTAGCACAAATGGGTCTATTCAACCTTGCAAGAACCACGGTCTGGCAGAATACCAGCTTAAAATAGCAGCTTAATGCTGTCGTTTTTATTGAAAACGATGCATTCTATCTTTGCATTTTGATTCTTAATCGAGGACACGTGCCATCAGGTGGACTGTGTGCTCGTTTTCACCCTTAATCTATGAAAGACAAATTCGGACTACGACTACGAGTTCCGAATACTGCGGGAAGTTTTTTTAAAGAGTGACAAAGGAAAACACAGTCCAGCTGATGTTAAGTGAATGATGTGAGCTGTGATCCATAGACACCTATCAGCAGATACCTTGCTACTTCTGAGGACTAAGATGGAATGTCTTGTTATCAGTATAAAGGTTGTCGAGAAGACCCTGCTCTGGGGTATTGGCGTTGGTGGGGAGGCGGATGTGCTCGTTACCTCGGATGTTGCTACACATCACCGGTTTGGGTTTTTTATCTCTAGCGTAAACAATATGGTATATCGGCCTTGAGATATTTCTGATTTAAGCGTCTCCCACACACAAGCGGCTTACAGTGGCGGCCAACCGCAAACCGCGGCTCCAGCCGCACACCACCGCGGTCGCAGCGGCGGCCTGAAGCGCCATTCGCTGAGGTGTCTGTGCTATGATTGGACGTCAGTAACATGATTAACCGTGGCGAAGTCTTATTATATTCAGCAATATTATCATATATTTTGTTTCTAATCCTAATGCTTTTGTAATCACGGTGCGAATTATCATAAAGTACTGGATAATTTTGCGCTATTTCTATTAAAATCTCTGAATTTAACATCATTTTTCACGCGGTACACGCGGCCTGTTATAAAATTTGCACCTGACCGCGCTGCGGCCACCGACAGACCGCGTACTCGCTAACACACACGCGTTGGCAAAAGGGGCGGGGCATGCGGCCGCGGCCAGCCGCTCGCAGATCGCGACATGGCCGCATGGATTCGGAGACTCACTTACATTGCAAGCGAAATCAACTGGCCGCCACCGCGGCCACTACCACAAGCCGCTTCTGTGTGGGAGACGCTTTATCCCGTAATTGCCTCTAACGACAACGACACTCAGTATAGCAAATCGAAAATCTAGTAGTAGCAGTATAGCAAATCAAACTTAAAGTTTTTCTTTTGTCTCTTTCTGATAAGTATTCTGTCCATTTAATTGTATATTATATATTATTTATTTACATAACATTGAAATATTATATAAAATATTAAAAAAAACATAGCTGCACAATACTTTATAATTTTTAATTTAATTTTAATTGGTATGATTGCCAAGAACTTTTCATTAGCGTATAATGATAAGAACTGTCGCAGTAACAACGTGTGTGAACGTTATCATCACTCCTCGTTAAATGCTATTAATAATTACTGTCAGACTGTTGTTGTACCGGTGATTACAGAGAAAATGCTCCTGAGTAAACTACAACGATTGGATCGATCTAAAGGGGCTGGGCCAGACGGCATTCCACCGTTTTTCATAGCGTTGTGTGCCCCCATGTTAGTAAGCCCGCTGTATTACATATATAATATATCATTACGCACTGGTATATGTCCTAAGCAATGGAAAGAAGCTAAAGTGGTACCGATATACAAATCTGATAATGAATTTTTAGTTAGCAATTATAGACCTATCTCGATCTTGTCTACATTCGCAAAGATCTTTGAGGCTGTAGTATGTCCGTCAATTCAAAATCACCTTAAGCTTTACATTAAAGACAACCAGCATGGATTTGTTGAATCCAGGTCAACATGCACAAATTTAACAAGCTTTGTCGAGAATCTGGCCCAAGCCTTCGACCGTAAACAACAGATCGATGTCCTGTATACTGACTTTAGCAAAGCTTTTGACAAAGTACCTCATGACATTCTGCTCAATAAACTAGTATGTTATAGGTTTGCTGGTTCTTTTTTAACATGGTTGTCATCATATCTAGAGGATCGGACTTTTTACGTTGTGGTCAACGGCTTTCGATATGATAATATTAGTATAACCTCAGGTGTGCCACAAGGATCACATCTTGGCCCTATCCTTTTTAACTTTTTTATTAACGACATCCCAAACTACTTAACTAACTCTTATGTTTTTATGTATGCCGATGACCTGAAATTTTTAAGACATATAAATTCAATAGAAGACTCAATATTATTACAAAGGGATCTGAAAAATCTTATTGATTGGTGCAGAGACAACCGAATGGCACTAAATCCGAAAAAATGTCAACACGTCAAATTTACCAGAAAAGTAAACCTTATTTCATTTAGTTATAAAATAGATGAGTATATTATTCAAGAGGTCGAGGTTATAAAAGATTTAGGGGTTACTTTTGACAGAAAGCTGACATTTATACCTCATTACGAAAACATCGTTAAAAAGCCTCAAGGCTGCTTGGGTTCGTCATACGAAATAGCAAAGGATTCAGCATTAATACTAAGAAAATGCTGTATAATTCTTTCGTTCGTAGCACACTCGAGTACTGTTCTGTTGTCTGGCGTCCACACTTTGCGGTTCACAATCTACGCATTGAGCGTATTCAGAAGCGGTTTCTGTGGCATTTGGCACGATTACTTGGTAAAGCAAAGAGAGATTTTTCATATGGGGATAGATTAAAATTTTTCAAAATGTTATCCTTAGATAAACGTAGGGAGTTAACAGACTTATTGTTTTTGTATAAAATTCTCAACAATAGAATTAGTTGCCCTCAGTTACTGAACTCATTCGATTTTAGCGCGCCTGAAAGATATCCGCGTCATCCGCTGAGACCACCAACCCGCAGAACCGTTCTCGCCTCCAACTCTCCATTACCCAGACTGTGTAAGCTGCCAAATAGCTATAAACAGAGTTAACGTAAACTTTGATTCCGCTAATAGTTTCCGTAAAAAGATTGTCGACAGTATGACTAGTACTTAATTTCGTGCAACCAGCTTGTATTCTCCTTTACCATACGGATAAACAATATTTTTTTTCTTTCCTTTTAAAATTGTTAACTTTATTTAGTAAAATCAAAACACACTTAAGTTATTGTTATATTGCATGCTGTGTTTACTAGTAAGTAGTCACTACACTTAGCGTAAGAAACTTTTCTGTGATTTAAGATTGTATTGTGTTAGTTGACTGTTAGTAAACCATACGAATAAAATAAAATAAAAATAAAATAACTTGCTTAAGTCTATTAAATATAAACTATTGGTATATCCAATTGGGCATGCCCTAAGCCTGTTAAAAAAATTACGTATAACTTGATTATACGGAACTTTTTTAAAGTAGTTTAAATACACACAAGTCTTGAGTTTCAAAAAGTTTGGAAAATCCAAATGGATTTTCCAAACTTTTTTTTAAATCTATCAATACTATACTAATATAATAAAGCGGAAGTTTTTTTTTTGTTTTTTTGTTTGTTTAAACGCGCTAATCTCTGGAACTACCAGTCCGATTTGAAAAATTCTTTTTGTATATTATAGCCAGATTTATGTGGAATAATATAGGATATCTAGCATTAAGCTATGTCACTCAGATAGCCTTAAATATGGATATTTGTTAAGCAAGTCAGAAGAAAAAGCACTCCCGAAATGATTTATCCGCGTACGCTGGTGTTATCGTTAGGGATACGTAAATACAATGTTCTAGAAATATATAGATCTTTAGTCCGTCTAAAAAAAAAGTCCGCGATACCATAAGTCTATTTCTTATACATGCGCCATAATTAGGTATTTTGTGACAAAAAAATATTGAAAATTTAAAAGTGATTTATAAGCGTTATTTTATTTATTATTAGGCATTGCCTATTTATCCTTACGAACGAAAATTACTTCATCATCAAGACAATTTTATGAAGATAAACTTTGTTCTTTATGCCATGTTATTTGGACGCATAGTTTAAGAGATAATGTAAAATTAAAATAATTGAATACTTGGCTGGGCGCGCGAACGACGCATAAACCTTAGCCGCCCGGTGAGAACGTGAGGGGGGGAGGACGCTCAACCGGGAGGGGGAGGGAAAGTGGATAAAACTTACCTTCACTCTACATCATACATAATATGCCGACAGATAAAAATACTCCATTAATTATGCCAATTTTTCCATCCATTGCTATGAAATAAAATATTTAATTGCAATTATAAAATGCTTGAACTAGGTCATGTCGCGCACCACCGACACGTCATGACGCGGGGCACAGCTAGCCATACATATAATCACGCCTCTTTCCCGTAGGGGTAGGCAGAGACCACTTCTTTCCACTTGCTACGATCCTTACACACTTGTTTCGCTTCGTCCACTTTCATTATTCTCTTCATACATGCTCTTCGGTTTAGGGTACTCTTGACCTGGCCTTTTTTCAAGACATCCCTGATTTGATCTAGGAACGTCCGCCTAGGTCTATCCCTTCCAACACTTTCATTCACACTTGCCTTATACACTTTTTTCGTCAATCGTTCTTCATTCATTCTCTCGACATGGCCAAACCATCTCAGCATACCTTTCTTAATTTTTGTCACTACATCTCAACGTTTCCTTATCTCACTATTTCTTATCCTGTCACTCAGTTTAACTCCTATCATACTTCTTAACGCTCTCATCTCAACTGCATTTATTCTGCTTTCATGTTTCTTCTGCCATACCCAACTTTCACTTGCGTACATGAGTGTCGGAACCAACACCCCCTCATGCACAGCCAAACGAGCCTTGTTAGACACCTTCCGACTGCTCATTAAGGAGTGCAAAGCTCCATTCACCCAGTTTCCTGCATTCACTCTTCTTTCAATATCCTCTCACACTTTCCATCTCTTGTACACTTTAAACCCAGATAAACAAACTCCTTCACCTTTTCAATTTGATCATCTCCAATCACAATATTGCAGTATGTCACTGCCTCATATCTTTCAAACACCATCATTTTCGTCTTCTTTACATTCATCTTCATTCCCTTTCTAACAAAGGCTCCACTCATAGCAGTTACCATCTCCTGCAACTCCTCGGCCGAAGACGCAAGTAATACTTGGTCATCAGCATAGAGAAAACATTTGACGAGTAATGAATGAGTTCTCAACCCACTTTCATTCTCTTTTAAATCTGTCAAGCAATTATTCATGAACAGATTAAACAGCCACGGTGACGCTACAGATCCCTGTCTATACCTTATTCGATATTAAACCATTCAGTGTATGCCCCGTTTATCCTTACACAAGCACTAGAATCCCTATAAAGAGATTGCAATGCCCGTATGAGGATACTGCTCACACCGTTCACGGACAGTGCTGATCACAATTCATTCCTCACCACTCTATCATAGGCCTTTTCTAGATCCACGAACGCGCAATAGACCTTCTTATTTTTAGCCAAACACTTTTCGGCTATGCACCGCAATGAAAAGACCTGATCCATACATCCCATTCCCTTTCTAAATCCCGCTTGTGCATCCCATACTTTTTCGTCTGTTTCATTCACAACCCTTTCAATCAACACTTTCGCATACAATTTACCGACGACGCTGAGAAGGCTTATACCGCGGTAATTTATGCAGTCCTGGCCTTTAAATTGAAGTTTGACATAAAATTATCTGAAAATTGGAAGTATAATAAAGTTATTAGTGAAAATTTGTGTATTTAAACTACTTTAAAAAATTCCGTATAATCATGTTACGTCTCATAATGCTCATATGATCATCATATCATTATTCAGGTCACTCCATAAAGTCCAAGACGTACATAAGTATAAATATTACATCCTACTTACTTTTAGTACGTACTACTATTATTTATTCTGTGCTTTTAAAATATTGTAATAAAAATCTCTGATTATTATAATAATCAAGTACGTATGAAATTTGGTTTTTCGAATATTGTGTATTTGTACAGCGACCTTTTTGAGCCGCTGCAAACAACCGATACAGTATCCACTCACAACGGCGATTGACGTCGAACTAACTGAGTGAGTGAGGCAGTCTCTATTTAGTAAAAAATAAATTCATACAAGGCTGCTAAAACACCGAATATTTCGACATTTCGCACCCGAAACAAATTAATTATAACTAAACGACACAAAATTAAACTGCCATTTACATTCAATGGCTTCCCACATGATAGATGAAGAGTTTTAAAAATAGATTGAGTTGAAGAATTGATATTTTCGTTACGTTTTATTAATATATATTAAGATATATCGATATATTGAAATGGATATAATAATTTTCTTAAAATATTGCTATATATCGTATATATCGATATTTTTGGCACTTTCTCCATCCCTACTCTATGTCACTTTTACAATTAAGACGAATCTAACGACATCCCATATATAAAAAATCCATTAAGCCGTTTAACCTCTCAGATCCCAACATTGTATCGTACCAACTCCGTCAGACTTGTGGTCAGGTAAAGGTCTATAATATTTTTTTTATTCTCAAAACTAAGTTTGTCAACTAATGTATGGGACCTATGCGGCATTAGTAACAGCACTATTTTATTAAATTCGCAGAGAACTATGTCTTAAGTACGTAATAATATTACGTACTATTTTTACAGAAAAAACAACATAGTATTTTAAAATCAATAGGTGAGTACTCCCATTTTAGAGGGTTTTAAATAAATTGGTAACTTTAAGGGGGTAAAACAAATCTTACAAGTATAATAAGTCTGAAACAGGTCCATCCACAATAATTGTGAAACAGCGCTATCTATATGGTTTGTTAAGTACTAAATAGAATTGCGAAGCCGACTTATTTGTAATAATAAGTAACGTAAAGGCAGAAGGTCGTCATTTGAAGTAAATTCACTTATTTATTTATTTTTTAGAATAAGAATAGAATAATTAATTTCTCGTATAATCTTAATTTTCGTAATTTAGTAACGAGACTAATTCTAATAATTTTTTTAGAATTTTTGTCATATAATTCTTATAACATTTAGAAAATAATTGTTCTGAGCATTCTTATCTATGGTTCTGAGGGGTCTAAAAACGTGGCATGTGCTAATCCAATGTGTTGGACAGGGACTCCATAGATTAAGCTACAAAGTGTTGAAAGAAATAGATATACAACATTCATACATACATGTTCTCGAAAAATATTACCTTCATGGGGCATTCGGACAAAATTAAGACATAATGAAATCGTCATTTTTTTGCAATTAAGGAATTTAGTGATCCGCACAAACAATTAAAAATTAAACGTTTACAACTATTTTGCTAACCGTACTTCGCTCTAGAACGATCCTTTTCAATTACCGATACGACTTAAGGACCTTCAAGAAAAGAGATTATTTCTATCTCAAAGGCCGGTAACGCACTTGCAATTTCCTGGTGTTGCAGTTGTTCATGGGTGGCGATAGATCAGGTGAGCCGCATGCTCGCTTAATGCCGCCTGTCATGTGAAAAAAACCTTCGACAAGGTTCCATCGTGACCGAGCGCGCGCAAATCTCAATACGGTAGCTAGTGTTTTTTAAAGAATGTGGTGACCTGGCTGCTGAAGGTGCAGACGAGGTAGTCGCAGGCGGACAGCATGCGCAGGTCAAGCAGCAGGCCGGCCAGCGACTGCGGCGTGTAGCGGCGGTGCGTGGCGGCCGTGCGCGCGATGCCGGCGTCGCCCACCACCTCGTACTGCGGGTACTTCTTGCGCGCGTCCTCCAGCACCTGCCCCAGACACCCGTGATTTTTTTAATTAATTGTGCCATTGGCTACAAGTACTTCCATCTAAAGCCAAAAATTATAGAAACAAAGAGTAATAGAAACAACATTAAAAAAATAACACTTTCCCGCCATTTTTAAACTGTTTTTCTATCCGCCAAAATGGATGATTCTAGCGAAAAACGCGATACATTATGAAGTTTTATTGCAAAAAAGGGGAAAATGCGACTATCAAGTTCAAGCTTTTCAGTCCGGGAATTTTGATGTCAAAGATGCAGCTCGCTCTGGGAGCTCTCATACGCATAAAGTCGATGTCATTTTTGAAAAATTAGCGCAAAATCGACATATTAGTAGTTAAGACAAAGCCGATGAATTGAGGATTGACCACAAAATAGTTTTGACCCATTTGAAAAAGTCTGACTATACAAAAAAGCTCGATATTTGGATACCATACGAGCTCACTGAAAAAACCTAATGAATCGTGTAATCATTTACAATTATCTATAGAAACCTTATGAAACCGAACCATTTTTGAAAAGATTGAGCACTGGTGATGAAAAATGGAGCACCTACGACAACGTGCGAAAAAGATCATGGTTAAAGAGTAGTGAAGCTCCATAGACTACTACAGCAATAAAATGATGCTGTGTGTCTGGTGGAATTGGAAGGGCATCATTTATTATGACCTTCCACCACCGGGCAAAACCTTCGTTTCGGATCTCTGCTGCCAACTAATGAGATTCAAGCAAGAAGTTGAGAAAAAACGGCCGGAATTAATCAACAGAAAAAGAGTCGTCTTTCATCATGATAACGCCATACCACAAACATATTTGGCCACTCAGCAAAAATTAAGAGAGCTTGGTTGGGAAGTGTTAATGCATCCACCATATAGTCCTTACCTTGCACCCTCAAATTTTCACCCGTTTCGGTCCCTTCAGATTCTTTGAGGAGTGTTAGGTTAACAACAAGAGAGGACTGTCAAAACTACTTGTCGAATTTTTTTGATCAAAAATCCCAAGATTTCTACAGCAACGGGACTATGTCCTTACCTACAAGATGGCAACAAGTTATCGAACAAAATGACACATATATATTACAATTAAAATTGGTCTAGCGCAAAATGAAAATCACAAATCTCAATCCGATAAGTAGTTCTATAGTCGAGTTGTTAACATTTTTTTTTTCAGTGACACTGTTGAAAAGTACGGAGTGAACTTATCAGAACAATGTCTACCGAGCCAGCTAGTACACATATGTATAAATAAAATACATACACACATACAGGTCAATCTAATATAATAATAGAAGCATTGACACTCACATTAGCGTCATCAGTCGCCAAATAAACCCTTCTAACGTCAACGACCCTGGTCAGTTCCAGCTGATCGTAGTAGTCCTTCACATGCGTCATGTACTCGTGTATGTGATGGAAAGCGGCTTCTGTTCCCACTTTGTCCGTTCGCCGGATGTGTACTCTGTAACAAATTTTTGGTTACGTTATAAAAATTAATTGATTGTATCATCAACACCGAAGATACTAATGTGGAAGAAAGGATCTCGAGTGGCAGCCTTGTACCGGCGGACGAAGTGTTGGGCGTCCCTCCACTAGATGGAGTGACGACCTGGTAAGACATGCAGGAAGTCGATGGAAGCAGGTAGCTAAGGACCGTGCTTTGTGCCTTTCCTTGGGAGAGGCCTATATTCAGCAGTGGACTTGTGAAGGGCTGTAATAATAATGATGATGATGATGATGAAAAGGACAACACGCCTAATTTACGTTACATTTTTTAATTAAACCTTTTCTTTTACCGGTATTCTTTTTAAACACTACTTATTCTAATACACACGCGATTTACTATATTTTAAAACACGCAGCTGTGCGGGAAAAATTACGTATTACATCATCATTACAGCCCTTCACAAGTCCACTGCTGAACATAGGCCTCCCCCAAGGAATGCCACAAAACACGGTCCTGAGCCACCTGCATCCATCGACTTCCTGCATATCTTACCAGGTCGTCACTCCATCTAGTGGAGGGGCGCCCAACATTTCGTCCGCCGGTACAAGGCCGCCACTCGAGAACCTTTTTACCCATTCGGTTGTCGGTTCTTCGAGCTATATGTCCGGCCCATTGCCACTTCAGCTTACTAATCCGTTGGGCTATGTCAGTCACTCTGGTTCTACTGCGGATACCCTCATTTCTAAGTTTATCACGCAGAGAAACTCCGAGCATAGCCCTCTCCATAGCTCGCTGAGCATCCTTGAGCTTCCTCATCCGGCCAGCAGTGAAGGACCACGTCTCAGTTCCAGAGGTCATCACTGGCAACACGCACTGGATGTATAGTCTCGTTTTCAAGTTTTGAGATATACCTGACGAGAAGATGTGCCGTAATTTCCCGAACGCTGCCCAACCGAGTTGAATCCGTCGATTGACCTCCTGGTCGAAGTTGGACTTAACTACTCGGACCATTTGTCCCCGGTAAACATACTCGTCAACAACTTCGAGCTTAGTGCTCCCAACAACTACGGGCTGTTTTGTCCATGTTCATCTTAAGACCTATCCTTTGGGAGACACTATTGAGGTAATTGAGCATAGTGCTTAGGTTCTCCAGCGATTTTGCCATAAAGAATATATCGTCGGCAAATTGAAGGTGAGTGATGTACTCGCCATTGATGTTGATACCGTATCCTTTCCAGTTCAGTAGCTTGAAAACGTCTTCCAACGCAGCGGTGAAGAGTTTCGGGGATATAACGTCGCCCTGTCTTACACCTCTCTGCAGTATTGGATAGGTTTCGTACTTTGGTTCTGTACTCGGACAGCCATCGTAGCCCTAGTACAAGCACTTCAGCACTTCGATATACCGACAGTCAACTTGGCACTACTGTAGGGACTGTAGCACCGCCCAAATTTCGACGGAATTAAAGACTTTCTCATAGTCCACATACGTATACTGTACTATTCTGTCTTCTGTACAATTTTCCGAAGGGTGTGTATGTGGTCTATGGTACTAAAGCCTTTTCAGAAACCGGCTTGTTCGGGAGGCTGGAAGTTGTCGAGTTTGCGTGCGAGAAGATTCGTAATGACTCTCGAAAACAACACGTAGACGCGGCTCAGAAAGGAAATCGGTCTGTAGTTCTTCAAGAGAGTGTTATCGCCTTTCTTGAAGAACAAGACCACCGCACTTCCGCTCCACGCCTCCGGAGTAGTACCATCATGGAGAACGGAATTAATGAGCTTCTGAAGGACTTCAAGTACCGGTTATCCACCCGCTTTCGGAAGCTCCGCTGTAATTCCATCCTCGCCCAGAGACTTGCCGTTTTTAAGGTGCTGGAGAGCCATTCTAATCTCGCTCATACTGACGTCCGGGATATCTTCGGAATAGTATTGGATAAGACTCGCTCTTGGATCGTTACTCACACTTGCGTGTGGCTCCAACGATGACGTGTACAACTGCCCATAGAACCTCTCAATCTCACTCAAAATCTCAGGTGTCCTGGAAACACGATGCTGCCACAATCGGTCTTCAGCTTTGACAGTTGGCTCTTTCTGGCAGTCAGATGTCTGGCAAAGACTTTGGAGCCTCGGTTCCGCTCGATCGCATCTTCAATACAAGCTGTATTGAAGTTGCGTAAGTCCCACCGCATGCATTTGGAGATCTGTCTGTTCAGTTGCCTGTATGCTGTCAAATCTGTTGAAGACTGCAGCTTCATTTCCCGTCTAACAGCCATGAGATTAAGAGTGTGATCGTTTTTCGTGAGAGTTTTTGTGTTCTTCTGCGGCGGGTCTTGCAGAATTTAGCTCCGACCGCATGGACAGTTTCCACGAGCTTATTATTTATATCGTCCACTTCATTGCAGTCTTCCAGGCACTGAAAACGGTTTTGTAACTCGAGCTCTAAGGTTTCGTCGGGACTATGGACTCTAGCTCTAGCACGAGGGGGACGGATCGTTGACTTCATCAGACGATAACGTTCAGTGTGCCGCCTCTAACCATTCGGTAATCGCTACCAGTTTTCACCCTCGCGATCACTGAGACATCACTGAACAGTTGTCGTCTGGTCGTCATAATGAAGTCAATCTCATTTTTGTCGAATCGTCGGGGCTCGACCAGGTCCACTTCCTGTTCGTTTTCACTTATATTTATTGTTTTTTTTTTGAGCCAAATACAATGAAATATTATGTATAATTATTAAGGAAAATCTAGTATAAAGTATACAATCGTGATAAAACAATAACCTACGTTTACGACTTAATGAACAAGCTCGCAAAACTTTTATTGCCTATTGTTAATACTTTTTCAATTCATAAAAGTAACAGAAGGCTATTATGCATTTAATAGCATATACATGTAATATAAGCAAAAATCACTTATATAAGAAAAAGACATATATGATACAGTATACGTAATCCATTCATTACAATGGCAGACCGTGACCGACTTGGTCGGTCCTGAATTTTAAATAAAAAAAATTTGAAATGGACGCAGATAGTTAATTTTGTTTTCAAAGTAAATTTTCTTTATAGGATAAGGGTGACAAGCGAGCACACAGTCCACCTGATGGTAATCTAATCTGACATCTATATGTATTCCCGTTTGCGAATCAAAATGCAGATGCGTTGTCAGCCGTGAGGTCTAAGATGGAATGCCTCTTTTCCAGTGGTCTCCGGTTCTCTACGCTCACCATACGAAACACAACAGCATTAAACTGCTACTTTACGCTGGTATTTTATGAGAGCGTGGTCCTTCCTCGGTCAAGCGAACCCATTCGTGATACAACTGTACAGTTAATATAGCCGCAGCATGGCTCTACCACGACTGAACGGAACACTTAATCGCTTTTTTTAATATTTCGTAATTTGGATTGTTACACTGACATGCTCGTAACAGTGCACTAATATTTCCTATAGCGTGTAGTAGCCGCGTAAGAAAATCCACTACCACATATCATTCCGTGAGTGACGTAACAGAAAATGAATGGCGAAAATGAACAGCATTACCTTCCTGATAAAAATGCAGTAATAATAATTAACTGCTGTTGATAACCCGCCCGCCAAGCGTAGCAACTATGGCAAGGATCCTATGGGGGAGGGGAGGGGGGGGGGGGAGGTATACGTTCAGTCGCGGACTTATGACGGGATGTAATGAATGACAGATAACTAATTTCCTAACTGTAGTGCCGTTTCTCAAGAAACTTTAACAAATAAACATAATTACCCAACAATAGGACTCTTAAAGTTCATCTTGGCGATGGTTTCGTTGATAGCCTTCTGCATACTCGACCTTGGCTTGAGGATGTACTTCAGCATTTGTCCGATCCACCACGAAGCCGGGTCACCATTGAATCGGACTATTCTGCACAAGCAAATAAGTACTTTAAACAGTAGCGATTTAGATCTATAATTAATCAATACGTAATAAGGATTTAAAAAAAAAAGGTAAATTGTATCGTTTTCGAGGTTAATATCCAGGTCTGCAGATTTTATGACTTATTTATCATAATTTTAAATCATACCGTCGATGTTTCCCTTCATCGCCGAGAAAATCGTAAAACAGCACATAAAATTTTAATGAAAAATTTCATTAGTGCCGTCGGGGATCGAAAACGGTTTACTTGCGACTTCAATATTTTAAGGCGAGCGCTTAAGATACTCAAGTATCTGTGGACTACAGCATCCACTGGCCATCAGGTGATACTGTACGTATTGACTATGTGCCCGTTAATAACACTTACTTCAAAATATCTAATGTTGAACGTTGATATGACTGCGCTAATAAGCCACGGGACCTGGGTTAATAAAGCCGGTGGGAAACCATTTTTTTCACCCGCCTGCCTCATGGTCGCAGGTTCGAACCCCGGGTCAAGCCAAAATCAGTTATTAGGTTTTTCAGTCAAGAAATTCTTAGTAGCAACTCGAAATCAGAAAGTTTATGATGTTTCACTCCCTAGCCTCACGTAAGGTCGTGGGCCTGCGCCTGATCTGCCTCCATTTAGATGAGATTGCCATCACATCGGACTATGAGAATGAGGAAAGAGAGTGTACCTGTGTTTACGCATACACTAGTATACTATAATTCTATCCTGCATAGATGACTAGTCTCCTGCGGTGAGACTGGCCACCGAGACCGAAAAGCGGTCTAATTGCACCCATGTCACAAACATCTCATGCTAGTGTGCCTACAATCTAATCCCATAAGCATTTCACAGTATACGTCACACACACTTGTGGAACAATATCTCCTGTTTATTTGATTTTACTATATTCTATTAGTCGTCTCTTACTAAAGGAGGTTCGCTTATACCGCCAATAAAGAAAAGAAAAAAGCACTAATATTATAATAAAAAGTAAACAAACCTATGCATACCTATGCGCAAGGTCCTTCGGTATCGCCAGGGGCAGGAACTTTGGCTTCTGCGATATGGAGTCAATAAAGGGAAGTGAGACTACTTTCGCGTCGTATCTTACTGTGAAAGAAAGTTATGCAGTCAAGACTTTTAACATTAAATACGCGGAATCCACTCACTGGATTGTAAGTATTCGCAGTAACTTATTTAAGTGACAAAGGGCACAACTTATACAGGGTTATTTTGCAATAACCGGCCGAATTTGCAAAGAAGGATCAGAATAAGTAATATAGGTAAATAGATAAAAAAACAGAAAAAGGACAGAATGTTTGAGCATTCTGTCCTTTTTACCTTTTATTTTAAATTCAAATTGTGTGGTAATGTACTATTTTAACAGATTTCACTGCGCACGCGCACATTGATGGTCGCGCACAGTAAGGGTCGATCGGTAGGCAAAAACGTTGTTGCCAATAAATCACATTCAAATTGGGATAATTTCAAATAAAAGTACAAGCCTTATTTACTCGTATTTTGAAAAATTGCAATAACGGTATATTATTATAATGATTTCTTATATTTACGCAAACACTACCCATTTAAATAAAACTAATTTTAGGGATTTTATCGCGTATATTAACTTATTTTATATTCTCGACGTTTCAAGCACTTTACAGCACCCATGATCACGGGGGGGGGGGGGGAGACTGAGGTGTAAGACGTCCCAATGTCATAGTTAACCACGGCTACCTCCAGATTAAAAATTATTAATTTTTGTCGATCTACGCAGTATGAACTTACAGTATCATGAAGTCTTGCAGTTGTATGCTTGGGTTGGGATTTAATTTTATTAATTATGGGATCCCAAGCAGATGGTAGCACCCAGCCATCTTCTCTATTGAAATTAGGATGTTTCTTGATTTCAATAGCCTCGCTAAAGAACGCCGATCCCCCCCGTGACCATGGGTGCTGTAAAGTGCTTGAAACGTCGGGAATGTAAAATAAGTTAATATACGCGATAAAATCCGTAAAATTAGGTATATTATTATTTATATATTTCAACTTTAGCTACTCATTGAAAAATAATCGTGTATATTGGGATATTTATTTTTATCCAGATATGTTACTGTAAATTCATATTCTACCGTTTAGAATTTAGAAGTGGTGTTGCCAACGCGCCTTCGAAGTGGGGCAACTTTAACAAATATTTGAGGCAATTTATGGGGAAGGTCAATGTTCAGCAGTGGACTTTTGATAGGCTGTAACCGTATATTCCTTTGCCTTGATCATAAAATATATTTAAAACCTGCGCAGTGAAGAAAACACTGTGAGGACATCTATACGTCTAAGAAATTACATTTAGAAAGCATAATAAAGTAATTTCCGCTAACTTAAAAAGTGTCCGGTTCCTAAACTCTAAAAAATCTGAGGAGTCTAGCAGTGAAACACAAACAGACTGTCACTGGTTTTTATTCTACAAAAGAATCTTCGGTACCAACACAGACCAAGACGAGGAACGACCAACTAGATAAAACATACGCAATTTTATTCTCAACCGGGGATAAATATGTCTGTGTACTACAACATTTTCTCATAGAGGGGATATTTGCCATAGATGCCACTTTACCATATTGGCGCACGGGTTGGCAAGCAGTTTTTCAATGAGGGCTAATAATTTTCTGCCACCAGATGTCGCTAGTTGACACTGAGGTAAAGTTTTTTGTTATACAGTGTAATTTAATTCAGAAGTTAGTTTTTAATAAAAGTATATCAGTTTCTAGAGAATTAAATTAATACACAAAACAATGCGTCAGTGGTTTGCTCTTTAATTTTTTGCACATTTTTAACTTTTTTTTATTTTTCTACTTTTATGAATATCTGTGGTTTGGTTTATTTATTTTTAATCTTATTAATATAAAATATAGCTAATAATAGTGCAGAACAAAACATAACCTTTACATTTTCCGACCAAATTAACTTCCCCGCTCTGAAATCTGTCAAATATAACCTCACTTTCTAATGGCGCCGTCCTGGTGGCAGAAAGTCGTGAATGCCCTCATTATTTGTAGTTTTTATCAGAAATATGCTGCTGCCTATCTTCTATTTAATTTCCCTCAGTCGCCTCTCACGACATCCACGAGGTGATGTAGGGAAGTAGATTATCTTAACTCACCGCTACACGGTTATACTGTCATCTTATTTTAAATTACTAAAAACGAGGCATTCTATCTTGGTCCTCAGGTGTGAAAGCGCATCTGCATTTTGATTTTTAATTGAGGATAAATGTAGATGTCTATGGGCCTCGGCATCCACTTACCATCAGGTGGACTGTGTGCTCGTTTGTACAGCGTTAATAAATTGCAAAAACAACACGTACCTACGATTCCGACTACTACACATTAAAACATATTAACTAAGCTCTAAGATGATACTCATGTGTTGCACGCATTACAATTGACAACAACGAATTGATAACCTTTAAATTTTTTAGTAAGCAATACGTCGTAAAATAATATTTAATTTCCATTTTTCAAAATTACCTGGCCACGGCATCACTTTGTCATCGTACGCCGTTGTGCAACTGTCCGAGATAGGTTCAAAAACATAGTCCCATCCTTTAGTGTTGTACCTCCAGCCTTTGGAATTCAATATTAACGTTCTCTCGGTCGCGTAAGCGAATATTAGGCAATATACAATGTGGTGCAATTGGCAGCCGAAACCGCAGCCCTGGTAAAAAAATTAAAGAAAAATTATTCGTACTAGATTGTGGGATTACATTATCACCAACAACATACGAATAAGTACATTTTTAACCGACTTCAAAAAAATGAGAAGGTTCTCAATTGGACTGCAGTGTAGTTTACTGAGTTTATTTGAAAGCTGGTGTTCCTCATGTGGTCTCTTATAAATTTGATCAAGATCTGATCAGTAGTTTATGAGTTATAAGTCTAATGCGTATTTAATTGACTGACTACATTGATGATTTTTTTTTATAGAATAAGGGTGACAAACGAGCACACAGTCCACCTGATGGTAAGTGGTTGCTGCGGCCCATAGACATCTACATCAATCCTCTATTACAAATCAAAATGTAGATGCGTTGTCACCCGTGAGGACTAATATGAAATGCCTAATTTCCAGTAAAAAGGGCCTCCGGCCACCTGCACTCACCAAGCGAAACGCAGAGGTAAACCTCTACTTCACGCTGGTTTTCTGTGAGGTCGTGGTACCACCCCGGTTCGCGCCGGCCCATCCGTGCGACAGCAAAAGCTGCCGCGTGGCTCTACCACTGTTAAAATTCTCATTTTATTTATATTGAAGTCGGTTGTACACAATTTTTAATTTTACCACTTGTTTACTCATTATAATCCTGTGCTTAACCACAGTCCGTAGTAAATGGTGAAGAAACCCTAAATGGTAAATCGCACAGTCTTAGCGTAACAAAAGCAATTTCTGTCACTAATCTGCAGTGCATTCACTGTTGTGAACCGGTTTGAAGGATAGGGAGAGCCAGTCTAATTACAGGCGTCAAAGCATTCCTTCTTAGTTCACAGAGGTCCACGTCGAGCCATAGCGTTAATAGCTGAGTAGCGCAGTGGTTAAGAGATTGTTAGGACACTGAAGGGCCACCGGATTCAAACCCCACACGGAATGTTTTACAATAATAAATAGAAACGAATGAATAGTTGCGAGTTGTGAGGCATTTCTGTATTCTTTCTCGTAGTTAGCAAAGCACATATTATAGTCTTCTTTGTCTGAATTTAGTTGCGTGTATCCATAGGTGGACAGTAATCATTTGTCTCTGTAATATTAAAAATATGTGTTCTGCACTAAAACTGCAGCTTTATTGAAACTCGCGTAGTGACGTAGCGCTATAAAACCATTGACCTACTTCGCGACTCACTTTAATCCGGCCTATAAAAGCAAAAATTTAAAGTTTGCGGAAATGTTTATTACGGTCCTAACACGGTTTTCAAATATGTATATTTTCACACATTTTGTAAAATTCCCAGATTCTCTGTTTTATAGTACTATTTACATAAATTCATATAAAAAGCATTCTTATAAAGAAAGTATAAATTATACGATATAAAAGATAAAAATACGTGGACATCATTTTACGTGACAAAGCTTTTTAGACCTTTTTTTTTACCTATATATATTTTATCTTGATTTTATCTACTTTAAGCATAGATTTAAATAAATTAATAAAATTAGAATAAATTAATATATTAAATATATATCTTTAACATTGGATAATAAATTAAAAATGTTCCAAATATTATCTTCTACAAATGAACTTACGAACAACTTTAACCTGTTTATAATATTAATTATTAGTTTTTTTTTAAATAATTACCGTATTTATAATTTGCAGTTTTAGAATGGGCATAGCAAGAACTAGCAAACGATAGAGAAGGTAGATTCTCAAGTGGTAGCCTAGTATTGGCAAACGAAGTGTTAGGCGACCGTCCACGAAATACATACATATTATTAGGTTGTTTATCAAATACGTATATTAAACGTGCTAATACGTTAGATCCGTGTCAATCGGAGAGACATAAAGTTAAAAGCGAATTTGTGATAATAAAATAGAATAGAATAGAATAGAATTACATTATCATTACAAAACATAATGAAGTACAAAATTTCTAGCAATTAATTAGTGTGCGTAGTGGATATTCTTACACCGCCACTGCACGGTACATAATCATTATCAATCTTCAATTTCACGAACACTATTTAATTTATTCACTCCTTTTCGTCCCTTGGGTGTCGTAAGAGTCGACTTTGGGAAAAACCAGAAACACTTAATGAATCTCGATAAATAGTTTCGTAATATAAAATTACAGTGTTACAACATGAGTCGAATGGCGCATACGAACCAATAATTATCCGAGTTTGCAAACCGCACCCTTAACAATTGGGCTAATGTCGCTCCAAGATCACCAATTCGCCTACCAATAATGGTGATTACGGCAAATATTTCCTACAATTAGAGAATCGAGCAAAGGAATATAACGGACTAATGAAGAAGAATTCAAAAGAACCCAAAATAATAAAACTTATCTTATGAATTTCATCACATTTAATTTTAACGGGCGTGTTCCGATATACACTGCGAACACTGCTCATGCTCAGTGCTCTCACTGGTGAAAATTTCGTTCCGTTATGGCCTGTCAGTATACTGCCGTGCCGCAGTACCCTAGGGCCTAGGGAAATATATGATTGCATATCATCGCATCAATCGCCGCCATTTTTATAGTGTGAGCACTGGCGTTTTCGCGGTAAGGTGCTCTCAGTACTTTGATCACGTGATCAAAAAACATTACAGCGCCTAGAGATTTAACAGCTTCCACGAATGATTGTTATTAATATTAATTAAAAAAAATTTCAAATACTTTAATTAATTATGATTGAATTGATTAAGTTTTAAAAGCAACAAAATTCAAATAATAATTTTTCTTGTTTGTTGAACAGTGTCGAAAAATGAGGATAACAGTATACTAGACTGCATTCCGTTTTTAAACTATACCAGTATAACATACATACTAAAAAGGAACGGCTTCACAGTATACTGAATTGACGTCACACCTTACAGTGGTCAGTGTATATCGGAACATACCCAATATATTATTTTAACTCCCGACCATTCGAGCGCTATGCAGCACTCTTGACCACTCTCCGGGACAAGAGGTGTCTAATATCCTGACGTCTTCATTAATCATTAATTTTTGATCCAATCTTCACAGATTGAACATTTTGAAAGATCTTGTATTTTGAAGTATTGCAGTAGTATGCTCGGATTTAAATTTAATTTTAATTATATGATCTCAAGTAGATGGTATAACAGAGCCATCTTTTCTATTGAAAATATGAAATTGTTTAATTCTAATAAAGGTTTTTTTTGCATTGCGTAATATTTTCATAAATACTGAGATCATTATTTTTTATAATAGAACAAGGATGACAAAAGGTAAGGGGACGATGTGGCCCATAGACAGAGACGAAGCGTGGACTAATATATACGTGGGTGAAGTCCCATCAGTGAGGCCCCTTTTCTTTCGTTCCCAAGATCTACCCAATCGGTATATCCTGCCAAACATGCTTTGACACAACATACCTACTCATGATAGTGAAAAAATAATATTTGAAAAAAGGTTTTATTTTGTAACTTGCGTGATTTGATTTTTTACAAAAGTAATGTTCTTCGGCTTTTTACTCTACTGAAGTCCTCTAGTAAAGATTTGTAATTAATATTTGCAGCTAAATCTGCTTCGATTGAAAGTATTACTAAAGCAGACAGTCGGTCCTGCTTTATACTGTTTCTTAAGTAGTTTTTAAGTAGGCCTCGCTAGGCCCCTTTAAGTACGAGGCCGTGGGCGAGGGCCCACTTCACCCATGCCTAGCTACGCCACTGCCCATAGATAATTTACATATATCCTCGATTAAGAAACAAAATGTAAGGGCGCTGTCACCCCTGAAGACTAAAATAGAATGCCTCGTTACGAGTAAAAATGGTCGCCAGTTTTCTACACTCACCTTACAAAATTGATACTAAAGCATTAACCTTCTATTTTACGGTGGTATTATGTGAGAGCGTGGTCCTTCCCCAGTCGAACCGACCCATTCATGCTGCAATAGTATAGCTGCAGCGTGGCTCTACCATTTTAAACACAATAGAAGTTAAAATAATAATGAAAGTTGTGTTCTCCTGCTACACTACAACTACCTAATACGCAGTGGATGCAAATATATAAGAAATATATAAGAAATAACTAGTTTTTTCTCTACATAGAAAAAATAACAACAATTCTATTATATAGGATAGTTCGGAACGAACCTAGTTCGTTTCACCTGTCCTTGTTTATTTCCACCGAATATTCACACCTAGTAGAGCAGGCAAGCTGACGGTAAATCATTGTTGACAGTTGACGAAACGTGTCACCGACCTCACGTAACGTGCTATTCACGACAGTGGGATTTAGTACCGAGCAAAGAGATTTAAACTACTTGAATGTCTTTGGTACCGAGCAATTTTATTGCATACAAATAAGCATTCATAAATAAAAGTCAAAATTTCTAAGAAAGTTCACCTCCCAGAGATTTGTTACATTATTATAGAAATAAAAAAAAATTCACTTTTTCCATTTTCAAATGTTCTCTTTTTTATTTGAATCGAATATCGATTATTTATATCTTTTTTTAAAGTATAAATAATTTAAATTTTTTTAAGTATATGTTTAACTAATATTGCCCTATTAAAAAAATATGCAAATGAATACATTCTCTCCCACATACAATTAAATTCTGCACAAACCAACTGTTCATTAAATAATATCAAAAGTAGTCAGTCGGTCATAAAAATTAAACTTCTAACTACAACAGGTTTGTTTCATGAAATTTGGAATTCTAGGTACCTCATTAAAAAGTCCTACTTCAAAAAAAATACAATTAAATACTAGTACGTCTAATAGATTTTGAGTAATGATATTTTTGGCTCTTCTAGTTAAACTTGGAAAGCAAAACATTATCTGAATACAAATTTTCTTTTAATGTATGTCCGCAAAATTTCGGGATTCCGTTTCGGAATTCTGAACGCAACAAGTCTATATTTTTTTATAGGATAAGGGTGACAAACGAGCACACAGTCTACCTGATGGTAAGTGGTTGCTGCAGCCCATAGACATCTACATTTATCCTCGTTTGAGAATCAAAATGCAGATGCGTTGTCACCCGTGAGGACTAAGATGGAATGCCTCATTTCCAGTAAAAAGGGCCTCCGGCCACCTGCACTCCCCAAGCGAAACGCAGAGGTAAACCTATACTTCACACTGGTATTCTGTGAGGTCGTGGTACCACCCCGGTTCGAGCCGGCCCATCCGTGCGACAGCAAAAGCTGCCGCGTGGCTCTACCACTGTTTAATAATAAAATCAAAGAGCCGTCACACACGTACGGTAGTTTTCCATTCGAAATTGTGCGGGCAAAACGGGATTCCGTATGTGTGTGTTCGGAATTCCGAAACGGAATCCCGAAACGGAATTCCGTATGTATGTGGCCGGCCTAAAAGTGCAATTAAGGAATATTTAATACTAATATTAATATTAATCAAACATTAAACGAACTTTATAAGGTTATATTAAGCCCTTGTTTTGCTTTACAAGTATAAACCCCTTCAGTTTTAATATTATGCAATTTTTGTAGCGTTTATGGACTACTTAAATTAATATAATCGAAAACTACACGTTCACAAAATTTATTTTGGTGTGCATCGTACGTTTTGTAGAATACCATTTGTGTGACACATCTCCACTGTACTTTTTAGCTTTCAATTAGCGGTCGTGCGATGTATTTCACTAATAGAATTTAAATAGAAAGGACAGCGACCGTTTATCTTATAATATTTAAATAGACTAGTACTTTTTTCATACCCTGGATTCGGAAACATTGATAAAAATATGTTCATTTAGACATAGTTATAACGCATATTCTATATTATTATAATTATAATATGTATTATATTACTGTAAAAGCTCGAACTATGGTAAATCATATGATCTTTCAGTAAAACCTAACATTTACCAAGTCTTTATGGTAAAAGCCCATTATAGTGCATTATCACACCCTCACCCCCATGTCTAGAAGTATTTATGAGACAAAATGTACAAAACGAACTAGTGACAAGTAAGAAACATTAACTTTTATCTCGATACAGCTAAATACGCAGTGTTTAGAGAGGGCTTAATAAATAACATGATTTTTAATGTTTTTATAAATACTTTCTACTTTTATTATACATTTTTATTTTCATAATACGAGGGTGGATTGAAAAGTACTCGGCCTAACACAGATCCATTCAATTCTAAAAATCAAATCTACCCACATTATTTAGTTCAGTTCAGACTAGTTCATTGTGTGAAGTTCGAAACGTGTGCGATAATTAGTTGTGATTTTATAAATTTATTAACAAACTAATCGGACATAATTTCCGCGAATGGAGCAAATCGAGCAGCGTGCCGTCATTAAGTACCTCCATAAGAAGGGGCTATCATCAAAAGCCATCCATGATGACATGGTCAGTACATTAGGCGATTGTGCTCTGTCATATTCATCCGTCAAAAAATGGATAGCAGAATTTAAGCGTGGTAGAGAGAGTGTGAAAGATGAACCCCGCTCTGGAAGGCCTTCGACGTCAACTACTGACGAAAATATTAAAAAAGTACTTGATTTAATAATGGGAGACCGCAGATTAAAAATTAGAGAGATAGCCGAGATTATAGGCATCTCTTATGAACGAACTCAAAACATCATTGTCAACGAGTTGGGTTTCCACAAGGTGTCTGCGAGGTGGGTTCCGCGACTGCTTTCAGTTGAACAAAAAAGGACGCGATTGACTATTTCACGCGACTGTTTGGAGTTATTTGAAGCCGATGCAGATGATTTTTTGAATCGTTTTGTTACTATAGACGAAACATGGGTTCATTACTATACACCGGAAACAAAACAACAATCAAAACAGTGGAGAAGACCTGGTTCACCACCCCCTAAAAAGGCTAAGTCGATTTTGTCGGCAAATAAGGTGATGGCTTCAGTATTCTGGGACCCGAAAGGTGTGATTATGATTGATTATCTTGAAAGGGGTCAGACTATAAACTCTAATTACTACTGCACCTTACTACGTCATTTTAGAGAGGAAATAAAATAAAAACGTCGAGGAATGCTCAGAAGAAAAGTCCTGTTTCATCAAGATAACGTCCGTGTTAACACGTCAGTACAGTCAATGGCTGAAATTCACAACTGTGGCTTTGAACTGTTACCGCATCCGCCGTATTCACCTGATCTGACACCATCAGACTTCTTTCTGTTCCCTAACCTAAAAAAGCACTTGGGAGGTCAAAGATTTTCGACAAACGACGAGGTCAAAGCAGCTGTAGACGCATATTTTGACTCTAAGGAAGAATCCTTTGTTTTCAACGGTCTAAATGCTTGGAAGGGGAGGTGGCAAAAGTGTATTGAACTTGATGGTGATTATGTAGAAAAATAAACATTTAACTGATTTAGTATGTGTTTATTTTCTTGGTTAGGCCGAGTACTTTTCAATCCACCCTCGTAAGCAATTAGTACTTAATAAACATTGGTAAAATCTAGCACAGGGGTCACCAAATAGCGGACCGCCTACCTATTTGTGCGAACCCAGAGGAATCTAAGAATATCAATCTAAAAATTTGTGGTAATTCAATTTTCTTCTGTTTTAAAACACAAAAAATAATGATAAATACCCAGAATTAAAAAATGGCTTTGAAACAGTGTACAATGTTTGGATCAACATAATACAATTGTGAAGAAGCGTTTTCTAAGGTGAACATCATTAAAAATAAATTTCGATCTCGCCTTACCGATGACTATCTCCAGGATTTAATGGCAATAGCTTACACCAAATTAATTCCAGCCCTCACACAGATCGTTAAGATTAAAAAATGCCATTTTTCGCCTTAACATTTGGTACTTACTTTGTTATTTTTAATTAGATGCATCTTTAACAAAAATATTCTAATTCCTTTTAGTTTCATTTGTTAAGTGATATTTTAAATCTCGGTTGCTAGTCATCATCTAACAAACGAACCGCGGTAGATTTATATATTTTTTTATACGGACCCGCAATTAACCTAATTGGTGATCCCTGATCTAGCATGTACCAAACTCTAATGGTAAGAGCCCGAAAAACGTCTCATTTTATACCAAACCATACATTTACCAACTCATGTTGGTAAATCCTAAGATTTAAAAGAAAAATCTAAGATTTACCCTAATACGGGCTTTTACAGTTGTATGCACTCTGCTCTTAGTATATCTTCTCCGCTGAACCTAGAGGTAGACTGGTATTATATCTACCTTTTTGTATGGGCTTGTTGTACAAATAAAGTTTTAAGTTTTAAGATAAGTAGCCTAATGCGGCGTTCAGTTGGAATTCCTATTTTTTTTTAATAATATATCCAATCCCGTATAAATTATTTGCAGGTCATACAAACACTTTCAGTTTTAAGGCCAAAAGACCAATATGTATTTTGTACCAAAATAATGATCTGTTGTAGCCAATAACCAGGTACTTCAAACGAAAGCTACAATTGCAAAAGCTATTATTTTATTACTGCTAATTCGCTTAACAGGTTAAAAAAAAATCAGATATGATGGCTTCTTTACTAAATGAAATTTTGTAGGTGAACAGTTATAAAAGAAACAAGCAATTTTAACGAAATTAAAAAGTTAATGAAGCAATATTTCATTTTATACGAGCAATTAAGATGTGAATTTAGGACTGACCAAAGAGATAAATTTCACAAATGTCTACCGTTTTATTTATTTAATAATGAAGACTGGTTTCGGACTTTAATAAGCTGTTATGATGATGATCATGATGATGATGATGGTGATGGTGGTGGGATGCCTCACAGCCTGCAATCATGCTGGCCTCCTTAGTTCATATATTTAGTGATGAACGTCCTAATTAGCCATTCAAAGGATAAGGATTTAACAGTATGTTGTATGTGTATAAAAAAAAGTTCCGCTGGGTTTCTTGCTGCTTATTCCTAGGACAGAGATATTTTCCAAAGTAAATAAATAAAAAAAAATACTTTCAATTAGTATTATGTAATAAACCTAGCAAGGTAACAGCATAGCAAAGTGGCGAAGCAATCAGCTTTGTAGCGGTTTCTAACGGAAAAAAAAATTCAAAATAGGAGGTTCAGATGCCTGGGTGATCAGTAATCGATTGCTGAAAACAGAATTTGAAAATTCGAAACCGTTCTCGAGATAATCGTGGGACAGACGGACAGACATCGTGAAATCAATAAGTGACTTCGCAAGCTTCGCCACTTAATAATCTATACTGAATAAAAGTTATTCTATTCTATATGTTATAGCACTGACTTCCGTCAACTATTATTTATTCTGTGCTTCCGTTACCGTCACCGCTACAGCCTATAAAGTCCACTGCTGATTACAGGCCTCCCCCATGGATTGCCGCGTAAGGGGAATATTTTCCATTGTTGCAACTCTTGACAAGAGGGTTGGCAATTGCAGTTTTTTATTTTTAGTCGTTATTAGGAAGACGCTGCTACCCATCAGATTTGTTTCCCTCTGTCACCTCTTACGACACCCACGGGATGATATAGGGTAGTGGATATTCTTACACTACCACTACACGACCACCGACTCCAGAATTTGAAATTACTTATTCCTTTTAGTTGTTTCAAGTCGGCTTCTATTTTTAACAAAAGTTAATATTTTGCGATGATGTTCGATGATAACGTACTGAAGTGTCCTGGGCAGCGACCGTACGTCCTTCTAAATAGTCTCTGTGCAGACCTTTACCACAGTCTATAAATCCATACAGTCGTCCGACGAACACGTCTAGACGGGGCAATCGTGCTGGTTGTGAGAGGTGAGACGCGGGAAGGACGAGCCCGAGTTGCTCATGCCAATCGTATTAGAAGCTCGGGACACGACTTCCAGGGTTGTTAACGCGCGTTTGCTTTTATACTTTTTAAATTTAGTGTTTATATATAATCTGCGATTTCACCAAATCCCGCACATAAAAGAAAGCTAAATAAATATTGTTATTATTTTAACATTATGTGTATATTTTGTTATGTCATGCCAAATTGCTAACGTAAAAACAATGGCGGACGTAAAAAATAGGTACTAGTCGCTGGGCATTACTGTTTCGAAGTTTGAAGTTCTCAATCGTGTGGTTGGACAGGCTAAGGTTTTAGACCATACTATAGTGCCTCGTCTTCGGTCTTTCGAAGTTTTTTATAAAATATTAAGATTTAGGGCTCAATTTTTAGGTTTGTCTGGGTGCTAATTAAGAAAATAGCATTTATTTTTAAATCCAAGAGGTTTTTAATATATTATGTATGATATGGAGGTCAATTTCAAGGTTTATTGGGGCGATGATTACGAAAATGGCATCCATTTTTACATCCAAGATGGCGGACATTTTTTTAATAATATGATATGGGTATCAATCAATTTCGAGGTTTCTTGGGGTGCTGATTACGAAAATTGCATCCATTTTTATATCCAAGATGGCGGACATTTTTTAATAATATGATATGGGTATCAATTTCGAGGTTTCTTGTGGTTCTGATTACGAAAATGGAATTCGTTTTTAAATCCAAGATGGTGGACATAATTTTTTTTAATGTTATGGATGTCAATCTCGAGGTTTCTTGGGGTGCCAATTACGAAAACGGCATCAAATTTCATATCCAATGTGGTGGATTTTTTTATAATAATATAATATGGATGTCAATTTTAAGGTTTCTGGGGGTGATAATTATGAAAATTTATTTGTAAGTATTGTATTTAAAAATTTCAGATGCAAATTATGGGTGGAAGTTATTGGAAGACCTGATTTAGTTGGAAGAACTTTCGAAAGCCTAAAGAATCAATTATAAGAAAGAAGTCATTGTAACGTTAATAATAATATGGATTTGATGTCTAGCTAAGAGTATAAGAACGACTTTATGTAGCGAAATTGAGGTATGGCCACATATCGAGAGTAGAGCACTCCCTCACGTTGTGAGGCGTGTAATTAACGTTTTGAGTACTTTCAGGAAAATCTAAGAAAAAATTGTTACTTATTTTTTATCTGTTGATGACGTAGTAGATCTAAAATAAATAATTAAATTAGTAAAAGTTGTTAATTTGTGACAACCCTAACCTTCCATACGCTGTCTAGACGTTATCGGCATTTACCACGAGATCAAAGGCGTCGTCCTACTGTATGTTTATTATAATAACTTATATAATTAACTATAATAACAGTATACTGTGCCTTTACTCTTAGACCACAACACAAAAAAGGGGGCTCAAGTACAAATTAAATTTAAAAAAATGCAGATGATTCTAAAGACATATATTTTCTTCTTAAATAAATATTATTATTTCAATTTCCGAAGACCCTAACGACTTTTTACTCAGCGTAGTTTCACTATCACACTATTATGATTAGCCAGTAAACAGTCCACAGCTGGGCTTTGGCGACAATGGGAGAGCATTGTATGTACGATTTTCCGTAAACATTGAGTCATCCAACTCAACACAACATCCGGCATGTGGACCGCTCGTTTTCGGAACGGCCGTCGCGGTTCGCGGAGAGTCTATCACTATGCCCAGCATCACACAAGCGCTCGCGCGTTTTTTATTAATTCATATTTTTGTTACGTAGTTTTAACAACTGTTGTGCAAGTTTTTCAATATACCATACACAATCCACTTAACTGCATTTTAATTTAACAAACCGAGCTACGAAATCTATATTGGTCCTTCGAGCCGGATGAACCAGCCGCCACAATGTGTTTACAGTGAGTGTATACAAGCTGCTTTAATAACTTACTTCGCTTAAAGTTCACGTAACGGCGGACGTCCAAACAGTTAAAGCTTCGGCGTTTTTTCGCTCTCAGTAACTCTGTAGCCGGTGGAACAGCGCCGCCACAACTCTATCACTCTCAAGACGTAACAAAATCTGTTTTTGTTTGCATTATACTTTTAATTACTAGTAAGTATAGTATTTCTATCTCACAACAGCGCGGTAGTCTTACTTGTAATTTAGGTGCACATGCACAGTGTTTTAGTGTCACAAAGCAAAGTAAACGGAGCAAAGTTGCAGCAGTGATGCAAGAAATTAATTAATACGTCCTCTGCTAAGCATTCAGTAAGGCTTGCTCACATCGTGAGATAAAACATCTATACTTCGTAACCCTAAAACTTAAGCGGATAATCCTCTTACCTACACGCTCCGTAACTATAAGGCTTGCAGCGTGAGATCGAGATAAGATTTTCTAAGAAAAGACGACGTCAAAGCATTCGATAAGGCCATTCTCTTGATGATGGTATTCTCCTACTAATAACATGACCTTTGGGATTGCGAGCAATCGAGTTGGGAATCCGTATCCCCAGATATGCGACCCTGAGGAAGGTGATGAGTTGAAAAAGGTCTGAAGTCATCGCGATAGAACTGCGAGTGCTCATGACAGCCACTGACATTTCAAATGTGATTCCTGAACTTAAACCGGATTTGACCAAAAATAGAGTCCGGGATTTCATTTCCATTGCCCCCGCAGCGAAGAGTATTAATAAAGTTAGTAGTAATAGTAGTAGTATTAAAAAAGGTTCATTTTTGCTTACCTTATTCAAGTTGCATATAACTTTCCTCGCCTCCCTGCAGTCGGGTGGGTTCTGCAGATACTTTAGCCTCCTCTGTATTAAGTCACTGACGTTAGCTGCCTCATTTTGCCGCCATTCGTGATAACCGTCCAGTTCTGGAAGTTTCTGCTGGTCTGACAGCAACGATCTAAAAAAGGAGCAATGCTTAAAATTCCAAAATTCCATCTGAACAAAATCCTTGTTCAGATGGAATTTAAATTTTTGCGAAATTAAGCCGCATGGGGCTTAAGTTCATAATATATAGACTAATAACGTACTTAATGAGTGGCGACTGTCTGCTTCGCTGTGGACTGCAATTTCAAACTTTTCAATCCGCACGAATCAAGTATTGGTATGGACCAGAGTGAATGAGAGTACGAAAGCGTCATACAAGATACAAGAGTCACGCAACGCACTCACACAAGCGCGGGGATCACTTATAATAGCAGAGAGGGAGAACAACGCGTTGCTCGCGTCAGCACTACTAAATATCGCGTTAATATCTCCGCTAGTCTAGGTGAACCCCGAACTTGTGTGCGTGCTTTGAGGAACGCTTGTATAAAGCTTCCGTACTCTTGTTCACTATGCATAGGATAAAAACAATTATCATGTTTGTTCATGTGCAATTAAAATGTGCACAACACCTTTACAGTACAGGAGAAATTCATAATGTAGGTTAATGTTTCAAAGAAAATGTATATTAATTTATAGTATCTCGACACGTCTCCGACCCTAGGAAAGTTACTTCTGATTGCATTTATTAGTCTAGAAAGTTTATACGCAACTTTTTCAATCTTTACATCATTTTCTCCAAGCATATTAATCAGTCAGTGACTTAAATGAATGAATTTTAATCGTCATCAAATTTTATAAAATATACAAACCGATATATTAATTGCTTAAGATATTGTGTTTTTTTAATAGAGTATAGATGACAAACGTTGCCGTGTAGTGGCGGTCAAGAATATCCACTACCCCATATCCTCCCGTGGGTGTCCTAAAAGGCGACAAAGGGAAACAGGCGGGAGATGGGTAGCAGCATCTCCCTGATAACAGCCAAAATTAAAAAAAAACTGCGGTTGCCAACCCGCTCGCCAAGCGTGGCAACTATGGCAAATACCCCCCTATGAATGAATGTAACAAAAAGACGGCCCCCAGTCCCCGGCGGCCCCGCTATTCCTGGCTATGGTGGCGACCATGGTAACGGCGGGGCAGGAGGTGCTAAGAATCTCCGGTGGAGGTTCGGTTGCCACCTACGACGACTCGACCTGGCAACGTACAACGCACGCACCCTGAGGACTGACGAGAAGATCGTGGAACTGGCAGAAGAGATAAACAAGTTGCGCTGGCATATTATAGGATTATCCGAAGTCCGAAGAGAGGGGGAGGACACGGTAATCCTCGAATCCGGCAACTTGCTCTATCACCGGGAGGGCGACCATCTGTCCCAAGGAGGTGTCGGATTTATCGTCCACAAGTCTCTCGTTAACAACGTTGTAAAGATCGGGAGTGTGTCGACGAGGGTTGAGTACCTTATACTCAGAATCACCTAACGGTATTCGCTGAAGGTCATACAGGTTTACGCACCAACCTCGGCACACCCCGATGAGGAGGTGGAGGAAATGTATGAGGATATCTCTAGAGCCATGCATTCCTCCAAAACCCAATATACGGTGTTAATGGGAGACTTCAATGCAAAACTAGGCACAAGAGAGAACGGTGAGCTGAAGGTAGGGAAATTTAGAATAGGGCAACGGAACCCAAGGGGCCAGCAGCTGGCCGACTTCATGGAGAAAGAGGGACTCTTTATGATGAACTCTTTCATCAAGAAGCGGCCCCACAGGAAGTGGACCTGGTCGAGCCCCGACGGTTCGACAAAAAATGAGATTGACTTCATTATGACGACCAGACGACAACTGTTCAGTGATGTCTCAGTGATCGCGAGGGTGAAAACCGGCAGCGATCACCGAATGGTAAGAGGCACACTGAACCTAATTGTTAAGTTGGAGAGGTCTCGTCTGATGAAGTCAACGCTCCGTCCCCCTCGAGCTCTAATCCAAAGTCCCGAAACCTTTCAGCTCGAGTTACAAAACCGTTTTCAGTGCCTAGAAGACTGCAATGAAGTGCACGATATGAATGACAAGCTCGTGGAAACTGTCCATGCGGTCGGAGCTAAGTTCTGCAAGACCCGCCGCAGAAGAACACAAAAACTCTCCGATCACACTCTTAATCTCATGGCTGTTAGACGGGAGATGAGGCTACATTATTCAACAGATTTGACAGCATACAGGCAACTAAACAGACATCTCCAAATGCATGCGGCGGGACTTACGCAACTTCAATACAGCTCGTATTGAAGAAGCGATCGAGCGGAACCAAGGCTCCAGTCTTTGCCAGAGATCTGTCTGCCAGAAAGAGCCAACTATCAAAGCTAAAGACCGAATGTGGCAGCATCGTTTCCGGGACACCTGAGATTTTGAGTGAGATTGAGAGGTTCTATGGGCAGCTGTACACGTCATCGTTGGAGCCACACGCAAGTGTGAGTAACGATTCAAGAGCGAGTCTTATCCGACACTATTCCGAAGATATCCCGGATGTCAGTCTGAGCGAGATTAGAATGGCTCTCCAACACCTTAAAAACGGCAAGGCCCCAGGTGAGGATGGAATAACAGCGGAGCTTCTGAAAGCGGGTGGAAGACCGGTACTTGAAGTCCTTCAGAAGCTTTTTAATTCCGTCCTGCATGGTGGCATTACACCGGAGGCGTGGAGCAGAAGTGCGGTGGTCTTGTTCTTCAAGAAAGGTGACAACGCTCTCTTGAAGAACTACAGACCGATTTCCCTTCTGAGCCGCGTCTACGTGCTGTTTTCGAGAGTCATTACGAATCGTCTCGCGCGCAGGCTTGACGACTTCCAGCCTCCCGAACAAGCCGGTTTCCGAAAGAGGCTTTAGCACCATAGACCACATACATACCCTACGGCAAATTGTACAGAAGTCCGAAGAGTACAATTTGCCACTATGTCTGGCATATGTGGACTATGAGAAAGCCTTTGATTCCGTCGAAATTTGGGCGGTGCTGCAGTCCCTTCAGCGGTGCCAAGTTGACTGTCGGTATATCGAAGTGCTGAAGTGTTTGTACAGTAGAGCTACGATCGCTATCCGAGTACAGAACCAGAGTACGAAACCTATCCAATTGCAGAGAGGTGTAAGACAGGGTGATGTTATATCCCCGAAACTCTTCACCGCTGCATTGGAAGACGTTTTCAAGCTTCTGGACTGGAAAGGATACGGTATCAACATCAATGGCAAGTACATCACTCACCTTCGATTTGCCGACGATATAGTCCTTATGGCAGAATCGCTGGAGGACCTAAGCACTATGCTCAATAGTGTCTCCCAACGGATAGGTCTTAAGATGAACATGGACAAAACAAAGATTATGTTTAATGTCCATGTCACACCTATGCCGGTAGTTGTTGGGAGCACTAAGCTCGAAGTTGTTGACGAGTATGTTTACCTGGGACAAAAAGTCCGACTAGGTAAGTCCTTCGACCGAGAGGTCAATCGACGGATTCAACTCGGCTGGGCAGCGTTCGGAAAGCTTCGACACATCTTCTCGTCAGACATACCTCAAAACCTTAAAACGAAATTGTACAACCAGTGCGTGTTGCCAGTGATGACTTACGGAACTGAGACGTGGTCCTTCACTGCTGGCCGTATGAGGAAGCTCAAGGTCGCTCAGCGAGCGATAGAGAGGGCTATGCTCGGAGTTTCTCTGCGTGATAAACTTAGGAATGAGGTTATCCGCAGTAGAACTAGAGTAACCGACATAGCCCAACGGATTAGTAAGCTGAAGTGGCAGTGGGCCGGACATATAGCTCGAAGAACCGACAACCGATGGGGAAGAAAGGATCTCGAGTGGCAGCCTCGTACCGGTAGGCGAAGTGTAGGGCGTCCCCCCACGAGATGGAGTGACGACCTGGTAAGACATGCAGGAAGTCGATGGATGCAGGTGGCTCAGGTCCGTGCTTTGTGGCATTCTTTGGGGGAGGCCTATGTTCAGCAGTGGACTTGTGAAGGGCTGTAATGATGAGATGACAAACGAGCACAGACCACCTGTTGTTGAAAGGATATTGTGGCCCAAAGCTACCAAATATACATATCTCTTCTAATAAATAATTCTCTCTATTTCGCAAAGCTATTGGTGGTTACTCATTGATTAGCGTGCCTGCATGCTGTCTGTGCAATGGATTCGACACACAATTTTAAACCACAAATTACTGATAGTTACGCCCCATCGTGCAGCGGGACAGCGTGAATGACAACCACTAATGTACCCACGCTGCACGCACGTCAAACGCTCTCTTCCTTTACCCTTTAAGTTCAGTTATATCTCAGATATCTGCCGTAACTTACTATAAATGGCTCTATGTGCAGGTTAAGGACGATGCTGTGTTATCGTGATTGCACTACGACGAACATCCAAGTCCTATCGCAAGTAATCAGAGGGACAGGGCAAATTATCGTGCTGGAAGTCACAAGTGTACGCGAAAATAAAGGTAACTCAATGGCAAATACCTAACCATAAACGACGTTACTTGCATGGTAAGGTGTTAGAGAATACATAGCCTCATTTAATCCAATAGTCATCGTAAAAGGCAACTATGGTTAATCTCAGAAAGGTCTTATGGTTTTCAATAAATGGCGAGATAATTAAATATATAAGATAGGCGTAAAATACCGAGACTGCCTACGGGAGCAGTGTCTAAAATGCGAGACGTCTCGTTCTACCGCCGCGTACGTAAAAAATAGGTACTAGTCGCTGGGCATAAAGCGTCTTCCACACAGAAGCGGCTTGAGATGGCGGCTAACCGCGAGCCGCAGCTCCTGCCGCTGCAACAACACATCACCGCGGTCGCAGTGGCGGCCTGAAGCGTCATTCGCTTTGGTGTCTGTGCTACAATTGGATGTCAGTAAACATGGCTAATCGTGACGAAGTCTTATTATATTCAGTAATATCATCATATATTTTGTTTTTAACCCTAATGCTTTTGTATTCATGATGCAAATTATCATAAAGTACTGGATAATTTTTCAGTTTCTATTAAAATCTCTGAATTTAGCACCATTTTTCATGCGGCCTGTTGTAAAAATTTGCAAGTGATCGTGCTGTGGCCACCGACTGACCCGGTACGTGCTAACACAGACGCGTTGGCGGAAGAGGCGGAGCATGCGGCCGCGGCGAGCCGCTCACAGATCGCGACATGGCCGCACGTGTTTGCAGACTCACTTATATTGCAAGCGGATACAACTGGCCGCCACCGCGGCCCCCACCGCAGGCCGCTTCTGTGTGGGAGACGCTTTACTGTTCGAAGTTTGATTTTTTTTCTTCATCTAAATCGTGTAGTTGAACAGGTTAAGATTTTAGACAATACTACAGTGCCTCGTCTTCGGTCTTTCGAAGTTTCTTATAAAATATTAAAATTTAGGGGTCACTTTTAGGTTTGTCGGGGTACTAATTACGAAAATAGCATTTATTTTTAAATCCAAGATGGCGGTCATTTTTTAATATATGTATGATATGGATGTCAATTTCAAGGTTTATTGGGGTGATAATTATGAAAATAGCATCCATTCTTATATCCAAGATGGCGGATATTTTTTTTAATAATATGATCATCATTCATCATTACAGCCTTTCATAAGTCCACTGCTGAACATAGGCCTCCCCCAAGGCACGGTCTTGAGCCACCTGCATCCACCGACTTCCTGCATCATACCAGGTCGTCACTCCATCTCGTGGGGGGTAGCCCTACACTTCGCCTACCGATACGAGGCTGCTACTCAAGAAACTTTCTTCCCCATCGGTTGTCGGTTCTTCGAGCTATATGGCCGGCCCACTGCCACTTCAGCTTACTAATCCGTTGGGCTATGTCGGTTACTCTGATTCTACTGCAGATATCCTCATTCCTACGTTTATCACGCAGAGAAACTCCGAGCATAGCTCTCTTCATAGCTCGCTGAGCGACCTTGAGCTTCCTCATACGGCCAGCAGTGAAGGACCACGTCTGAAATCCGTAAGTCATCACTGGAAAACACTCACTAGTTACAACTAGTGAGTGTTTTCAATTGTACACAATTGCGTTTTAAGGTTTTGAGGTATGTCTAACGAGAAGATATGTCGTAGTTTCCCGAACGCTGCCCAGCCGAGTTGAATCCGTCGATTGACCTCTGGGTCGAAGTTGGACTTACCTAGTCGAACTATTTGTCCCAGGTAAACATACTCGTCAAAAACTTCGAGCTTAGTGCTCCCAACAACTACCGGCATAGGTGTGACATGGACATTACACATAATCTTTGTTTTGTTCGTGTTCATCTTAAGACCCTATCCGTTGGGAGACACTATTGAGGTCATTGAGCATAGTGCTTAGGTCCTCCAGCGATTCTGCCATAAGGACTAAATCGTCGGCAAATCGAAGGTGAGTGATGTACTTGCCATTGATGTTAACACCGTATCCTTTCCAGTCCAGAAGCTTGAAAACGTCTTCCAATGCAGCGCTGAAGAGTTTCGGGGATATAACGTCACCCTGTCTTACACCTCTCAGCAATTGGATAGGTTTCGTACTCTGGTTCTGTACTCGGATAGCCATCGTAGCCCTACTGTACAAACACTTCAGCACTTCGATATACCGACAGTCAACTTGGTACCGCTGAAGGCACTGCAGCACCGCCCAAATTTCGACGGAATCAAAGGCTTTCTCATAGTCCACATACGCGAGGCATAGTGGCAAATTGTACTCCTCGGACTTCTGTACAACTTGCCGAAGGATATGTATGTGGTCTATGGTGCTAAAGCCCTTTCGGAAATCGGCTTGTTCGGGAGGCTGGAAGTCGTCAAGTCTGCGTGCGAGACGATTCGTAATGACTCTCGAAAACAGCACGTAGACGCGGCTCAGGAGGGAAATCGGTCTGTAGTTCTTCAAGAGAGCATTGTCACCTTTCTTGAAGAACAAGACCACCACACTTCTGCTCCACGCCTCCGGTGTAATGCCACCATGGAGGATGGAATTAAAGAGCCTCTGAAGGACTTCCAGTACCGGTTTTCCACCCGCTTTCAGAAGCTCCGCTGTAATTACATCCTCGCCTGGGGCCTTGCCGTTTTTAAGATGCTGGAGAGCCATTCTAATCTCACTCAGACTGACGTCCGGGATATCTTCGTAATAGTGTCGGATAAGACTCGCTCTTGGATCGTTACTCACACGTGTGGTTCCAGCGATGAACTGTACAGCTGTCCATAGAACCTCTGAATCTCACTCAAAATCTCAGGTGCCCCGGAAACGACGATGCCACACTCAGTCTTCAGCTTTGACAGTTGGCTCTTTCTGGCAGACAGATCTCTGGCAAAGACTTTGGAGCCTTGGTTCCGCTCGATAGCTTCTTCAATACAAGCTGTATTGAAGTTGCGTAAGTCCCGCCGCATGCATTTGGAGATGTCTGTTTAGTTGCCTGTATGCTGTCAAATCTGTTGAATAATGTAGCTTCATCTCCCGTCTAACAGCCATGAGATTAAGAGTGTAATCGGAGAGTTTTTGTGTTCTTCTGCGGCGGATCTTGCAGAACTTAGCTCCGACCGCATGGACAGTTTTCACGAGCTTGTAATTCATATCGTCCACTTCATCGCAATCTTCTAGGCACTGAAAACGGTTTTGTAACTCGAGCTGAAAGGTTTCAGGACTTTGGAACAGAGCACGAGGGGGACAGCGCGTTGACTTCATTAGACGAGACCTCTCCAACTTAATGTTTAGGTTCAGTGTGCCTCTAACCATTCGGTGATCGCTACCAGTTTTCACCCTCGCGACCACGGAGACATCACTGAACAGTTGTCGTCTGGTCGTCATATTGAAGTCAATCTCATTTTTTGTCGAACCGTCGGGGCGCGACCAGGTCCACTTCCTGTGGGGCCGCTTCTGGAAGAAAAATTTCATCATAAAGAGTCCCTCTTTCTCCATGAAGTAGGCCAGCTGCTGGCCCCTTGGGTTCCGTTGCCCTATTCCAAATTTCCCTACTTTCAGCTTACCATTCTCTCTTGTGCCTAGTTTTGCATTGAAGTCTCCCATTAACAGCGTATATTGGGTTTTGGAGGAATGCATGGCTCTAGAGATATCCTCATACATTTCCTCCACCTCCTCATCCACCAAAGTCCCGAAACCTTTCAGCTGGAGCTACGAAACCGTTTTCAGTGCCTAAAAGATTGCAATGCAGTGGACGATATGAATTACAAGCTCGTGGAAACTGTACATGCGGTCGGAGCTAAGTTTTGCAAAACCCGCCACAGAAGAACACAAAAACTCTCCGATCACACTCTTAATATCATGGCTGTTAGACGGGATATGAAGCTGCAGTCTTCAGTAGATTTGACAGCATACAGGCAACTGAACGGACAGATCTCCAAATGCATGCGGCGGGACTTACGCAACTTTAATACTGCTAGTATTGAAGAAGCGATCGAGCGGAACCAGGGCTCCAAAGTCTTTGCTAGAGATCTGTCTGTCAGAAAGAGTCAACTGTCGAATCTGAAGACCGCGTGTGGCATCGTCGTTTCCGGGACACCTGAGATTTTGAGTGAGATTGAGAGATTCTATGGGCAGCTGTACATTTCATCGTTGGAGCCACACGCAAATGTGAGTAACGATCCAAGAGTGAGTCTTATCCGACACTATTCCGATGATATCCCGGACGTCAGTTTGAGCGAGATTGGAATGGCTTTCCAGCACCTTAAAAACGGCAAGGCCCCAGGCGAGGATGGAATAACAGCGAAGCTTCTGAAAGCGGGTGGAAAACCGGTACTTGAAGTCCTTCAGAAGCTCTTTAATTCCGTCCTCCATGGTGGCATTACACCGGAGGTGTGGAGCAGAAGTGCGGTGGTCTTGTTCTTCAAGAAAGGTGACAACGCTCTCTTGAAGAACTACAGACCGATTTCCCATCTGAGCCGCGTCTACGTGCTGTTTTTGAGAGTCATTACGAATCGTCTCGCGCGCACTCTTGACGACTTCCAGCCTCCCGAACAAGCCGGTTTCCGAAAAGGCTTTAGCACCATAGACCACATACATACCCTTCGGCAAATTGTACAGAAATCCGAGGAGTACAATTTGCCACTATGTCTGGCGTATGTGAACTATGAGAAAGCCTTTGATTCCGTCGAAATTTGGGCGGTGCTGCGGTGCTGCAGTGCCTTCAGCGGTGCCAATTTGACTGTCGGTAAATCGAAGTGCTGAAGTGCTTGTACAGTAAAGCTGCGATGGCTATCCGAGTACAGAACCAGAGTATGAAACCTATCCAATTGCAGAGAGGTGTAAGACAGGGTGACGTTATATCCCCCGAAACTCTTCACCGCTGCATTGGAAGACGTTTTCAAGCTTCTGGACTGGAAAGGATAAGGTATTAACATCAATGGCGAGTACATCACTTACCTTCGATTTGCCGACGATATAGTCCTTATGGCAGAATCGCTGGAGGGCCTAAGCACTATGCTCAACGACCTCAATAGTGTTTCCCAACGGATAGGTCTTAAGATGAACATGGCCAAAACAAAGATCATGTTTAATGTCCATGTCACACTTATGCCGGTAGTAGTTGGGAGCACTAAGCTCGAAGTTGTTGACGAGTATGTTTACCTGGGATAAATAGTGCGACTAGGTAAGTCCAACTTCGACCGAGAGGTCAATCGAAGGATTCAACGCGGTTGGGCAGCGTTCGGGGAATTACGAGACATCTTCTCGTCAGGTACACCTCAAAACTTGAAAACGAGATTGTACAACCAGTGCGTGTGGCCAGTGATGACATATGGAACTGAGACGTGTTCTTTCACTGCTGGCCAGATGAGGAAGCTCAAGGTCGCTCAGCGAGCTATGGAGAGGGCTATGCTCGGAGTTTCTCTGCGTGATAAACTTAGAAATGAGGATACCCGCAGTAGAACCAGAGTGACCGACATAGCCCAACGGATTATTAAGCTGAAGTGGCAATGGGCCGGCCATATACTTCAGCTTACTAATCTGTTGGGCTATGTCGGTCATTTTGGTTCTACTGTGTATATACTCATTTCTAAGTTTATCACGCAGAGAAACTCAAGCATAGCCCTCATGCTAGCTCGCTGAGCGACTTTGAGCTTCCTCATACGGCCAGCAGTGAAGGACCACGTCTCAGATCCATAAGTCATCAGTTCTCTCACTCTCATCTGGTTGTACAGTCACGTTTCCAAGTTTTGCGCAGATTGATCATTATAGAAAAGATAAAATAGCAATAAGCAGGTGGCTTAGGACCGTGCTTTGTGGCATTCCTTGGGGGAGGCCTATGTTCAGCAGTGGACTTGTGAAGGGCTGTAATGATGATGATAATGATGATGTTTGTATTGCATTTGATGATGTTTTTACGCTTTTTGATCAAAATCATGGCAATATGCTGTAAAATTAGTCGAATTTCGACCAACACTTAAAATAAGTGTAAGATAACCGAACCCACTCGACACTAAAATATATGGTCAACATCGCTACAGATTATTAATAACGGGTGTCCAGTGGCAGATTTCAAACTTTGAACAGACTTAATTTTCGAACGCAACGTAGGAGAAGGGCGCGGAGGGGGTTATTCGACGCGCAAGCGATGCGGATTTTTTAGTAGCCATGGATCCGTGGAGTGGAGAGCACCGCGCTTTTGCCGTCGAGGTGTACTTTTCGAGTGGATTTTCGCTGTCTGAAGCCCGTCGTCGATTTAATAATCACTAAGGTATTCGTCGAGTTCGTGATGGATCATCATTCAACCTGATCCAGTCTTGGGTAGCAAGTTTTAGAGCAACGGGATCAACAATAAATAGACCCAGACCAGGACCAACACCAACGGTAGCCACGGACGAAAATATCGAACGTGTTATGGCTTCTGTGATTGAAAATCCTCGTTTATCACTTCGTGCACGTTCATCGATTTTGGGTATTAGTAAATCAACTTTACAGTTAATCATGCGAAAAAAACTTAAATTCCATCCTTATAAGATCCAAATCGTTCAAGATTTACTCGAATCTGACTTTGAATTAAGGAAAACTTACGCAGAGACGATGTTGTTGAGATTTAAAACTGCTACTCGGATGGGTAACATATTCTTCAGTGACGAAGCCCATTTCCATATCGGAGGATATATAAATAAACAAAATTTTCGTTATTGGGATATTTCCAACTCGAGAAAATTGCATGAAGAGCCTTTACACAAACCAAAAGTCACAGTATGGTGTGCAATATCTGCGTCTGCCATAATAGGGCCTTATTTCTTCGAAAATGAACGTGGCCAAACTGTAACAGTAAATTCCGAGAGATATGCTGAGATGATCAGTAATTTTTTTTAGACTAGAATTACAGAATAGTCCATACTGTAACCGGAATACGTGGTTCCAGCAAGATGGGGCCACAGCTCACACTGCTAATGTGGCCATGAGTGCAGTGCGAGAGTTGTTTCCCGAAAAAATCATATCCCGGAACGGCACCATACCGTGGCCTCCCAGGTCACCAGACCTAAGTCCGTGTGACTTTTTCTTGGGGATGGGGATACTTAAAATCTATCGTTTACAAAACAAATCCGACCACGGTGACACAGCTGAAAGAAAACATTCGAGCAGAAATCAGCAAGATTCCCCAGTCGCTTTGTAAAAGAGTTTTCGAAAACATGCATGACTGTATCATATATACGAAAATCCGGTTAATATAGGGAACGAACGAGCCGAGACCAGCAACTTAAATGTCAAGATAAAATGTAATAATAATTGAATGGATTATTTTAGTCGATCATGTCATACATAAGCTACCTGAAGATCTGATAGTCGCTCATATTGAGTTCGAATTCATTCAGAATTTTGGTAGACAGGTATGTACGTACATCCGACCATTGAGCTTCGAAAAATTAAAATTTACGGAAGAGATATATAATTTCTTGTTTTCAGTCATTCATTAATTTCAGCCAGACAACGTCACATACAAATATAGGCTTCCCCAAAGATTTGTGTCACTAGGGGAATATTTGCCATAGTTGCCACTTTTGGCAGGCGGATTGGCAACCGCAGTATTTTTTAATTTTTAGTTGTTATAAGGAAGACGCTGCTGCCCATCTTCTGGTTTGTTTCCCTCTATCGCCTCTTTTATTTATTTTATCCTTATGTTAATAAATGTTTTAAGGTGTTCTTAACGCAAGATTACAAAGTGATAATTGTACAAACACAAACGAGGCGTATTATTAATACACGCCATTTGCCCGCGTTATCTCGAATGAGATAACAAAGCACAAGCAACTCTAATATTATTTTAGATACGCGGTTTTTTGTAATCGTAAAATAGAAAGATCTGAGACGGAAATTTATACCGGCAGAGAAAATCTCGACGATATCTACGTCCAAATGGCTGCAGACTCCGTGCTACAACAGGTCGCACCCGCAGGGATCGTGAATCGTGATGCTTAATGATTTTAACGCCCACCACGCTGAATGGCTTGGTTCTCGTTTAACCGATCAAGCGGGTAGATCTGTTTATGATTTTGCTTTGGCATATGGTCTGGCACAACTGGTTACCTCGCCTACGAGGATCCCAGATGTAGGAGATGATATGCCTCCTCTGTTGCACCTTCTGCTGACCTCTCATCCGGACGGATATCAGGTCTCCGTTGAGCCCCTCTTGGCTCCTCGGACCATTGTCTGATCCGGAGTACGGTGCCGCTTATGCTCCCTCGCAGTTGCGTTCTGCAGGTTGCCACCGTGTTTAGCATTATAGGTCAGCCGAATGGGACGGGATGCGATCTTTTTTGCATCCTACCCTTGGAGGCGGGTTTGTTTCTCGCCGGATAATCCCAGCTTTGTTGCTGATTCTGTTGCTGATATGGTGCTACAAGGAATAGAACTATTTATTCCATCATCTGCGTTACCTATCGGAGGCAGAACCCAGCCATGGTTTGGTCGCTCCTGCAAAATTGCATTACGCCATAAGCAAGAGTGCTACCAGGCCTGGGCTCATGCATCGATGTCTCGGGATGCAAATACCAGCGCTCTTAAAAAGAAGTATAATTCCGCCTCCAGGTCCTTCAAAAGTGGCAAAGTCACAGCACATCGGCAGAATTGGCGAGAAACTACTTCGTCTTCCAATTCGGGAACACGTGCATTTTCTTCTCTCGCCAAGGCTGTCCAAGGGAACTTCTGTCAGCCATCTCCCCCATCTCTGTGCAGGGATGACGACTCACTGGCCCACGCCGCAAAGGAGAAGGCTGATCTGCTGGGCTCTCTCTTTGCGTCCAACTCGACTCTTGATGACGGAGGAACAAACCGCCGGCCATCCCGCAGTGTGAGTGCTCCTTGCAGGATGTGCTGTTTATCCCACGCTCGGTGCGCAGAGCACACCTCTCCCTGGACGCCAACAAGTCGAGTGGCCCTAATGCCGTCTCTCCTATTGTGCTGAAGACGTGTGCTGTTGGCACCAGTTGACTTCAGTTGGCACCGGTTTTAACGCGTCTTTTCCGGTACTCCTACTCCCTATGCGTAGTCCCGAAATCATGGATGACAGCTTTCGTGCACCCGATCCCTAAAAAAGGTAACTATAGGCCTATCGCCATCACCTCCTTGTTCTCTAAAATAATGGAGTCCATTATTAACAGCATGCTGTACCTTGAGGATCACCAGCTGATTAGTGACCGTGAGTACAGTTTCCATTGCGGTCGCTCAGCTGGTGGCCTTCTGAGTTACCTAACTCATAAATGGGCGGAGGCAGTCGAGTCCAAAGGGGTGGCGTTGCCCGTTAATTTGGACATAGCGAAGGCCTTCGATCGGGTTTAGCACAAAGCGCTTCTTACGAGAAATTGTGCAATTGGATCACCACTTTTCTTGCGGATCGGAGCATCAAGGTCGTAGTAGACGGTGTATATTCCAATTACAATCCCATTAACGCTGGTGTTCCACAAGGCTGCGTGCTATCGCCAACGCTGTTTCTTCTGCATATCAATAACATGTTGCAAACCGGTAACATTCATTGCTATGAAGATGACAGCACTAGTGATGCTTTATACACCGGCCGTGCCAATGTGGGGAAAACGTCGCCGAGTACTGGGACAAACTTGTGTCTGAAGTCGAGACTTTGTTGATCAAAGTCTCGGACTGGAGGCGACTATATCTAATCCAGTTCAATCCCCAGAAGACACAATTTTGCGCGTTCACCGTTAAAAAGAACCCCTTCACCGTATCTCCTCAGTTTCAAGGCACTCCCCTTGTTGCCTCAGCCAGTATCGGAATCCTCGGCGTCAACATATCGAGTGACGTGGTTTCGTAGTCACTTGGAAGAGAAGGCCAAATTAACCTCTAAAAAGCTTGGCGTGCTCAGCAGAGCGGAACAATATTTCATGCCAGCACACCGCCTGCAACTTTACAAGGCGCAGGTTCGGCCGCACATGGAATACTGTTCTCATCTCTGGGCTGGAGCTCCACAGTGCCAACACCTTCCATTTGATCGCCGCCACCAGCGCAGAGCTGTTCGAATCGTCGGCGACCAAACTCTTTCCGATCGGCTTGACTCACTGGCTTTACTTTATCGCATTTACCACGGGGAGTGCTCTGAGGTCTAATTCCAGGCATACAATTTCACCATTGCACATCGCGGCTAAACTCGCGATACCATCTGGATGACTAGTGATCCACCACTGTGCGATTTAAAAGAAGTTTTCTTCCTCGCCCAACTTCCTTATGGAATCGACTACCACCAGAGATTTTTCCGGACCGATACGACTTAGGTACCTTCAAGAAAAGAGCGTATTACTTTTTAAAAGGCCGGCAACGCATCTGCAATTTTCCTGGTGTTGCAATTGTTTATGGGCGGCGGTAAGTACTTACCATCAGGGGAACCGTGTGTTCGTTTGCCTCTCCCATAAAAAATATGAAATTATGCGCTTGTCACTGAGCCAACACGGCTCAATTTCATGGAAATGTTGCCCAAATACTCAAACGCTACTCAATTTTATGACACCGTTAAGTCTCGTCCTGTCTCTATCACTTTAAGTCAAAGTTACTGACAACACGAGACATAACGACGTCTTCAAATTGAGCAGCGTTTGAGTATTTGGGTATATCATATAACTCTATAGTCTATACGTATATCATCATTAGCATCCTGCGCCAGACTGCACTGCAGAACATGGCCCTATTCCCCAAAGCGCGCCACTTAGCCGCATCTTCAGCTTCACACAGGCTTCTTCATCCAGTCGCTGCCAGCCGTCTTGCTTGGATTGTTTATCCATCTAGCCAGGGGGCGTCCAACATTGCGTGTACCTAAGCGCGATCTCTACTCCAGCGGTTGTCACATCTGCGACAGATGTGACCAGCTCATTGCCACTGACCTTGGTTCTTCGGCAGAGTTATTCTTCACCATCATAATCATCATAGACCCGTAAAATTCCACTGCTAGACATGGACCTCTCGTTACAAGTAGGATTTGCCTTTATCGTCACGTTCGGCATGCAGATTGATGATTGCAGTACCAGACGTCTGGCACCTTTGATGTTGCTTGCTTGAAGGGACGAAAGTTCACAAGCCACTGTAAAAACAACCAACCTTTTTCTGTCGGCAACTTGATCTAAAATCGCTCGTATCTTCTCGACCTTGATATCTTCCGTCATTAGTTTGCCCAACTCATGATTTATGTAATACCATATTTCTTTAGTATTGGAGTAGATTCGTCTCCTGAGATTCTCATACTCTTCGGTCGGACCCTGGTCGGAGTCGAACAACGACGGATCCAAGTCCTTAAGGTTTCCATTTAGTCTGTAACAAAAATTAAGCATATATAATATTTCAAAAATATTAGTGTACTGAGCTTCACCTGAAACTTAACCCTCACACCTAGTATGTATGATACTAAAAAGCTCACTACTACTGCACGTGGTAAAATACTAAATTAGTTTAAAAAATATATCTTTATGGTTTATATATTATGAGAACCGTGGTAGCTCAGGGACTCAGCAATCGCTGTAAATTTTACAGTACGCGAACAACCCGGGTTTGAACCCTTCCGACGTCAATGAAATTGCCCAGTGAAGTTCTACAACTTGCATTGGGGCACCGCGGCGACATTTCCTTGTCCTAAAACTCTCCCAAAAATGACAGGAACAGCCCAGCATCGGGACATATATGTATACATAGGATGAAATTTTACTTTACTTTGATAGTTCATAAGCGTGGTAGCTCAGAGGTTAAACGCTCGCCGGAAATGTCACAACACGCGAACAACACGAGTGCGACCCCTGACTGTGAATCGATATATTTCTGATAAATAAAATATATCGATGACATTGTGGAGTCTGACAAAACGCATTTAGCAGCGCAATGGACTAACCGCTCTAAAACCTCAGAGTATAAATAAGCAAGCTATAAAGCGCGCGTATCGCTCGTTGCCCATTATGGCAAACGTAACCAGAAGTGGTAAAGTGACATCGGCAAACCTAACGCTAAGTCGAAGCGTTCTTTCGATAAAAAACAACTTCTTCACTATGGTCTCAAAATGAAACGTTCAAATACAAGGCGCGCTAAATATAAACAATCTATTCTTGATAACTTGTTAAGGTGGAAGCGCCAGGGTGGCCCGCGAAATCCAAATTTTCTTACGTTTTTTGCAATTTGCAGGTCAGTGTCAGGTTGTATGTTTAACAAAATATGATTCGCAACCGTAACGAATATGTATTTACAGAATTATAATCATTATAATCATTAATACAACCGTCTATGTTCGTATAATTCCAATGTATGGCTATTTCCAGAAAAATACATTCAAAGGAATTACACGAACTTAGGGTAGGTAGGAACTTATATTTTATGAACTCCAAAACATAAAGTAAGAAACTATTCACCTAAACCATGAATTTTATCAAATTCAAATCACCTGAAAATGCTCAATATAAACAATGACGTGATCCTAACAATCCGCTGCTTATTGCCCTATTCACCTATTCTTTGTTCAATTGCAGGCACGGTCATCTACAATCTACATATCTAAGGGCGCTTGAAACCCGAGCGGCTGTGGTGCGAGTTGGCGACAATATTAAAGTCAATCGGTGGTGGAGTAAATAAATCGGCAGACAAGGTGGAAAAAGGTAACAATTCAACAGCTATATGTAGTGTTACGAGTTTGGGGTTCGAGACAATTAAAAACTGCCGATTGAATTACCAAAATTGACACTTTAATTACACAATACTAATTACAATCTAAAACCACACTAATAATAAAACACAATCAATTTAGTTCGCAGTTATTTCGCTTGAAGTATTATTCTCTTGTATCGCCAGTTTAATACTGCCACGGTCGTAGTCTATACCGGCCTTATATAGGGCCTCAGATAGTTTCCAGAACCTTCTACTGTAGCGACATCTAGAATGTTCGAGCACATATCGGTCCCGAAATTTCTGGAAGGATCTTGACTCTCCTAGTTCTGCTACTCGACACTAGAGGGCGCTAGTGTAACTAGTGTTGCCATGTACAAGCCATTAATAGTGGCGCGCAACACTGACCCCTCCTAAGACATGCTCGTCCCGAGCATTATTGGTCCCATAATAACGCGCCAGTCGATCAACATGGACGATCATAGGAGTACCTCTGGCACCTTTCTGTATCCGGTAGGTTACGTCATTGATCCTTGTCGCAATCCAGTACGGTCCGTCCCATTTAGCTTGAAGCTTAGGAGATTTCCCTTTGCTGCGAGCTGGATTGTGTAACCACACTAGTGAACCTTCGTCAAACCCTTTGTTGTTCATTTTGCGGTCATACCGTGTTTTCATCTTCTCAGACGTTTGGTGGCCCGACTGTCTGACGTGCTCATAAATGTCATTCATTTTGTTCCGCAAGTCATTTGCATAATCGGTTATACTGCGTGGGGCATCAGGTGGTATTTCGGTGATCAGGTCTGCAGGCAGCCGTAATTCTCTCCCAAAGATTGCGAAAGCTGGCATCACTTATGTACTTTCGTGAACAGCGCTTCGATATGACAACAAAAACGGTTGTATGTGCCTGTCCCAATCTCGTTGCTGTTTTTCCACAACTTTTGCCAGGTACCTTCCAATGTCTGATTAAATCGTTCTACCATTCCATCAGATTGTGGGTGGTAAGAAGTTGTTCGTGTTTTATGAGTACCCATAACTCTGCAAGTTTCCTGGAATATTTGAGACTCAAAATTCCTTCCTTGATCGCTGTGAATCTCTAAGGGTACTCCAAAACGACAGAAGACTTCATGAACTAGTTTATCTGCAACTGTTGAAGCTTCTTGATTTGGAATGGCGAAGACTTCTGGCCACTTAGTGAAGTAATCCATCACAACCATGAAATACTTGTTACCACTTTCACTTTCCGGAAACGGCCCCGCAACGTCAATGGCTATCCTCTCCCATGGTGCACCAACATTGTACAATTTCAATGCGCCTCTACTACGAGTATGAGGTCTCTTTACAGCCGCACAACTTGTACATTTGCGGCACCAGTCCTCGCCATCGTCACGACAGTGGACCCAGTAAAACCGTTCTCGGATCTTCAGTAGAGTTCGTTTAACTCCCAGATGGCCTCCTGAACAACCGCTATGGTACAGCTGTAGAACATCCGGTACTTTAGCCTTAGGAACAACAATTTGCAAATGACATCTGTCTCCCCGACCATTTTCCCATTTACGGCACAGGACTCCATCCTGACTCAACAAGCTGTCCCATTGGGCCCAATAGCTTTTCGTGGTCGAACTCATTGCTGAGACGTCGCTCCACTTGGGCTTAGGAGCAATGGCCTTCATCCAATCCAGAATCGGCCTAATGTCCGAATCTTCCTGCTGTGCATGTTGTAGGCTGTCCTTCCACTCATTGCTGAGCTGGTCTGTACTGAGAATCCTCACAGATACCACTTCTTTACCCTCTTGCCTAGTACAATGCTTGCAATCTTCAGGGCAAGGTCTTCTTGATAATGCATCTGCATTGCCATGAGATTTCCCGCTGCGATGTTCGGTCACAAAGTCGTATTCCTGCAGTAGTTCAATCCATCTCGCAACTTGTCCTTCCGGATTTTTGAACTGCAATAGCCATATCAGTGCAGTATGGTCAGTTCGTAACTGGAATTTCCGCCCCAAAAGATATTTGCTAAAATGCTGCAAGAACTTTACCACAGCAAGCAATTCCCGTCTTGTGACACAATAGTTCCTTTCCGGCTTTGACAACGACTTGCTGAAATACGCTATCACAATCTCTTGATCACCATTCCGTTGAGAAAACACACCGCCAAATCCTATATCACTTGTGTCTGTGTCAAATATGAATTCCTTGCCCGCAACAGGGTACCCCAAAATAGGTGTTTTGCACAGACGGTTCTTGAGCTCCTGGAATGCAATATCGCAACTTTCATCCCAGCAGAAATGTCGGTTAGCTTGTGCAGAGGTTTGGCTATATCTGGAAAGTTCTTCACAAATCGCCGATAATAAGAGCACAAACCCAAAAATGCTCTAACTTGTGTCTTGTCTTTTGGAACCGGCCACTTCTTGACAGCGGCAATTTTCTCTGGATCCGACACTACATACCCCAAAAAGCTAACTTGCCGTTTGAATAGTGAGCACTTCTTCGGACTCAACTTGAGGTTGGCACTCTGGATCTTTATGAGCACGCGTTCCAGGTTTTGAAGGTGTTCCTCAAACGTACGGCCTACGATCATGATGTCATCCAAGTAGACCAGACAAGCATCTCCAATTAGCCCGGTAAGTACAAGCTCCATCAACCTTTCAAACGTTGCTGGAGCATTGTACAATCCAAACGGCATGACTTTAAATTGCCACAGACCCTTTCCTGTGGAGAATGCAGTTTTCTCCTTGTCCTTAGGGTCAATTTCAACCTGCCAGTAGCAAATTTTCAGGTCCAGCGTACTAAACCACTTTACGCCTGTGAGCATGTCCAGCGTGTCATCAATTCTAGGCAAGGGATAGCTGTCCTTCTTCGTAACGTCGTTCAGGCGGCGGTAGTCAACACAAAACCGCATGCTGCCGTCCTTTTTTTTACCAGCACCACAGGTGAACACCATGGACTAGATGAAGATTCAATAACACCATCCTTCAATATTCCCTCAATCATGGTTTCCACTTCCTTTTCACGTACTACAGGCAATCTTCTTGGCCGCTGACGAATAGGCAATTCTTGTCCTGTGTTTATTTTGTGTTGAACTAAGCCAGTCTTTCCTATGTCAGCTTCGTTTGACGAGAAAACATTGACGTATTTGAGTAACAACTTCTTCGCCTTGACCATTTCATTCGGGGAGAGAACGCCGCGACAGTCTTCTAAAAGTGTGGTCACTCTCGTTTGTCCATCCTTGCTGGGGATCCCAGTCGATAGATATTGGCACCGATGCAACCAATCCACTTCCTCACTAGTACCAACCAATGTGCCTTTTTCTATAATCTGTTCCTGATCAGAAAGGTTCAACACACGTACTCCTGAGATGTCGGTGGTTCTGACCAAGGTTCGAGCCACTCTCCATTGAAAGTCATTGTCTACCCTTTCCACGAGTACACAACGATGAGCTTGCCCAGGATTCCGAGGAAGATTAACTGGCACAATCGTTTCCGATCTCGGCGGAAGAACAATCTTCTTAAGGCTGTACACATTCCCTGGTAACGCCCCTTCCACAAAAAGTTCCTCTTGTCCACATTTCAAAACAACTTGCTTTACGTCGATCTCACAACAATTCTTCCTCATAAAGTCTAGGCCCAGGAGTCTATTATATCAGCCACGATGACATTATGCAGGTAGATCACGTTGCCTAGCTTCAACTCCATCTTCTTCTCTCCATGTATGGACAGGTATGCGCTGAGAAATGGCTGTCACCAAATTAATGCGTTCGCGGTTGTATGCGGAGTCCCCAAGGAACTGACTTATAAGTTGGGAACTGACAACCGTGCGAGAGGCTCCAGTGTCTATGGTCAGTTTACACGGCGTTCCGTTGACCTCGCCCTTGAGATCAGGCTGTTCCCATCACGGGTTTGTGAGATCGAAATCCTTGGGGCTCTTTTAACATCAGCCAGCACCCGCCAGTTTCCCTGCTGCTGTTGGGCGGTGCTTTTAGCCGCACTACCCTCTCGAGATCGATCCCCTTCCCTTTCTACAGTTCGCTTAGGGCAGCTGGATCGAAGATAGCCCTTTTCCCACAGCCGTAGCACCTAGGACGGTAGCCGTTATTGCGGTCCCGAACTCTAGCTGCTGCAACCTCCCTGACGCGATGGGAACGATGATCTTGCCGCACGGCTTCCACCTCCAGTGCATGGGTCAAGGCGTCCTTAAGCGTCTCGTGGTGCCCGAGCCTCACAGCAGCTCCAACTTCAAGGTCGCGGCTGCCGTCGATGAATGTCTGCACCAGGTTCCCTACAATGAGCGCAGGTACAGACTGGTATGCTTTTCGAACCAGCTTCTCCACCTCAAGGGCCCACTGCTGCAGGTTTTCGTTACTGCGTTGCACGCGATCTTTGAGCTGCGCACGAAAGACGCGTTCCAGGTGAGCGTCGCCATATCGCGCTCCAATGCCTCAAGGAGCTGCTCGTAAGTCACTTCCTTACCGAGAGCTTCCAGAACAGTTAAGGCCTGGTCGCGCAGGCCTAGGGTGAGAGCAGTCATGGCCTGACTTTTATTCCAGCCGTTTGCCTTCATGACAGCCTCGAATTGGATTTTGTAGGCCGACCAGGAAGAAGTCTCGTCGAACGGCGGCATTTTGAATCCACGTAGCGAAGGTGTTGTAGCTACCACGGGAGCTGTAACTCCATCCCCAAGTTTGAGGTCGTTCAGCGTTTTCTTCACGTCAGCCATCACGTTGTCAACCCGATTGTACACTTGGTCGATTCGGGTTTCAGCTTTCGACAGGCGGTTCTCATATTGAGCAACCTTATCCTTCACCTCCCTTATCTCTTTCCCGAAGGTAGCGTAAAGGTCCTTCATAAGAAGTATCTGCTCTTCCTTATTGCGTTTGAGCTGCTCTTCCAACCGACGGCCCTGTTCCTCCTGTCCGCGCTGCAGCTGCTCTTCCAACCGACGGGCCTGTTCCTGCAGCATCATCATCAGAGCACCTAAGTCAGGTGCTGTAGATGCAGGAGCTGATGACGGACCGGCTTCCGTGGTCAGCAGCTGGCCATCCGATGTTTGCGGCGTTGTATTACTCAATCGTCTCTGGTCCGTCTCCACCTGGCGTTGACTTCGGGTACGGATACCCTCCATGTCGTCCTTTGGTAAAATCGGCATGATTTAATCCCACTTCTGACACCAATTGTTACGAGTTTGGGGTTCGAGACAATTAAAAACTGCCCATTGAATTACCAAAATTGACACTTTAATAACACAACACTAATTACAATCTAAAACCACACTAATAATAAAACACAATCAATTTAGTTCGCAGCTATTTCGCTTGAAGTATTATTCTCTTGTATCGCCAATTCAATACTGCCACGGTCGTAGTCTATACCGGCCTTATATAGGGCCTCAGATAGTTTCCAGAACCTTCTACTGTAGCGACATCTAGAATGTTCAAATACATATCGGTCCCGAAATTTCTGGAAGGATGTTGACTCTCCTAGTTCTGCTACTCGACACTAGAGGGCGCTAGTGTAACTAGTGTTGCCATGTACAAGCCATTAATAGTGGCGCGCAACAATAGTAATAATCACTTTATGCTTTACTTTATCTATATTAACCATCTATATAACCATTTATTATACCTACACTATTACTTATTACCTAACTTTCCTACATGTTGCTTAATTAATTTCGAAGGTTTGGGCATACTGAAAGTCAATAACAAAAAAAAGCATCCCTAATGAGGCGTCATGCAATTGGTACCGGTGGTGGGCCAAGTAGTCGCCAAACCCTTACGACTTTTGAGGAGAGGGTGTCGGCTACCATAGGAAATTTGACTGTGGAGGGTCAGCCAAGCATTCAGGAACAAGGCTTCGTAAGTATTGCACTTGCACTTCTTCATTTAAAATTCAGGATTAACTTATCACTTGAATATTTAAAAACATGTACCTACTTACATATACATAATTAATTAAAACAATCAAATGGAAAATTAATCAAATGCATACCTAGTTTATTCCCATGGATAATATCTCAAGAAGTTTTTTATATGGTATGGTTTGTGGTTTTTACGTGGTAGAGCCATGCTGCAGCTATATAAGTAGTATAGTTGTAGCATGAATGGGTCGGCTCGACCGGGGAAGGACCACGCCCTCACAGAATACCAGCGTAAAAAAAGCGTGTTTCGTATGGTGAGTGTAGAGAACCGGAAACCCTTTTTACTGGAAAAGAGGCATTCCATCTTAGTCCTCACGGGTGACAACGCGTCTGCATTATGATTCGCAAATGAGGATAAATGTATATGTCTATGGACCACAGAAACCACTTACCATCAGCTGGACTGTGTGCTCGTTTGTCACACCCTATCCTATAAAAAAAAATGTGAAATCCTAATAACTGATTTTGGCCCGACCCGAGATTCGAACCCGGGACAATGTGATCAACAGCCGCGCTTACGACCACTAAACCGACGAGACCATTATTAAGGTATTACTTAAATGAATATTTCAAGTCATTTTTTTTGTAGGGACTATCATAATTCATCTCATCGCCAACACAGGCCGTGACCCCGCCACCAGCCCCGCACCAACAAGATGTAATTGATTTTTAAATCGCAACAGCCGATCGTACGTCTAGCTACCTACATCTAAATATTTTATAAATACTTTATTATGTAGGTATTTGAATTCAAGTTAATTTTGTTTACAGAATCTGTGGCAATATCACCACCCGCGCCTGCTACTCCTACACCATCTACTAGCTGGCAGCCACCACACACAAACACGCACACAGTCCACATCGCAAAATCAATCCGCGAGGAGGAGTACAAGGGTCCAACCTGCATCTTCTACTCCACCGCCGACTAGCTGGCGATAGTTACGATTAACCCTGAGGTCTGGGGTAACGGCTTCCCCTGCACGACCTAGATACTAAGGGCGCGCCGGAGGCATACATTCGCGCCATCTGATAGAGCGACGAGCGAGTTCGTTGCCATCGTACATCTACGTTATCAGCAAGAGGAGAAACGAGACAGGCAGCTATATGATCTGGAGAGTCGAAGGATAGAGATTGACCACGAGCGTTATCAAGTGTTACGCATGTTTGCAGACATTGTGCAAGCATGGTTTGCCACATTGTACTTTTTATTATTATTATTATTATATGTACTAACATATAACTCAATGGTTTGCCAATTATTAATGAAAATAAAAAAGAATTTTAAATTTAGTACTATTTAGATTTATTATTAGTACTGATAGTATTTTTAGTTTATTGAAAGAATAATATTGTTCTTTAATTAGTAAATAAGTAAGTGTATGCACCTAGATAGTTATTGTTCAGTTGGTCTAATAAAATAAAAGAGTTAAATTGTATAATTATAACATTTTGTTTGACTATTTTTTATTTTAATAACACATCTAGCATGGATAGGGTGGGAGAGTGTAGATACTAAGATGTCTTCAGGTATCAATTTACAATTTTTAATGCGTGAATTTCTCTTTTAAATAAATTTTACATACAAAAATTAGGTGCCAAATAAGAATATTACTGTTGTTAAATAAATAAGATGATGGCTGAAAGAGTATGAAAGGGTGGTACTTTCCTTTCATACTATTTCAGCCATCATATATACGCCGCGGACCCCAATTAAGTTAGGACAAGTACAGGTGAATGATGACACCCAATAAAAAAATATTTAAAATATCGTCTCTATAGTTATGTAAACTGATTTATTAATTGATAAATCAATCCCACCAAAAACAACCAAAAATATAAGTCTCACAATAGAATCCTACAGCAAAAAGTTATGAGATCTAACATACAAACATTGCAAGGCTGAAAAAAACCTTGTAAAAAAGGAATGGTCACATCACGTTACTTTACTTTTTTGTTTGGTAAGTTTTGCTTGGTAAGTTTGTAAATGAAACATTTAGTAATTTTTTTTCATTAATATTTGTCTATACAATTAACAATACTTAATATTTAACAACTGGGTACAAAATATTGGCACAGTTGAACAATTACACACGCTATAAATTATTGATGCAAAGAACACCAAGAGCTGACTAACAATCAGCCGTGTTGTTTTGCTTTTCTAAAGGTTTCAAGTGTTCGCTAAGTTGTCGAATAAAGAGTTCGACATCTCAGCAATTTCGAATGTCAAAAGTGCCACTTGTCTACACATTGCTAAGATAATATCTTTCGTGTTATTCGTTTTCTTTATCGTTTCGTTACGCAGTTTGACATTGTCTAGCAATTAGCGATCGAAAACGATCGATCACGTGATGTTTCGAAAGCTTATGTCAGTTCCATACATTTCGGAGTTATCTAATTTCATTATCGTTAATGAAAATGTGACTTTATCTAGGGGCCCAGATGTTCTCTAGATACTGATACATTGAGTAGTTGAATAGCTATGCGCCAAAACTGATGCCTATTGTTAGGGATTACTTTATTCTAAATAATATAAATTGCCATTTCCGGTGGTTAATTAATCTCAAGCTATTGATTTTATTCAAAACTTCGAATCACTATAAATATAATTAATTAAAATCCATGTAATATACATACATACATACATATAATCACGCCTCTTTCCCGTAGGGGTAGGCAGAGACCACTTCTTTCCACTTGCTACGATCCTTACATACTTGTTTCGCTTCTTCCACTTTCATTATTCCCTTCATACATGCTCTACGGTTTAGGGTACTCTTAACCTGGCCTTTTTTCAAGACGTCCCCAATTTGGTCTAGAAATGTCCGCCTAGGTCTACCCCTTCCAACACTTTCATTCACACTCGCCTTATACACTTTTTTCGTCAATCGTTCTTCATTCATTCTCTCGACGTGGCCAAACCATCTCAGCATACCTTTCTCAATTTTTGTCACTACATCTTCTTTCAGACCACAACTTTTCCTTATCTCACTATTTCTTATCCTGTCACTCAGTTTAACTCCTATCATACTTCTTAATGCTCTCATCTCAACTGCATTTATTCTGCTTTCATGTTTCTTCTGCCATACCCAACTTTCACTTCCGTACATGAGTGTTGGAACCAACACCCCCTCATGCACAGCCAAACGAGCCTTGTTAGACACCTTCCGACTGCTCATAAAGGAGTGCAAAGCTCCATTCACCATGTTTCCTGCATTCACTCTTCTTTCGATATCACTCTCACACTTTCCATCTCTTGTAAACTTTGACCCCAGATACACAAACTCTCTCTCCATGTAATATAATCCAATCTAATATAATTTTTGTGAAATTTAATACAACTTTCGTAAAATAAGATAAACATTGTAAGACTACATCCGGTCCGTGTATTTACCATTTCCGGCTATGCGGGAAGGTAAAGACATGACTTGTGAAAAGATACCGAATTCATTCGCTCGGGGCATTTGAACAGTGAAGGAAGCTTAAGGACGTTACGCCGAATTTAATAAATAATTATACTGTTGGATTGTTCGATAATAAGGTGTAAGCGGAAGAGCTAATAAATTTGTTGAGGAAATCAAACTCGTTGTATGAATTTTCGTTTACTCCAATACTATGCGTTATTGTACTTAAGTTATTAAATTAATCGTGAAGTATTTGTGAATATTAGGTAGGTCGATAATTACAAGGTATGTTTTAGGCTGAATAAAACGTAGGTACGTTTATGAAATGATGTTTATTAATCAAGCACAAAAATCTAATTTATTGCCCCTTAAAAAGGATCAACTTATTATATGTATAACTGTAGTTTTGAATTTTGCTTGCTTGATCGCAGTTTTAGGGTGCGTTCCAAAGACCCCGCTACGCGTACGCCACGCGCGTCTAATTCGCTTTGAAATTTGTTGCATATAATTTGAGTCTTATGACAAGTCAATAAATCTGAAATTGCAGTTATCGACGTTCAACCGCACACGCCTCGCACCCACCCCACTACGCCTTGCGCTCGCGCTTTTTATACAATTTTTAATATTTTTAATGTTTTTTTTATTACCGTTGGAGAAATAATTTACGCGCGTGACCTCTCGTGACTAATAAAGTCACCCTTGCAATTTCGAGACTGTTCACACCCGTGATTACTGTTCTGACTCGCTAACGAGCGCTCTATAGCTTGCTTATAAATAAACTTAAGTCTAAAACGCTCTCAGAAATGAAAAGAGGCCTCTGCCCAGAAGTGGAACTTCTATAGACTGTGAATTAATGTGTACATTTTTATAGTATGGAGTTATTACAATTGGATACTTATAGTGGCATGGCAGAAAACCACAAAACTAATCAGCTAAGGCTATCGACTGATAAGCCAAGACATGTATCGAAGTAAAACGCACTGAATTCATAAGCTGTTGTTATATTGTAAGATATTTATTTAAAAAAAAAACCATTCAATTCAATTAAGCAGTTTCCGTGAAATCGGTGAACATACATAAAATAATGTGCGTGTCGAATAATATTTAATGAACTTCCTCGTTTTTTGCAAGTCTATTAAAAATTAAAAAAGCAGTACGCAATGCTGCAGAGTGAGGGTCAGTGAACTTTATACCCATATGTATTTGAAAATATATTGTATAATGGTACATCTACGTATCATTTTATATGGTTAACGGTGCAGTTTTTTCTGTTGCACGTATGGGCCGGCTCGAGCCGAGTTGGTGCCACGACCTCACAGAATACCGGCGTGAAGTAGAAGCTCTGCTTCTGCGTTTCGTCTGGTGAGTGCAGGTGGCCGGAGGCCCAAATTCCCCCCCCCCCCCCCCATCAACATGATAGCGGAATTACACGTTAGACTACCCCAAGAGGGAACCAGCACCCCTGGAGAATCCCTCACTGAGCATCCACGACCATGTTATTCCACTCCTGAGCATGGGTGCTCAGGCTGCCCCGCGTATCCTGGGGGAGGCAAAATTCCGCTCAAAAACATAACTGCTCAGAGCAAACTGAGCAACAAGACCAAGGCGATCCCTGTCACGCTATGCGTGAATTTCTGCAACATCGGGGGACTTCACTCGAGCTTAAACGCCGTCCACTACCATCTCGAAACGGCGAAGCCGGCCTTGCTCTTTCTGACCGAGACGCATGTTTCCTCTCCGGCTGATATTTCGTATCTCTCCTACCCGAGATACAAATTGGAGCACTCCTTTGTGCCTCGGGCTGGAGTTTGCGTGTATGTCAGAGAGGACATCTGTTCTCGACGCCTCGGCAGTCTTGAAGGTTCGGACCTGTCCATCCTTTGGCTACGCGTAGACAGCGACGACCATCCGCGCGTCTACGGGTGCCTCTATAGGTCCCATAACGGAGGATCATACACCTTCCCTGTTGGACCTTCTGCTGACCTCTCATACGGACGGATATCAGGTTTCCGTCGATGCCCCTCTCGGCTCTGCGGACCATTGTCTGATCCGGAGTGTGGTGCCACTCACGCTCCCCTTTTTTTTTTTTTTGCGGATGGAAAATCATCTAATGACGCCTTTCGCTGTGGGTGGAGCGGAAGGGAGTGTCAGACTTTTACTGACTAAAAACCATCCGTGTTCCTTCAGTGCCCTTACGTTCCGGAGCCGCGGTATCTCTTTCGAACAGCCCGCAGCCCCGGCAGGCGTCGGCCCTTGCGGGCCCCTTCACGCTGCTGACAGCTCTATGAGGCGCGCGTGGAACAAAACACGCCGTCGACACGGCCTGTCATCGTTAGACGGACGGACGGCGAGCTACCCATTGCTCGCCGTCCACAGGCCCGCGCCTACGGTGGCCGGGGGCCACGACGTAGCCCCCGACGCCCGGGGCGTCTCCCGCGGCGGCCGGGAAGGAAAGCTGTTGCTCTTTCCTTCTCCCGCTCCGCCACCTCCTTCGCTAGCATCACTGCTTCGCAGAAGGTGGTGACGGCATCCCATTCCGTCTCGCTCCGGACCATGGCTTCGACCAGGGCCGGACGCGAGAGGTCGCCGCCGCCTATCGCCGCTACGAGGACACGGCGGTGCTCCGCCCAAGCAGGGCACACCTCCACGGTGTGCTCCACCGTGTCCTCCGGTCGATCCTCGCAGTGGGAACTCACGCTCCCCTGGTGGTTGCGTTCTGCAGGTTGCCGCCGTGTTTGGCATTACAGGTCGGCGGATTGGGACGGAATGCGGTCTTTCTTTGCATCCTACCCATGGGGGCGGGTTTGCTTCGCGCCGGATGATCCCAGCGCTGTTGCTGACTCTGTCACTGATGTGGTGCTACAGGGAATGGATCTATTTATTCCATCATCTGTGGTATCCATCGGAGGCAGATCTCAGCCTTGGTTTAGTCGCTCCTGTAAGACTGCATTACGCAGTAAGCAGGAGTGTTATCAAGCCTGGGCTGCGGCTTCGGCGACTCGGGATGTAAACACCAGCACACTTAAAAAGAAGTATAACTTCGCCTCCAGGTCCTTCAAAAGAGTTATTGCCAAGGCCAAGTCAGAGCACATAGGCAGAATTGGCGAGAAACTAGTTCGCCTTTCTTCGGGAACCCGTGCATTCTGGTCTCTCGCCAAGGCTGTCCAAGGGAATTTCTGTAAGCCATCACTACCATCTCTGCACAGGAAGGATGACTCACTGGCCCATGACGCAAAAGACAAAGCCGACCTATGAGGCTCCCTTTTTGCGTCCAACTCGACTCTTGATGACGGGGGGAAAACACCGCCGACCATCCCGCGGTGTGAGTGCTCCATGCCGGATGTGCTGTTCTCACAGCGCTCGGTTCGCAAAGCACTTCTCTCCCTGGACTTCCAGAAGTCGAGTGGGCCTGACGGAATCACCCCAATTGTGCTGAGGACGTGTGCTCCGGAGTTGGCACCGGTCCTAACGCGTCTTTTCCGGTACTCCTACTCCCAAGGCGTAGTCCCGAATTCATGGAAGACAGCTTTTGTCCACCCGATCCCTAAAAAGGGCGACCGCTCAGACCCGTCCAACTATCGGCCTATCGCGATCACCTCCTTGTTCTCCAAAATAATGGAATCAATTATTAACTGCCAGCTCATGCGGTACCATGAGGATCACCAGCTGATTAGTGACCGCCAATACGGTTTTCGTCGGGGTCGATCAGCTGGTGATCTTCTGGTCTACCTGACCCATAGATGGGCAGAGGCAGTAGAGTCCAAGGGGGAGGCGTTGGCCGTTAGTTTGGACATTGCGAAGGTCTTCGATCGGGTTTGGCACAAAGCGCTTCTTTCGAAGTTCCCTTCCTATGGGCTTCCCGAGAAATTGTGCGATTGGATCACCAGCTTCCTTGCAGATCGGAGCATCAAGGTCGTTGTAGACGGTGCATGCTCCGACTACAAGCCTAGTAACGCTGGTGTTCCACAAGGCTGTGTGCTATTATACCAACGCTGTTTCTTCTGCATATTAATGATATGTTGCTAACTGGTAACATTCATTGCTATGCGGATGACAGCACTGGTGATGCTTTATACACCGGCCATGCCAATATTTCTCGGGAAAACGTCGCCGAGTACCGGAACAAACTTGTGTCTGAAGTCGAGTCTTTGCTGAACAAAGTCTCGGATTGGGGGCGACTAAATCTAGTCCAGTTTAATCCTCAGAAGACACAAGTTAGCGCGTTTAACGCTAAAAAGAACCCCTTTGTCGTATCTCCTCAGTTTCAAGGCACTCCCCTTCTTGCCTCAGCCAGTATCGGAATCCTCGGAGTCGACATATCGAGTGACTTGCAGTTTGGTGGTCACTTGGAAGAGAAGGTCAAATTGGCCTTTAAAAAGCTTGGCGTGCTCAGCAGAGCGGGACAGTATTTCATGCCGGAACACCGCCTGCAACTTTACAAGGCGCAGGTTCGGCCTCACATGGAATACTGTTCCCATCTCTGGGCAGGGGCCCCCCAGTGCCAGCTCCTTCCACTTGACCGCATCCAGCGCAGAGCGGCTCGATTCATTGGCACTGCCACAAGAGATATTGCATCCCTTTGCATTTTCTTTCGCATCTACCACGGGGAGTGCTCTGAGGAATTGTTCGGATTAATCCCAGCCACCAAATTTCACGAACGCACATCGCGGCAGAACTCCCGATACCATCCACACCATCTGGATGATTGGCGGTCCACCACTGTGCGATTTAGAAGATTTTTCTTCCTCGCACGACTTCCTTGTGGAATCGATTACCATCAGCGATTTTTCCGGACCGATACGACTTAGGGACCTTCAAGAAAAGAGCGTACTCCTTTTTAAAAGGCCGGCAACGCATCTGCGATTCCCTCCCTGGTATTGCAGCTGTTCATGGGCGGCGGTAGTCACTTACCATCAGGTGAGCCGCATGCTCGTTTGCCCCCTCTCCTATAAAAAAAATCTACTTCAGACCAGGGGCTAAGCGCTCGCTGTTAATTTCACAGTACGCAAGTACCCGGGTACGTTTCCCAATGAAATTGTTAATTATAATTTTAAGTGCTAAGTTACAACGTGCCAGACGGTGAAGGAAAACATCATGAGGAAACCTGCATATCTGAGAAATATATTTCGAAGACATGTGAAGTTCGCCAATGCATTGGGACAGCGCAGCGGACACTTTCTGACTTTCCTTGCCCTAAACCTTCTCAGAAATGAGAGGAGGCCTGTGCCTAGCAGTGGGACGAATATATAGGCTGTCCCTTCTTTGCTACGAAAAATGAAATTTTACAAATAATAGTTTTTTTTTTTAATAGAATAAGAGTGACAAACGAGCACTCAATCCACCTGATGATAAGTGGCTACTGTGGCCGATAGACAATCAACATTTATCTTCAATTAAGAACTAAAATACAGATGCGTTGTCAGCCTTGGGACTGAGATGGGATGTCTGGTTTACAGTAAAAAGGATCTCCGGTTCTCTATACTCACCATACGAAACACAGCAGCATTGAGCTGCTTTTTTACGCTGGTATTCAGTGAGAGCGTGGTTGTAGTTATCCGGTCGAGCCGACCCATTCGTGCTACAACTACACAATTAATATAGCTTCAGCATGGCTCTAGCACGTATAAAAGTAGAGCCCTTTTTACTGGAAATGAGGCATTCCATCTTAGTCCTCACGGGTGACAACGCATCTGCATTTTGATTCGCAAACGAGGATAGATGTAGATGTCTATGGGCCGCAGCAACCACTTACCATCAGGTGGACTGTGTGCTCGTTTGACACCCTTATACTATAAAAAAAAAGCCTTCAGCATAGCGCTACCTATGCTCGACAGTAAAACTGATTTCGTATAAGTACTTAGAAGTCGCACCAACTTCGGCACACCCCAATGAGGAGGTGGAGGAAATGTATGAGGATATCTCTAGAGCCATGCATTCCTCCAAAACTCACTATACGATGTAAATGGGAGACTTCAATGCAAAACTAGGCTCAAGAGAGAACGGTGAGCTGAAAGTAAGGAAATTTGGAATAGGGCAACGGAACCCAAGGGGCCAGCAGCTGGCCGACTTCATGGAGAAAGAGGGACTCTTTATGATGAACTCTTTTTTCCAGAAGCGGCCCCACAGGAAGTGGACCTGGTCGAGCCCCGACGGTTCGACAAAAAATGAGATTGACTTCATTATGACGACCATTTAGAAATTAGTATATCCGCAGTAGAACCAGAGTAACTGACATAGCCCAACGGATTAGTAAGCTGAAGTGGCAGTGGGCTGGCCATATAGCTCGAAGAACCGATAAGGAAGAAAAGTTCTTGAGTGGCAGCCTCGTACCGGTAGGCGAAGTGTAGGGCGACCCACCCACGAGACGGAGTGACGACCTGGTAAGACATGCAGGAAGTCGATGGATGCAGGTGACTCGGGACCGTGCTTTGTGCCATTCCTTGAAGCCTATGTTCAGCAGTGGACTTATGAAAGACTGTAATGATGATGACTTAGAAGTCTGCTAATTTCTACAGTAAGGAGCAAATTCGTCAAAGCGAATTAAAACTTTTATTATTCGATACGAAGACAATTATTGCCCCTTTTTATGGTGGTTGTGAGATAAGACTAAATGGACTGCAATTTTATTAAGTGCTTCGCGTGTTGAAGTAACAAAGCAATTTCATTGTTTATTACTTAAACCTTGGAAAGAGCGAAGTTACAACTACTACATATCCTCGTTAGGTCTTGAACTCCTGAATGACAAAGGTGAGTGTTTTTTTTATAGGATCATTTTTTTAATCATCAAATTCTACTTATTTTTACTCTACCATGTTATTTTTTTACGTTTTAGTGGCAGATTAGTAATATTTTGACAATCGGTTAATTTTATAATTAATTAACATGTTTTTCTTCTTAGATTGTCTTATTCTATTGTTATTATATTGGAATGTAATGGAAATGAACAATCATGTAATATTGCAGATCTATTGAGAACCGAAGCCGACACAACAATTTGATGACAAGACCTGGGATCAAAGCGTGATGTTGGAGGGTTTTGAAACTCTAAAATTTAAGATATTAAATACGTCTTTACCCTAGGGTAGGTATTAACGGAGCTCCAAAGCCACAGTCTAACTACTACTAACAGTCGGCCATCGAAGGGGGTCTAGACGGGGCAATCGTGCGGTGCGGTGCGGTGTGGTGAGGTGTGGTGCGGGGCGAAACGCGGTCTGAGCACTTTTGAGCGGACAGTTCCCGAGCGGCCCTTAGCTGCTCGGGAACTGTCCGCTAGGGTTGTCCCGTCAAGCAAATAAATTAAAATGGTTCATACTACATGTGCGGTAAAAAACTTTGGGTCGTCCTCATTTAAAGATAAGCAATTAGTTTCTTAAGTTTCCACATACACATTAATTTATTTAAACGTGAAATAAAATATAATCGGTTTTTTTAATTACTTCCCATTCTGACAACCTTAGCAAATAATTGTTTATGTCGGCTTTTCCGATAACAGGATGACTGACTGTATGTTCTTCTTAGGCTGTGGTAGTACTGTGATCGTCAATCCATCTACCATGTGTGACAATTAAGGCATTTCCTTCCTTCGACGTGAAACAATGCATTCATGACCAGCAGTGCATTTTTACAAGCTGATAAAAATGAACAAGAACACAAATAAATAAAATAACCGTGGTGTGATGAACGAAATTAGAACTTAAATGTTTATGATAAAAATGTTTGCCTCAACGCAATTTAAACCAAATCCGTAATCCGAATCAACACAATCAGAAATAACAAAAGTAGTCTACCGTTTCGTAACATAAAACTGGGCACGAATATTCTACAATCATTAAATAAATCTCGTATTTCTAAAATAATAATATCAACATACATTGTTCATACCAGATCGCTGACGATATGAATTAATTATCTTGACCGGTTTCGCTCTTGTTGCGAACTTCCAAAATATGAGGTTTAGAAAACGACTATTTCGTTCGTCAACTGTGAACCGATTTTCATTATTCTTTTTTTATTAAATAGATGGGAATTAGAATGGGTCAGGATCCCGAATAAATTTGGAGAAAAGAAATTCCATCCCTATAGGTCGCAAATAAGGAGATGAAATTTTTAATGTAACTATTTAAACGGCTTTGAGTGGTCCTACCCCGGTCGAGGCGACCCATTCGTGCTACAACCATAATATATATAGTTTATATAGCACGTATAAGATATGTATGATTCCTATACTTAGAAATGAACCCTGAACACTTGAAATAAAACAACAATTTAAACTGACTAAATTTCCCCAGAAAATGCAATTACTATCTCACTAATATTTCAATTTCCTTAACTGTTTTGTTACTTGATTAACGAAGTGTTTTTCGAAACTGTTTTAACAAACCATTTTTCCGATGTACCGAATCCAAACCATTTTACAAATTTTAGCTTTCTGCACTCCTTCTCCAGATAAACTTTGACTATGCCATATCCCACACTCCTCCGTGCGCACATTTTTAACAAGGGGTACAAAGTTTACCCTACACGTAATTATAAATTTAAAGAAGATTAACTTCCGGCACGATTTAGATAGAAGTTGTCACAAGTATTAAAATAGGTCAACTTCATCATTCTATAATATAAACAAAATATGTCTTATAGTCTTATAGTTTAACATAGCCACTGTTATGATAAGATAATAAGTGCTCTTTAACTTGTCTGTCTGGATACACTTTTTTGTTGTTAGAATTTTAAAACGAAGAAAAATTTCGAATATAAATTATTTTTTATTTTAATCGCAATGATCAAAAGCATCTAAAGTTTAGCTTATAATTTATGATACAGCTAATGTGAGTGTAAATATTAGGTCCTCACATATGAAATTGGCGTTTTGTACGGGAGAAATATAAAGTAATTTTTTTTTGTAAACTATATTTCATTAATCAAAGTATGCACCGTTGTTATCTATGCACTTTTGCCATCTCATGGGTAGTTCATTGGGGCGTTGGACCATGGGGGCGAGAATCAATAAACTCTTTGAAGGCAGTTTGGAGTGCCGCATCGGAGTTGAATTTTTTTCCTTGTAAGAAGTTGTCCAAATTCCGGAAAAAATGGTAATCTCTTGAAGTAAGATCCGGGGAGTGTCGCGGTGGATGTCGCAGACATTCCAATTGTAGCTCATCTAACTTAGCGGTTGTTTGTTGTGCAATGTGTGGTCCTACGTTGTCGTGAAGCTGCAGTGGCCTAGAGCGATTGACCAATCTCGGTTGTTTAGCAGCTAGTTCTTCCTTCATGGTTTGCAGTTGTTGACAATAGATATCTGCCGTAATCGTTTGGCCAGATTTTAGAAAGCTGTAGTGAACGACACCGGCGCTAGTCCAAGTCAATTTTCGTTTAGGGCAGGATTTGGCTGGGTCTCCAGGGTTCAATCATTGCGACGAGCGCTTCCGATTATCGTACAGTATCCACTTTTCATCACAATTAATGATTCGATTTAAAATCCCTTCATTATTGTGTCGGTTGAGCAAAGTAACACAGCAGTCGACGCGTGTTTGCAAGTTCGATTCACTCAATTCATGAGGTACCCATCGTTCAAGTTTCTTTTACTTTCCCGATTTGCTTGAAGTGGATTAATACAGTTTTATTACTTACCCCGAAGTCTGTAGCTATCTCTGAAGTGCTTTGTGATGGATCCGCTTCCACAATAACCTTTAATTCTTCATTTTCCACTTTGGTCTCCGGCCGTCCACGGGGTTGGTTCTAAAGGTCGAAATTTCCAGAACGAAAACGTTGAAACCAAAAAAGTACCGTGCTTTCTTTTGCGACACCAACGTCGTATACATCATTAATCCTTCGAGCTGTTTCTGCAGCACTGGTGCCACGGTAGAACTCGTACTCGTAAATATATCGATCTTTCATGTTTTCCATTGTGCGGTAATAAGCGCCGCTAAAGAAAAAAATAAAGAGGAAAAAACAAATGAATGACTGTTTTCAACACTCAAATGTACCAGCTAAATGAATTTATAAATTTGAATTTGGAATTCTTAACCAAAGAGGAGATATTTCAGAACAAAGTGGTCAGTACGACAAAACGCTAATTTCATATGTAAGGACCTAATAAGTAACTTAAGATTAGCCGGCTTAACTTGATTGTTTTGAATGTAGGGTAATGTTGCTTTTTAATGCTATTTAGCTTAAGTTTATATTCAAAAAATGCGGCTATGCGGTAACCCTTGGGGCACATAGTTTTAGATATGAATGAATCGAATACATCTTACGCAAACAAGTTACTATTTGTTCCTTAGCATAATTAACGAAGCCGCTGATGTTCACATTCCTTTGTATAGATTTAGCCAAGACCCCTCTCAACATTTTACTCCCAAACACTATTGGAATCCTAAGCTATCGAAAGCTGTTGCAGAAAGATGGCTAGCACTTACTTTGTTTCGAAAGAATCCCACCCCAGGTAATTTCACCAAATTATATAAATATATATGATAAAATCAGAATTTCACAATTATTACTACGACAGGCTAAAAATAAATCATTCTCTAATTTTTGTTCTTCAATTGATGAAGCTACTTCTGTAACAGAAATGTAGCGTAAAATGACGTGGTTAAAGGGTTATAGATCATCTAATACTTTTATTGACGAAGTAACGGCTAGTAAGCTTTTACATAATTTAACACCAGATTTTGTCTGTCCAAAGTACCCCATTTTTTCGTCTTGTAATATAAAACTTGAGGCTCCATTTTCATTATGTGAACTAAAAAGATGCGTTAAAGCAAAAGATACTTCACCCGGAGGCGACAATATTTCGTACTCAATGATGAAATATTTACCGGCTAATGCTACAAATATTTTACTTAATCTTTACAATTTATTTTACACTCAGTTTTGTCCCCTCGCAATGGCGTGAAATTCTTGTAATACCAATACCTAAACCAGGTCGGGATCCATCTTCAATAGCAGCTTTAAGCCAATCTCTCCCATGTCTTGTTTATGTAAAATATTACACTCTATGTTGAAGAATAGATTAGAGTGGTTAGTTGAGAAAAGAAACCTCTTTCACGAAGAGACCTTGAGACCAAGAGAAGTCTTGTCTTGATAACCTTAGCAATTTAGTTACTAGAATTCAGGTGGGATTTTCGAAAGATCAATTAACGGTAGGATGCTTTATTGACATTGAAAACGCTTATAACAACGTGGAAATTAGAGCCTTACTTTTAAATTTAGATCGCTTAGGCGCTGGTGCAAATATCTGCAAATACTTATGGACATTTTTAAAGGAAAGACAGCTAAGCATAAAAGTTGATAAAAAAATAATTTGTAGATCTACAGGTCGTGGCCTGGCCCAAGGAGATTCTCTCTAACCTATATTATTTAATATTGCTACTCTTCATATTTGTAAACAAGTTTCTAATGTTATGATTTCTCAATATGCTGATGATTACGCTTTATATGTAACTAGTAAAAATGTCAACGATGCATCCGAAGAACTGCAAATAGCATTGAATAAAATAAGCAACGTACTTATCGATCTGGGTTTGGACATTTCAACAACCACAACAAAGGTATGTGCCTTCAAGAAAGGCATCAATAGGCAACAGATATCGCTAATTATTAATAATAATGTAATAGAGGTAGTCAGTGCTGTAAAGTATTTGGGGATGTGGTGGAACCGCTCTTTAAAATGGAATAAACACATTACTGAGTTACTTGATAAAACTTCTAGATACTTAAATATTTTTAAAGTTCTTGTTGGAACAGGGTGGGGAATACACCCTAAACATTTGAAAAGGTTATATATTGCTATTATAAGGAGTAGACTTGATTACGGAAGTTTTTTATACCACAACAGCTGTCAAAAGTATGTAAGTAAGCTAGATAAAGTGCAAAATCAAGCGCTGAGAGTAATGGGAGGTTTTATTAAAACAACTCCTATACATGCAATGGAGAGCGAACTTGGTCTCCCTCCACTGCATGAGCGGAGAACGTATTTAGGAGGTAAATTTATATTAAAAGCTAGGTCACGAGAAAACAATATGACAATTAAAATATTACGAGAATTATTTACATATAAGGACAACAGATATTGGCGGAATAAAAAGAAGCCACTATTATTAACTTTGTTTGATTGTCTTTCTAATGTTTATATTCATTCCAGTCGACAATTAGAAATGTTTTCTTTGAATACCTGGGTTACCAACATAGATTTAAATGATGTAATTCATTGTAATATCCCGAATCTTGTTAAAAAAAAGCGAAGCTACACCAATTTTAAGTTAAAGTTATTATGCTTGGATTTTGTCAACCAGCGTTATAAAAATTATTATAAACTCTTTACTGATGGATCTAAGGATGGAAGTGGAATTGATTCAGCATTTTATGACCCACAATGCAACATTAGTCTTCAATTAAAAATAGACAGTGACATAATATGCATTATGGAGGCGAAACTTATAGCAATCTGTGAGGCTTTGTCTTACGCAATATCGTTACCACAAGACAATATAGTGATATTCACAGAATCTAAAAGCGCACTCCAACACTTGGCTCGGTGCACCTCGGGCCTACGAGGCACTCCGATAGCCTACTCAGTCCTGGACTGTATTTTAAATCTGACCTCCAATTCTAAATCTATAGTTACAGTGGATTCCGTCACACTGTGGCGTTGAATATAATGAAAGGGTAGACGTCTTGGCTAGACTAATGGAATTGAATATAATGTACTCCCTTATTATACATATTGCATTTGGTTAATCAAAGAACGAAGCTACAAATTATGGAAGGAATATTTTGATTTACGCTCTAAAGAAAAAGGTATATGGTATAAAACGGTTCAGCCACATCCTCTCAGAATTCCATGGATTGATAGTCACGTATCACCAAGAAAGGACGCAGTAGTGATTATGAGGCTGCGTTCTGGACACATTCCATACAAGAATTTTGCTTTTCTTATGAATAAAGTTCCGTCACCGAACTGTGAACAATGCGGTGTTCCCGAAGATTTAATGCATGTCTTGATGGAGTGTGCTCGCAATGCTGCCTTTCGAATAGCTAAGTGTAAAAATATTTTAAAGGAATTTGCTGATTGTAACATTATTTTATCCAATCCTCATTCCGATGAAACAAAATTATTGGCTAAATTATATAACATAATATTTTCCTCAGATCAGTCAATTAGATAGTACTTGTTTTCATTTTTGTTTGCTTGTTAAATTTAATGTTATTTAGTTCTAAATGATGTCAAATAGAGCGACATAATCGCATTTTGATTAAGCTCTTAAATAAAGATTTAAAAAAAAGAATACATCTTAATATAACCAAGTAGCATGTAGTTTTACTTTTTGTAAAACTGGGTGTTACCGGTCGGCGGTTAACGTGCGGCTGGGGTGAATCGAGCACTCGGCCTTCCCGGACCCAGCGGCGGATCTAGCCTATGGTTCTGCTTGAGGGTAGAGAGAAAGGGGCCTCGCAATACCAACACTCCTCTTTCCCTGCGGTCCCACCAATACCGCATGAACGGTTCGGCCCCACTAGAGTTACGGACTTACGGAGGATCGGGCGAATAACGCACGCATCGCCATACTAACATTCTTCCCCGCGACTCCACCTCGATTTCAGCGGGAAGGGGTAGACGACACTATATATCAAACTTAACAATGTATGTGTCTCATATGTAAACGCAAGGTCCTATTTTCAGGCCTTCCCCGAACCGTAAGTTGCCAGAAACCAGTTACTACACTACTGAACAAATTTAGTTGAAACCTTTGGTAAAATAATATTTAAAAATAGCAATTATACAATTAAAAAAAATTATATTAATAAGTTCAACAATCATTTATCTTTCTGACAATGTGCTTTTTAAATCACCTATATGTACAATATGATTGCTAGATACGATTTCATGCGACAATACGTTGGAATCTTAATTTTTAGGCCCTAGTAGAACATACCGACGCGCTTAGAGCGCCTACGGCATGCAAAAAAGCATTGTCCCTACGCTAGGATTTTATCCAGTATCGCAGAGATGTTTTTAACATTCAAACCTAAAACAATTTTGTGTAGGTTTATACGAAAGCCTGTTCCGCGAGATTTAAACCCTGCAGCCTCGCAGACGACCGATTAGCGATTGTGCTAACAAGGCGTCAATAAAAAAGGTAAATTGTGTTACGTTGTGTGTGAAATAGGGCGTCAGTTTGAAATGTCACGCTATTACAAATGAGACCAACATAATCTTTCAACTATTCCGACGAACGTCGTTTAAAAGCAGCTTTGCGAATGTACAAAGGGCTTAATTGCAGTAATCATTCCTCTGAGACGGAGTGTATATGCAGAGAAAAGTTTTGTGTTACTGCTATTTCACACGGCGAAATAACAGACTAAAACGACATGGTTACGTCTATGTAATGTATGGAATATGAAAATTACATACATACATAAACACTCACGCCTGTCACCCAAAGGGGTAGGCAGAGACTTTCATTTGGCACGATCCTGACACCTCTCTCACCTCCTCCACAATCATATACCTACACATACATGCTCGTCGGTTAAGAGTACTCCTAATCTGGACCATTTTCAATATATCGCCAATTTGGTCGATTAACTTTCGCCTAGAGCGTCCCTCCCCGACTCTGCCGTTCCCTTCTGCAACATAAATTTGCTTTGTCACTATTTCCTCGTTTATTCTTTCTACATGAACAAACCACTGAAGTATTCCGTTCTTAATCCTGGTCATAATAATTTCTTGCAAACCACACACACTCTTCTCTTATCATGAAATAAAAATTAATTTTAGTAATTTAGTTAATGTCCTCCTGACCGAATTTTGCTGCCTGTCACAATGAAGACAATCAATCTACGCAGGACAGGATTAAGCTCAATTTACATTGCCGCGGAAGGGATTGGAAGCGAATTTTTGTAACGAAATTAAATATAGTAAAATTAATTTTATTTTAATTGTGTAACGTGCAAACTATACATATACGAGCCAAAAAAGAAGTCGCGCATCTTCCGGGGAATTCTCGCGCATTCCCGCGAATTCCCGGGCCATTCCGCGCGACGTGGCGAAGTTGACGCTTCCGTTCCGTTCATTTCCGCAGCAATGTAAATTGAGCCTTACAGAGCATGAATGTGTGCATGCACAGATGCACTCCGGTTGTAAGGCAATCCGACACAACCGGAGAGAGATCAGGCGCAGAAACAAAAGGTTTTACGTGTTTTCCGAGACACGTGGGTGAAACGTCACTAACTTCCTGACTCCGGGCTGTCACTGAGAATTTCTTGACAAAAAATCCAATAACTGAATTTGGCCTGACCCGAGATTCGAACCCAAGGCTTCATGATCAGTAGTCGCGCTTACGCCCGCTAGATAAACAAGACGGCCACGTTTATTTAAATTTCCAGCACGTAATTACAGTAATGAGTCATATTTTCTGAAGTCAATATTTTTACATATTCCACATTTGAAGGTCAAACGTGGAGTATAGTCGGATGCCGTGGTTTTTAAGAATATATCTGTGTATATGAAACGCACAAGTACCATACATTACGTCCACTACGTATTGTAACAGACATTACGTATACGCAGGCATTTTCGTGTTCGTGGTTAATTTTCCCTTCACACATCTGTTCATATAAATAAACCTAGCAAGCTAACAGCATAGCAAAGTGGCGAAGCAATCAGCTTTGTAGCAGTTTCTAAAGGAAAAAAAAAATTCAAAATAGGAGGGTCAGATGCCTGGGTGATCAGTAATCGATTGCTGAAAACAGAATTTGAAAATTCGAAACCGTTCTCGAGATAATCGTGGGACAGACGGACAGACGGACGGACAGACGGACGGACGTCTGTCCGTGTCATTGATATCGTGAAATCAATAAGTGACTTCGCAAGCTTCGCCACTTAATAATATATTAATAATAGATACGATTTTATTCGATAAAACGTTGGAATCTTAATTTTTAGGCGATGATAGAACATACCTTGCGCTTTCGCTTAAGGCATGCAAAATAAATAGTTTTTGATTATCTTAAATATAAATCATAGTAAAGCCACATTAATAGATCCTATCCGTGCGAAGCCGGGGTGGGTCACTAGTCTCGAATATAAATAACAAGCTGTATCACCCTTACTCACCCCCTCAGGGATTGAATTTTCTAAAATCCTTTCTTAGTGAGAGTCTACGTCAAGAAAGGAGTACATATGCCAAATTTCAAGTGAATCTCCAAAACAATACGCCCCCCGACGTATTGTTTTGGAGCACTGGCGATAAACGAGTCAGTCAGTGGTATTTCGCTTACATAAATATTATACAGACGGATTTACAGTTTAAGTGATGGTAAGCGGCTACTGTAGCCCAAGGACGCCGGCAGCTAACTTTAAACAAAGATGGCTACAGATACGTTGACTCCTCTATAAACTAAGATGGAATGCCTCACAGCGTGTAATTATACTGGTTCTGTATACCCTTCAGACGGAGACTGCAGCTTGCACTGTTATTTGGAAGCAGAAATAGGTAACAGGTACCTACTCCGACGGACTTCTAGGCAGAAACGAAGTCCTATCACCTTTTTTTATAGGACTAGCTGTACCCCGCGGTTTCACCCGCGTATATCACGCATCTGCGCCTCGCGACATGCGAACTTCGAAAGAGACATCACTTCGGACGGTTACTAAATTTAAAAAAAAATATTTAAAAAGTGAAAAATGTTGCTTAATTTACATGGTTAATGTAATTGGTGGTTATGCATGGTGCAGGTACTGATATAGCCTTGAATAAAAACTGATTTGTTTGGATACCTACGTACGAATAATGTGGCCTAGTTTGCACCGGCATTACTATTGCATACTTTAACATGGAAAAGTAGTTATTGTGACATAACTGTAATAGTTAGACACATGGTATCGCGTACTTTTTTGTAGATATTGATGTCCTGTATAAAATTGCAGCATATCACTTTACTCTATTATCAATAGTTTCCGCAGCGTACGCGATATAATGATTCTTTTTGGTATTTTTTCACACCTTGGGTTACATTAACGAAGTTTTCATGCGGATCCCTAACTTTTTTGAAAATAATCTATCACCTATGTTCATCAGGGATAATGTAGGATTCTAATGGTGAAAGAATTTTTCAAATCGGTCCAGTAGTTTTGGAGCCTATTCAATTCAAACAAACAAACAAATCAACAAACAAATCTTCCTCTTTATATTATTAGTGTAGATGTAGAAGTGTAGATGTAGATAGGGTGACAAACGAGCACACAGTCCACCTGATGGTAAGTGGCTGCTGCGACTCATAGACATCTATCCTCTATCTCTATCTATCCTCGTTTGCGAATCAAAATGCAGATGCGTTGTCACCCGTGAGTACTAAGATGGAATGCCTCTTTTCCAGTAAAAAAGGTTCTCCGCTTCTCTATACTCACCATACGAAACATAACAGCATTAAGCTGCTATTTAACGCTGGTATTCTGTGAGAGCGTGGTCCTTCCCCGGTCAAGCCGACCCATTCGTGCTACAACTATACTACAAGAATAGATTAGCGACAGCAATAAGGACTTTTCACTCATTTAATGCTATTTTCTGTCTGTGGTTCCAAAAAATACTGAATATTTTACAGCCGTCATAATATACAAGATGAAATTCTAGCATTTATCGAAGATCATGCGCTCTTTCCAGCCTTGTCCATACACACCCACGGAATTAAATCGCACACCAAAATTTTATTCAGTATGAAAAATAAAATCTATATAATCTATAAAACAGGATGTTTGTATTATATGTAATCGTTTAACTCAAAATCAATTTGATGGATCAATGGAAAATTGGTATATATATATTTATTTTTCAATGGAGACGGTAAAAAAATTTGTAATAGTAAAAAGAAAATTTAAAATTTTTGATTTTACTTTTTTTGCAATCAAGCGCAACAATTAATAAATTATTAATAGCATGCGCTGAAATAGAAAAAACGTTGCGGAAAGAACGTTGGTGAAGACAACCTATGATATTAACTGGCAGGACAATGTCTGTGGGGTTAAACAGCTACTCTATATATCGAAATATCTAATCTAAATAATTAATCTATAGTGTATAAGTAGCGGCACGAAAGTCTAACAGTTATTGGGAATAAGTCGCGCTGATTGGCTCATGCGTATCGTTCGCACGCGCTGATTGGCTCTCCAGTCGCATTCATGCAATTCAATTCGTGAGCGTCCTCTCCACGTTTCGTTCAGCGATAGACTTACGTGCCGCGACTTGTAGTACGTATACTAATACTTAAAATGAAATGTCTACACTCCTATATTTGTACTGAAAACCTATTGTTAGTGAATAAACATTTTTGTTTTTGATTTTGTTCTGTAACTTTTACGATTATGACTGTAGAATAATTATACGTCCTAACTCTGATTTCTTTTTGACTGCTCCGTATAGTGCAGTGACCAATCTGATCCCGGCGCTGTGGACCGCGAGTTTGAGTCCCGCACGGAACAAGTGTCATCGTAATGTCGCAATAAGTTATGAAATCGCTAAGAAAGTGTGTTTCACATGTAACGATTCACGCTATTATTCAGAGCACTAGCACTTAACAAACAGGTTCGTTATAAAACGCAACTTTGCAAACCAGACGTTTCTCGTTTGCAGCAATGTAGGAAAATTTGAAGTAGGCACTATGCACGACTTGTATTCTTAATGAGACCCTGACTTCTAGCAAAAGTTATACTTGATTTAAGTTGCTTTGCGGAAAAAAAAGTAAAGTGCAGTCTATAAATGTCTTACAGTAGACCTCCATTCAATTTCAAAAGAGTTTTAAAGCAAAAAAAGGGAAACAGATTTCGATCCTCGCAATATTTTTACTTTCCCAGAAATTCAAGAACAATCCCGATATTTTCCTTTACTACCGAACACGTGTTAAATCAGCACTTATATTAGCTACTAGCTGATCCCGACTTTACCCGCGTGGAATATTTTGCGATTAGATTTCATGGGTAATCAATCTATTCTAATTATTTTCCTAAAATAAAAGTAACCTCAGTTACTCCTTATAAAATCAGCTATCTGCCAATGAAAGTCGCATCCAAATCGATTCACAGATTTTTGCGTGATGCGTGTTCGCAAAACAGTCGTGTTAGAGTTTTATTATAATATATAGATAGATAGATAGAAGATATAGATTACCAATTTGTGTGTACAAAGCGGCATTGGGAATTGTACACAGGTTGCTTACGTACTATAAAAATTAAAGCAAGCACGGGAATCATATTCAAGCCCATTTTTTTTACTTCAATCATTCAGCTCCAAGCTAAACTACCAAATTTTATATGAAGTAAAATTTTTAATTCAATTTAAATGCAATTAAGTAAAACATAATTAAATATATAATAAAATCAAATAATAATGGCATATGTACTTTATAGCAGATATCACACTCACCCCGAGGATTTCTTGATCTGTGATATAAGGTTGCTATGTTGTTGCCTCAGCGACTCCAGTTGTGCCGAGACGCTTTTCAGGCGTTCTTGGAACTCCAGCAACTCATCTGCGCTGCCGTTGCATCTGCAATAATAATAGAATTAATATTGTGAAAAATCTACCACTGTAGAAATCAATCAATCATCATCGTCATCATTACAGCCCATCACAAGTCCACTACTGAACATAGACCTCCCCCCAAAGAAGTCACATTACACGGTCTTTCACCAGCTGCATCCATCGACTTGTCACGTCTTATCAGGTCGTCACTCTATCTAGTGGCGGCACCGCCCTACATTTCGCTTACCGGCACGATAAGTAATAAAACTAATTTTACGGGTTTTATCCTGTTAAATGTTAACTGACTCTATTTTCCCAACATTTTGAGAACTTTGGTCTTGTAAAGTATACAAAACGTATTCTGCTATGACCATAAACTTTTTTGAATTTTTTTTTCAATTGCTACACCTACGTGAAATTATCACCACTTCATGGGTTAACTGCAGGGCTAGCATGGGCAGGAGACAATTTTATCTCCGGGGAAAGGAGAAAATGTTTATCCCCTCGCTGAGTTTTATCCACCCTTCGAGCATGGGCACACCGGTGGATATAATATCCAAAGTAGATAAAATGGGAGATAAACTTAGACTTAGATAGATTTTTTGTATGAATATAAACTTAAACCCACGTTCAATGGACTAGGATTAAATTGTCCCTTTCAAATGTCAAAAAAGCATAATGTTTTATCTTTCATTTGGCTCCATGCTACGGACGGGAGATATATGTCTACTCGTTACGTCAAACGGGGATATACTTCTCCCCGTTGCCGTGCTTCGACATAGGGACAAGATAATTTTATCTCTTGTCAGTGGATATAATCGGGGGATAAAATTTTTGTCCCCAGCCCATGCTAGCCGTGCTGGTAGAGAATGCCTCAAGGCACTAAGTCCGCCCTCCGTATTTTTTTAAAAGGAATGCAATAAAGATTTTAAAATAAAATCAATAAATAAACGTACAATTAATTTTATGAATAATCCAAGAAATCATAATTTACTTAATAGCTTAATCTATACAAATAAATATAATTGGACTGTCTGTTAGTAATGTCAAAACAACAGCTTTTCACTAAATACATAAGAAAGTATAGGTACGGTACTTATAACAAAACACAATTTTTAAAATGTTTGTCTGTCTTTTTGTATCGGCTAATCTCTGAAACGGCTGGACCGATTTTAATGGAACTTTCACTGGCAGACAACTGACGTTATAAGGAGTAACTTAGGTTACTATTATTTAAGAAAAAGAATTAGGGTACCGCGCAAAAAAATTTTTCGCGACGGCCAAATAGTGTTTAAAATTAAAGTGATTAAAGACAATATTAAAAGTGAAATCACCGACAAAATTGCTACGGCGTAATAAAAAATTTGGATGGAACGTTCACTGGTAGATAACTGATGTTAGGAGTAACTGAGGCTACTTTTAATTTAGAAAAAGTATTAGGGTACCGTCCAAAAAATAATTCCACGCGGGCGAAGTGACGGGGAACAGCTAGTACTATATAAAAATTAAAAACGTTAGCCCAACAATCGGATTTTCTTCTGTATTGTGGTGGTGTTTCATTACATTCACAAATTACGCATGTAATTATATCTAGAAAAGGAAAAATTATTTGTATGCACATGTACCGCGCGGAATTCAAATCCGCGGCCGCGCGTTGTCGCACCCAAACGCTTAAGCCTCTGCGTTACAGAGCTCTCAAATTACTATAGTCTCATTCTATTTGATTTTTAATAAATGACATTATGGTAAATAGAAACGCAGTCTCGGTTAGTAATACCCAATAGATTTTTTAATTTATTTTAATTAATTTGTTTACATACTAAAATTGGACCAATTTCAAGCCCGTCAACAATTTCCGGTAATTAAAAAAAAATAGTCACCTGTACCGGAAACACGGCGGCCGAAGCGACACACAAACAAAGCTATTCACTCACGTCCTCACGTATCCGTATCTTATGAAAAATTTAATGCGATTCCCTTATGGATAAATTGAATATTCAGACTGATCTACTTTGTCTGTAGGCAACATATTACTCTACAGATTGATTAGTCTGAGTACTTACACTCACTACGCAGAGTCTATTTGTCTGTACTCCGTATTGTGCAAAACTTGGCAATGTCTCACTTTTTTATTCGGTATACACGTAGTGTTTGAAAACGTCAAGAACGTCTCACAGTCCCGGTACACAATAAATCCTGGGATTTCAATTTTTTTTTAAATAAGATTAGATACGATGGACTTTTTATATTTTTTCTGAGCAGATTGATTTATTCGGATGTTCTCTGAACGAGTTCACAAAGTCTACCTTGTTATTTCAATGTTTTAGTTTATAGACTTATTATATCTAACATAACTAAAGTATGACTTATCTATCGTATTAGGCCAATCCTCTAATGACAGTAAAAGTGGATATATAATAAATAAATAAATAATGTTGATTCTAAAATCAAATTTTAATATTCCGTACACAATAGGTAGTCAATCATATCAATATTACATACATTTTAACCCTTACGCTGTCCCGTGCACTACATATAGGTCATTGCTACTGTCTTACTATTGTGTCTGGAAACCGGACAGTGAACGTGTTAAGACGTATCAAAAAAAAAATAAAAAAAAATATATATATATATATATGTATATTAATAGTAATTGTGTGGGAATACCAGAATACCAGTGAATTACGTCAAAGTTTCTTTTAGTCGTCTATTTTTTTTAATATTGTCATAATATATAAAAATATTTTTGTTGTCTACAAAAAAACGGGTGAGCGACTACAAAGTCCGAAAACATTAACTAATAAACACAATATTTTTTTAACATTTATTTATAAGGAACGTTGACAAGCTTGGTTTGCTTTTCTTATTTTTAGTGTTATTTAGGTAGACGCTGCTGCCCATCTTCTAGTTTGTTTATCTCAGTCACCTTTTATGACACCCGTCCAGGGGCATATTCTTACTCCGCAATTACACTGTTTCAATTGTTCAACATTTACCTAACTTTTTATTTAAAGTGAGCTGATTGTATTTAATAAAGCGTAACCTCACCAAGAAATATCTTACTGACCACCATATTATGTACTGTTACGTTTTTTCATTATACATATATAAATGTTCGCTTTAGAATCGCTCACTCGGTATTTTAGTTTCTCATTTATTATTTATATCGCTCTCCAAAAATTTTATACGCATATGGATTATATGGATGTAATTGTTTGCCATTTTTTGCAGCTCGTTTTGGACTTTTTTATTGATCAACATTAGCAGGCAGTTGTTATTTTTTGCTGCTCAAGTCAGTATTATATAATATCATTAATAGTCTTAAACAGAAAAATTTCAGCTCTTATAATAATATCCCTCAATTAGTAATGGAGTCAACTACAAACTAAATTCTTGCTAATGAAACCAATCCTACTAATCATCAATTCATCTTTAATTATCATTAGTAGTAATTTAAAAGATTTGTTGAATTAATTAGTCTTAATTTTTTATTTTTGTTCAGTATTATTTCCTTCGCAGTTAATTTCTTCAATGAGGGCTAATAATCTTCCACTCACCAGATGTCGCTACTAGCGACTGAGGTAAAGTTTTTTGTCACACAGTGTCATTTAATTGAGTAATTAGTTTTAAATAATAGTTTATCATTGTCTAGAGTATTATATTAATATATAACACAATGCGTCAGTGGTTTGATTTTTAATTTTTTGCACATTATTACTCTTTTTTTTTAAAGTCGTCTTTTAGTTATATTTATAGTTTGGTTTATTCATTTCTAATGTAATTAATATAAAATATAACTAATAATACAGAAAGAAACCTTAAAGATTACATTTTCCTAAGAAATTATCGTCCCCGCTATGAAATCTGTCAAATATTTTACCTCACTCGAAAGTGGCGCCGCCCTGGTGACAGAAAAAGTCGTGGATGCCCTCATTAGTTCATGCATAATTTGTTCGTAAGCTGACGACACTTGATTCTTCATTTGGTTGTAGCACGAATGGGTTGGCATGACCGTGGAAGGACCACGCTTTCACAGAATACCAGCGTAAAATGGCAGCTTAACCCTTTCGATGTCCCGTGCACTACATATAGGGCACTGCTATTGTGTTACTATTGTGTCTGGAAACCGGACAGTGAAAGTGTTAATACTGTGCATTGTTCCGTATGGTGAGTTTATAGAACTGGAAACCTTTTTACTGGAAACGAGGCATTCTGATTCTTAATTGAGGATAGATGTAGATACCTATGGGCCACAGCAACCGGTTCCATAACGTCTCGAGACTTCCAGACACTAAACACCCCGGGACCCGAACAAGTCAAGGGGAAATGCTTCATTTAACTGTGCAGCACCTACAAAATGAAATAAACTGATCCATCGCATTTATTATTTGACGATATATTTTTTTTTTGTTATTTATGCTTTTTAAGTCCGCTTTTTGTAATCCTGAGTTAAGATATTAATATCATATGGCATTCCCTAAGAGTCAACCCTGGGAGCTTTAGAATTGAAAAAACCTTCGCAGGTGGAAATTGAGGACAAAATAATTAAAAAAAAACAGTTTTAAATACATCATTCATGCGTTACCTTTGTATGTCCAATATATTTCAAACATTAATTTTAATTTTCATAATATAACAATTGGTTTTCAAAACAATTTTAGATACAACATTAGAGACAGGCGGATATTCATACAAACAAATCATAAGAAATACGTCGGGAGTAGGCGAGGTTGATAATTCTCCATTTCACTTGGAACCGCGGTTCGGGCATTGAGTTATAATAAAGTACTATTATAACACAATGGGGTTCGGGTGACCCTACGGAGTCATCGTATATGGATTGCAGTGTTACAAATTCTTTTTTTAGTTATCATACTCCAGTTACCTATTCCCTTGTCAATGCTTTTCGGATTACTCTTCCCTATAAGAAACATGATTGGACTAATTAATAAAATATGTTTTAAATGAGAGAGGATACTGATTGATACCATAGTAATTTGTTATTAAATTCAATCTGCGTATAAAAGCAAAAGTAAAGTTACAACCTACATACGTCCTACTTCCAGGCACAGGCCTCCTCTCATCTCTAGGAGGGTTTTAGTGCAAAGGGATAACCGCTGGGCCACCCTAGCGCGTGTTTGCGTACTTCACATGCTTAGAGTATTCAACTAACAGGAGACGCCATGCGCATAAAGTTCCAAACAAAAAAGTCTGTCACTTCTAGCGGGAGGCGAGGTAACGCACACTAAGCAAATCGTAAACATTGGGCCACGTCGTTACGCACGCACACAGCATAATATGAGCACACGATTAAGCAAAACGCACACAACCTTGAAAATCTCTCATAAATGTCTCATCGTTACAGTGCATAAGCCATAAACAACTAGTGCGAGGGCCTTGTCGATATGGATATGTCGATGAAATTTTATGCAAGTTACATTAGCAAATTAAATAAAATAAAAATGAACAAATGTTTAATGTGTAATATTACATTCAAAGTAAGTTTAAAAAAATACATAAGGTACAAAATAATAATACAAAATTACCAAAATTAAAACAAATTGAAAAAGTAGGTAGTAGGTTTTTAAAGTGAATAAGTTTGGTATATATGTGACGAATACACTTTTTGGGATCACTCTTTTTATGCGAGGTAGCTAATTCTAGTGCTTGCATATTTTCCATCACCAAGTTTGCCAGTTCAATGTTATGTGGAACGTAATCATTGTCGAAATAATGTTCCTGTATGCTTAAAAATATATAATACGCCTAGTCTATGAAATATTTTTACCATTTTTTAATGTCATGATCAACCGGAAAGGTTATCGTATAGGGGTTTTAAACGGTCTAATTTTACAGATTTTACCCAACCTATAGAGTTAAACCGTTTTAAGGCTTAAGGTTGAACTACATCTGGCAGCACGGAATCGCACTCTCCTGTGCTTCTATCCTTTTTGGTCACTCAGAAACGTTATTTACTAGAGCAAGAAAGAGAGCGGGAGTGTATAGTTTCACCCTCAAAAAGCCGATTGTAAACCGGTTTCAAAAGTTTATCTATCATTCTTGACAATCCATACTAATATAATATTATAAATGTGAAAGTGTGACTTTTTGTTTATTTGTTTTTGTCCTTCCTTTACGCAGCAGCGGAATGGAGCAATTAAAAAAAATTAAACATTTGCTATCTCTTGGCCGAAGTTTACACTTAACCAAACATACTTTTTTTCGTCATTTTACTTAGGATTGAATAGATGTCGTCGTAAAAAGCGGTAATATTTTGTGTTCTACAGTACAAAAGTGTAGTACACTGTATATATTTAACAATAATAGATTATAAATATGACACTGAGATTATTTGTTTGTCCTTATTTATTTATTTAAGCGCTAATAATTCGTGTCTCATCTGAAAACAACAATTTGGTTGACACCATCTAAGACGATATACTTATAAATAACATTTTAAAATGAATAAATATCATTCACTAAACCCTCCATTTCGATTTGTTACATGTTTTAAATTTTATCCTTCATAATGTAAAATAAACTTGTAGCAAAATAATAAACTTACTTCCAATAATTTCAAAGTCGGTACAGCAGTTTCATTTAGTTTCCTTTTATTATTTGATTGGATTACGAAAACCGATTGGTCAAAATGCAAGGAACAAATAGTGCTTGTTCGTTTAGGTACCCGGGTTATATGATTGCCACATGCTTTTATCCAAACTTGGCGCATGTAAGGATATTTTGGAAAAGTGTAAAACCAAAGATCTTTTTTAAACATTGTACAAAAAAGAATTTTAAATAACACCTTGGTATTATATATCAAGGTATTAATTATAGTCAAATAAAAACATCGACACTAAAGATTACAGTGAACATCACTATTATTGCCTTGATTATACCATTTTATATACTCGAAATTACCCTTCTTTTCCTTTCATAACGTAACATAATGAAATGAAAATATCTATTTAAAATGTTTTATATACAATAAAACAATTTAAATTGATGTTTTCATTTCGTTAAAAACAATTAAAGATTATTAATGTTGTTTGAAATAATATAGTTTTGCAAATAGATCACAATAATATTAATGAATTTAAGACTATTCAATAACACGATTTTGTCTTGTGTAATAAGAACAAAGAGAAACGACATTTGTCTACAATTAAGCAAAATTTAATTATGTCCTAGTGGTGCAAAATTCCCTACTATAGTGTTAATACTTTTAAGTTGGCAACACACCCTGCTCAGCTATATTAATCAGAATTTTCGTGATTTAATGCTTATATTAATTATTTAAATCAAAATAAATACTTAAAGATGAAAGGTAACGTCGTCTTTTTGTAAATTTGAGGTCTGTGATCTTTTTTTACAAGAAAACACACTGCAACTCGGCATTTTTCTGGAGGTCAACTTACGCTTACGACTACATGTTAACTGATGCCGTACGCGGCGCAACTAGTTTTATATAACGGGAATGATCCGCGCTCTCGTACTTTTGACAGAGGGGAACGCTCTCCAATGTCGTCTCCTGTTAGTTTAATACTCTAAGTTCACATGTCTTCAAGTTATTATTTAATGCCTCGGACATGCAGATTTCATCACGATGTTTTCCTTCATCGCCGAGCAGGTGGTAAATCGGCACTTAAAATTGCAATTAACAATATCATTAGAGACAGCGAGGAACAAACCCGGATGGCTCGCCTACTATGATATATAAACCCGTATGTATATAAACGCGGATCTTAATCTGCGTATACACTGTGTTAAATTAAATTTAGCAAAAGCGTTCAAAACGATCGATACTACGCGATAAGTGCAACCATTTACGAGTATTGTTTTCACGCTCAAATGTGTAATTTTACTGTTTATTTGCAATACTCATAAAAATTCTAAGAGTGTTTTTGTTAGTTTCGTTTTTAACATTACTTAGTTATTCTTTAATATTGATTTCATACGGATGTATGTTTACCAGTGTCAAATATGAATATTATCATGTTTAAAAACTATCTATGATATGTTAATACGTCACGTTGCGAAATTTGTGATAGATTTTGAAGGAAGATTAAGCCAGCACAGTCAATAACGATAGGATCTCAAGGCACCTAAGCAGACAGAATAGGACAGAATAGAAACATAACTTGAAGTTCACATCACCATGGGAGCACTTGTTTATTTATACACAACATTCAATAGGGGCTCATCTGTGTGAAAAAAATTGTAACGACGATATCCGCAGCAGAACATAAGTTATTGGCCAGGGTTGCTAGGGATAATTATCAAGATAATTATCTTAAACAGTGGTAGAGCCACGCGGTAGCTTTTGTTGTCGCACGGATGGGCCGGCTCGAACCGGGGTGGTACCACGACCTCACAGAATACCAGCGTGAAGTAGAGGTTTACCTCTGCGTTTCGCTTGGTGAGTGCAGGTGGCCGGAGGCCTTTTTTACTGGAAATGACGCATTCCATCTTAGTCCTCACGGGTGACAACGCATCTGCATTTTGATTCGCAAACGAGGATAGATGTAGATGTCTATGGGCCGCAGCAACCACTTACCATCAGGTGGACTGTGTGCTCGTTTGTCACCCTCATCCTATAAAAAAAATACACGGATATTTGTCAATGATAATAACGTTTATTCCTGCGTGTGGTATTGTGTGTAAAATCTATAGCCTGTATCCGAACGCAAGTAATATTGTGCGTCAATTTTTTGGCGTCAAGTCGATAGTTATGTATGAGAAATGTCAATGGGTGGGATTTCCCCTTGTCCTTAATATTTAGTTTTGTTAGTAATATATAATAATAATATTGATTTGTTTAAATTTTGTTATTGTTGATTGTATCAAACAAAGAGCATTTTTTTTGAAATAAAAGAATTATAACTATTAAAATACTACTTTTATTCATTATATTGCTGAATAATAACCGGATAAATATCAATGAACATTATTATCTTGATAATTTGCAACCCTATTATTGGCACAATCCACCCGATCAATTTTTTATACATACATCATACATATAAATAAAATCGTAGTCTGTCTGTAATATCAAAACAATAGCCTTTTATCGACCTCGGGGGGTTATTTGCAATCCATTAGGACATGAATTAACTTTTGTAAAAAATTATCGTCGGAATGGCTGAACGCTGAACCGATTGTAGGCTACAATTTTTTTTAAACTAAACTTTATTTTTTTGTGAAATTTGTAAATTCATAATTGTTTTATGAAATCTAAATTACGTCATATTAATAAATCACCAATAGATCAGATCACCAAGGTGAAGCCGGGACGGGTCGCGAGTCACAAATAAAATCTATACCTACTCCTATTACTTGTATTGACAAGACATAACAAACGAGCAAACAACGCAAAATCAGCATTAATTACGTGGAATCAAATTTATTAGGAGGGTGGGTACGTGAATCGACGAAAAGGGATCATTATAGGGTCGCATTTCAATGCACGCAGCAGTAGATATATGAGTCACGAACGAAGTTTATTCATTCCATAACGACATACAAATATTAGACAATATAGCAGTATTGTCATCAAAAGTTGTTATCAAATATTTGGATTCATTGTTCGTAATTTTTAAACTAGCTGAGCAGTTGTTTTGCTGATGTTTTACCTAAGCGACATCTCTTTGAAGTGAAAACTTCTTTAGAGTAGTTGTGATTTGAAATTCAATAAAACGGAAAAGCCACACTAAAGGAGACAAACATATAGATCTAGGATTTAGCCTGCGAGAAAATTTGATAAAATACAGCAGTGTGTCCTATTAACACGGTCTCCTCTTTGTTTTAAAGGTATCTTTAACTGTTGAAATAAATAATTAACAAATTTATTAGTTAAATAAAATTAACCATATTGAATAGAATTATCATATCAAATCCATTCATAACAAACAATCTAAGATTTCCTAATCGATTTATATTAAATTAGCCATGTTTACACCATCTAGTTCTAGCGTATAATTTACATGTCACCTTGAGAGTCAATCAACTTTTGTGATAAAATAACTTTACCTATAAAATAAAGTAGATGACGCTATTACGAAGCAAGTTTACTCGAAAGATAATATTCTTTTAATTTATAACATTAAAATTTAGGCTCTATATGTCTTTTTTATAAAGAACTAGTTTTTTTTATATATAAAACTACAGACAAACGAACTAATAGTCTACGTCATAGTAAGTGACTATAGTATGTGCCAAATCGATTGAGAAAAACGGACAATGACCTTTCGGTCGTTTAACCAGGGGTTACAAACCTTCAATATATAGGCACATTTTATATGTAGTACTTTCTTTATTTATAATGATTTTTTTATAATGATTGATATAATATATATTTATTAACTATTATTAAAAAGTTATGTGAAAGATCGCTGTAGAAGAAAAATCATCTATTGTTATAAAGTACTTTATTCATTTAACAACAAAAAACATTAATTTATAACACATATAAAGATTCGAGTGATAACGACACCGAATAAGTACGTACTTATGCAAAAGATAAAACTTTATTTTTAATATTATATAAGAACTTTATTTTTATTCGGTGCAATCATCACTCGTATCTTCACTTGATGAACTATCTGTAACATTAATTATAAAGCGATCTGCAATTTGGTCAATTCTATCATCCATGCCACGCATTTTTTGTTCAACCTTAAGGACATGCTGAACACAGTTTTTCCATTTATCTGGCGTGATTTGAGTTAAACCATCTTTAAGTAAATTTTTAACATCTTTTAACTTGAAAGTTGTATTTTTTCGTGCAACGTACCCTTTCACATCTGCCCACACAAGTTCAATGGGGTTAAGCTCACAGTGATAAGGAGGTAACCTTACCACTGTGATGCTTTTTTCTTTTGCCATCTCGTCGGTGACGTAACTTCGATAGTTATCTTTAACTGCCTTTATTTTTTCCATTAAGTGGGTCTTTGTGTCCGAGGGCACGTATGCGATCTGTTTAGATTCTAGCCATTCCTGCATATTTTGTTTCCGCCAAGACATTGTTGGGGTTTTTTCTAAACGTCTGGAGTGGTAACTAGCGTTATCCATAACTATGACATCGCCGCTTTGCAGTTTTTCTATTACTTTTCTAAACCAGTCCTCGAAATGGAGAGCGTCCATACTCTCATGGTAGTCACCAGTAGATGATGATTCAAATACCCAATCACATCCCTCCAAAAAGCCATTTTCATTGCCAACGTGTACAACTATTAATCGCTTTCCTTTACCCGAAGGGGCTTTCGCGCCAGTAGAGTAGCCTTCTAACCGTGATTGACGAGAAGATTCAATTGTGGTGTCTTCCCATACCTTTCCCATAGTATGACCTGCGTTAATCCATGTTTCGTCAAGGTAAAAAATGTTACGTCCCTCGTTTCTTAATATTTGTATATATCCTGCAAGAAAGAACTGATGCACTTTCGCTCTTATAGCCGATTTATCAAAATCGTCCAACTTGTCAATTACAGACTTTTTTCTTTTATTAATTATTCCCTTTTCTGGTATTTTATGGGAATCTCTATACACGCTTAATACGCGATATATAGTGCTCTTGCTGACTCCTGAGATCTCCGAAACCTTTTCTACCATATTAACGTTTGAAGGATACACGTCTTCGGGCCAGGTGTTTTTGACATATTTGTATACATTAATGATAATCTCTTGTTCCCCGACCGACAAAGTGGTAGGTTTTCTCTTTTTTACTGGTGACGTTAAAGGTGCTCCAGAAGATGGGCCTGTAAATAAATGACAAAAATATACTACCATAGTACTACATCACATAAATACATATTGTTTTAGAAAATAAATACCACATGGTCACATAAAAAGAGCGCTTTAAGAAATAGAAAGGCTACGTCGTCGCATTTGTACCTATTTGTACGTACCTGCTACGTTTATTATGGGTCGGCGACGTCTCTTTCCACTTGATGTTGAAGGACCGGGTCCTTCACCAAATTCTCCTGAACTCATGTCGATTTAGTAACGACCGTCACAGTAAAACTAATATAACAGATTCAAAAAACAAAAACTTAACGATATAACAAATTTAACAGTAAAAACTCAACTAAAACAATGCAATGAATGCTATGAATTACCCGAGACGTACACACGCAAGCGCTATCCGAACACGAATGAAAACAAAATGGCGGACCGGCCCAAAAAAGGTGACGCATCTCTGGCTGCCATTGTCACGTTTCTTTTAGAACGAACTGACGTAACGCGCGTTTTGTTTATTTTAAAGGGATGAATTTGCAAAAGCTCAATATGGTGATTATATTGCTTCAAATATTTTTTTAATATGAAACTGTTATTAAATGAATTGCTGCGTTACTTACCATAAATTGAAATATAAAATATAACACATTTTTCGCGATGTACCGTAAGATTTTACTATGTTTATAGGAACCACAGACAATATTATTTAAGAAACAAAAAACAAAACATATGTGCTGACCTAGAAGTGGGAATAATATCAATATTTAAATATTGTTATCACATCTAAATTGAGATTTTGTAAGTTACGCCTTTTGACACTCGGCTCATATCTGAGGTCATTGTCCGTTTTTCTCAATCGATATGGCACATACTATATACTGCAGACTATGAAAAATGAAAAAAAAATGAATTTGACAGTTAGCACCTTTACAAATAATTTAGCAGTGGTTCTCACACTAGGCACCTGCAACCAACATTATTTTTATAGCAGTATGGGCAAACAATCACGCAGCACACCTGATGATAAGTGACTATCACCACCCATGAACTGCAACACCAGGTGCGTCGCCAGTCTTTTAAAGAAGAGTAGGTACTCTTTTCTTGAAAGTCTCCAAGCCATATCGGTGCGAAAATCGCTGGTGGTAGCCGATTCCACAAGGAAGTTGTGCGAGGAAGAACACTTCTAGAAAATCGCAGTGTTGGACCACCAACCATCCAGATGGAATGGATGGTATCGCGAGTTTTGACGCGACATCAACCAAAGCATGCTACACGTATAATCGAAATAAGGGTGACAAACGAGCATACACCCCACCTGATGGTAAGAAGGTGCTGTGGCCTATAGATATCCACATTTATCTTCAATTAAGAACTAAAATGAAGATGCGTTGTAACCCTTGAGGACTGAGATGGAATAACTCGTTTCCAGTAAAAAAGGTCTTCGGTTTCCTGGTAGCTGGTATTCTGTGAGAGCGTGATCCTACTCCGGTCAAGAGGATAAATTTGTGCTACAACCATAATATAGCTGCAGCTTGGCTCTACCAAGTAAAATCTGAGAACTGTGATGAAATCCCTCACTATTCTGTGGCAGTGGAAATAGGTAATATGGTGACGGGCCTAGACTGGCTCGTAGGCAGAAAAGCAGTCCTACCACATTTTAAATTTGAAAACTATCAGTTTTTTTTATTACCAGATAAAAATTGTTACAATATTGCTATCCGGCACAGCTAAAAACCACGTAAGTTTGTGTTGCGTGCCGTTCCATCTAAATTTACAAAAATGGGGATAACAACTAATATTTGTTAACGTAATAACATTTTAATTTATACTTTATGTTAACTTCATTATGTTCACTTCTAAATTTATTATACAGACCATTTATTAAGCAAGGCATTATGTATGCGCTGGTACGCTCACCAAATTTATTTTTGAATGGTATTGTTATTATATATTTTTTGAGTTACTTTGCGGGACTGAATTTTCCCAGAGGTATATAATAGTGCCACAGATGATGGTCCAAATATAGAAGACACTCACGCGTATTACCTAACTCATAACTCATATCCGCAGTTTCAAATCTATTCTAAGGGCATGTGGGGCACGATACTAAGATCACTGGCCTGACGAGGGCCCCGAGAAGTTGAAAAGTCTGTCCAATTTTTTTTAACAAAAATAAGTTGACGAAACAAGCGCACTTTCCACATGAAAATAATGTCGCTGTGGCTCATATACACCGATATCTATCCTTCTTGACTAATAATCTAAATGCAGATGCGTTCAAATTAAAATGAACACAAAGTTAATTATTTGCTTGTAAATGAAACATTGTTAATCGTTGTCACCACTGAGAACAAAGATGGAATGTCTTGTTACCAGTAAAAAATTAAATAATCTCAGCTTCTCTGCACTCACCATACGAAACACAATAAAGTGGGAACTTACGACTACCTAACAACTGCTTCACCATAGAATTATTACGCATAGAAACGCAGTCCAGTACAAAACACGAGCGTTAAAATGATGCAAAGTCATTATGTTAGTGGGTGCGAGTCGAATGTGCCTACGCTCGTCACACGCACACAAACACGCCATTCAGTGATACCAGTTTCTGGCGTTTGCAATCAAATTGTGCAAATCACTATTTTTTGATTAATTTTAAAAAAATCGATATAATAAAGATTACGTATTACGTACGAAAATTATTTAGTAGAAGTATTTTATAAGAATATAAAATGGAATAAAATAAACACGATAATGATGTTACTAATATAACTTTATTATACATATATTAATGGTAAAAAATGCAGACGTAATAAAATTTAAGAATATTATTATACACAATTAATTTGCTCGAATACAATAAGCACATCGTGTAATGTTTAATTTTAACCGACTTCAAAAAGGGAGGAGGTTATCAATACGGTGTATTTTTTAATGTTTTTTACCTCAAAATTCTACAATTTATAAACCGATTTAGATTTTTTTATTTGAAAGGATAATACACACAGATTGATCCAATACACACACTGAAATTTTAATGGTTATTTTCCCGAAGTAAAATGATTTTGCCTTAGTAGTACAATAGATTTATTAAAATAAAATTATTAGGATGTACAAATGGCAGATTTACAATCGAGAAAAACAAAACTCGAATGCGATCTCAAACCAATAGCAATATCTCGCAAGTAGACCGGGCGTACAGGCTAGCTTATACCGAATTACTATAATAAAGTCTGAAAAAAAATTCGTTGGACGTAATGTAGTGTTACGTCTATCGCACGTGCTACCGCGCGCTTCCTACACAGTGAAGGGCCATTAATAAATGTTCATAACATGAACGTAGTGATACGACATTAACTAGTTTGGATGCCCGAATAGCTTGTGAGGTATTACTATTGTAACTGTGCCCTTTTTTAATTCTAATATTTTTTAATTTAATAAATTGACTCTACTATCGAGACAGTATAATTTGGCTGCGGGACAACAACCACTAAAATTTCAGCATGTATATACGAATTGATCAAGCTTAGAAATCAGTGTACATACATATTGATAACCTTTCTTTTTGATAGGGTCTAACGTAACATCTGGTTAATGTTTGGGTGTAAAGTGACATCTGGTTAGTAAAGGCGTTCTTATTAATAATCTCATGATGTAGTAAATAAAAAAGTTTTTATTCTATACTCTAAAACGTAACCTTAGTCAATAAAAAAAGCAATGAAAATAAAATAGTTGCGTTAAAATGGCGTCGAAAAATCGCGATTAGCTGATCACTCCGTATTAGTTTTAAATAGGCACCCATTGTTAATGTAATGTTAACACTTAGAGAAGTAGGTATCTATATATAAACATTTGAGTTTTACAAAAAGCGATTTAATGTTTTAAACACAAATAGAAAATAAATATTTTTAAAAGAAAATTGTGATTTTTTCCCCACAACTAGCAACATTTGTATTACGAGAGCTTAGGTAAGTATTTTTTTAGTTTTACGTACTTATAATAAATTAAATGTATAAACTTATATGTGAAATGTAATACCATCACTTCATTTATGTTTATCATCACCGTTGTGACAATATTTTACAACACAAACGGTAATTTTTACAATTTTTCGCGAGCTCTTCTCCGTAAGACGTGACGTTGCGCACTGATGCGTCGCTGAGTCAACTTACGCGGTTTCGCGTTAATTTTACTTGCTTCACTTTCGGTGCGCGTACTAGTATTCTATGCGTAATAATTCTATGGCTTACACTATTATATGTGAACAGTAATCAAATGAAAATTGTTTGCCATAGTTTCCACGCTTGGCATACGGGTTGGCAATATACATCTATATCCCTAATATCAATCTATGGGGAATCTATGCGGGAGGCCTATATTCAGCAGTGGAATATTTATAGGCTCTGATGATAATGGTAACGGAATATTATGTTGAAGATGTTAAAATTGATTAACTATGTATTGTCGTCAGTGGTGTGTCTTTCCTAGTGTAGTGGTGTTGGGAGTATGGTGCTGGGAATAGTGCACGCAATTGAGTGAGGGCGGGAGGTGCTCTTCAAACTAGGTAAGACATCATTTTATTTTATCGAGCGGATGTACGCAAAGTAATTTTTTGTCAACTTTAATAAAATGATGTGTCTTATCTAGTTTGATGAGCACCTCTCACTAATCCTAACACCATTACTCCCAACACCATTACACTAGGCAAGACACACCACTGACTTTTTAACAGTGGTAGAGCCACGCGGCAGCTTTTGCTGTCGCACGGATGGGCCGGCTCGAACCGGGGTGGTACCACGACCTCACAGAAAACCAGCGTGAAGTAGAGATTTACCTCTGCGTTTCGCTTGGTGAGTGCAGGTGGCCGGAGGCCCTTTTTACTGGAAATGAGGCATTCCGTCTTAGTCCTCACGGGTGACAACGCATCTACATTTTGATTTGTAATAGAGGATAGATGTAGATGTCTATGGGCCGCAGTAACCACTTACCATCAGGTGGACTGTGTGCTCGTTTGTCACCCTTATCCTATAAAAAAAAAAGAAAAAAACACCACCGTCGGCAATACGACACCTGTTTCGCTCCTAAACGAGACATCTTTCAGTGAAATAGACTCTGCGGTGGTGGACCGCTAGGAATATTTATGTTCGTTATAATTTACAGTATTCGTCATTCATCAAAAGCATAGTTAAAAAAATATAAACATAAACCTGAGTGTATCGGATCGCAAGAAATTAACAAAGTTTTAATAATCGGTGTTATTAAATAACATAGCATGTAAATACAAGTCGAAAATTATTATTAGAATAAATGGGAAATTTATTTAATATTATACAGAGCCACGCTGCAGCTATATTATGGTTGTAGCACGAATGGATCGGATCGACCGGGATAGAACCACTCTCTCGCAGAATAGTAGCGTAAAATAGCAGCTTAACACTGCAGTATTTTGTATGGTGAGTTTAGAACCGGAGACCCTTTTCTGCCGACTTCCAAAAAGGGGACGGTACTCAATTCGAGTGTATGTTTTTTTTATGTATGTTACCTCATAACTTTGTACTGGGCGAACCGATTTGGATGATTCTTTTTTATATGAAAGCTGATAGTTATCGTGTGGTCCCATATGAATTTGATTAAGGTCAGACCAATGGTTATTGAGTTATTCTTAAATAACCTATATTGAAGTCGCTTATATTGAAGTCGGCTGTACAAAATTTTTAATTTTAAATTATTATTGGAAACGATGTATCTATCTTAATCCTCTGGGGTGGCAACGCATCTGCATTTTAATTCTTCATCGAGAATACATGTAGATGTCTTAGGGCCACAGCATCCACTTAACATCAGGTGGACTGTATGCTCGTTTGTCACCCTTATTCTATAAAAAAAATACAATTTACAATACATAGCGAATGCGAGATTACACTAAAAATATTTCAACCAAGATTTTGACTAGAATCGGGCCGAAATCTTGCCAGTAGCAGTATCGCAGACAGGCAAAAATCGTCGAGACACGATTCTCGTGATGGAGAAACTATTACGAAATATACGAATATACAAAAGCCGAAAAAATATACGAAAGCCGAGGGCGAGAGTCTATTCATATAAACGGTCCGGCTATTATTCATATAGCCTTGCGGCCAAGTAAATACTAAATATATTGGTTTGTGTGTTTAGACGATTTTGCGGTCAATACCCTCTCGTATGTCAAAAAACTACTTTGATTCAAGCAATACAGCAATTTGGAAAAAAAATGCTTTGCATCATGACACTACATTGAGTTAAGCATGATCGAATCGGTCTATATTAAAATTTAGATATAAAATATATAACTTTTTTCAGAATTAGATTAAAATGAGTGATTTAGAAAATTTTGTGACTGCAACAAAAACTAATCCTTCAACTTCTGATTTGACGAAAAAGAAAAATACTAACGAATGTGCATCGCCTGAAAACTTGTTTTTGTAGCCAGCTGTCCGGACTTAAAAACCAAATTCCCGATTATTTTTACCTTCCGTCCCAAAATCTCACCCACTGGACCTGCCAACACTAGGCAGCAGCGTCAAAAGTGCGAGACGTCTGGTACTGCCAAGCTTGACGATTAAAGTAAAACCTCCCCCTACAGCAGGAGAGCAATTTGTCTAGCAGTGGACGTTAATACTAACTGAACATGAGTGAATGCAATCATCGACCGGGTTCTTTGACCATAATAACTTTAGCCGTGGAAGAAGTAGAGATCTCCCGCCGGACGAAGTGTTCAGCCCGGGAAGCAGCCAATGCTCCGTGTGGTCGGTTAATTTTTTTGTAAATTGTGAAAGATAAATTTGGAGTTCTTTAAAATTAAACAACACGTGAAAAGTCCACAGCAGAAAATGGCATACAAAGCACAGGATTTGTGGTAATCTCCTAGCTTAGTAGACGGGGCAATCGTAGTGCCGATATAACTACGTAATGTGCTTGATCTAAAAGATGCAGTGTCAAAAGCGCGAAACGCGAGGTGCTGCGATCGACAATCGGCTAAGCGATGAAATTACGTGGTATAGCCATGCTGCAGCTATATTAGTAGTATAGTTGTAGCACGAATGGGTCGGCTCGACCGGGGATGGACAACGCTCTCACAGACAGCGTAAAATAGCAGCTTAATGCTGCTGTGTTTCGTATGGTGAGTGTAGAGAACTGGAGACCCTTTTTACTAGAAAATAAGCATTCCATCATCATGATGAAGATGTTTTTAATTTTTTTGTTTTATTTTTCTATACATAGTACGTGAAGGTAATATGGTCATCCGGTTAATATGGTCTTTCTTATAACTCACAGTATAGTACAGTGTTACAGTTATACATGGCTCTGTGATACGCGGGCGGCACTGAAAATTTCGGGAATCAAAGAAGTGACACAACATTACTATTTAAAAATGTATTTATTGCTTTTCGAAGTATTCTCCGCGAAATTTGACACATTTTCCATACGATGGAACCAATCATTGAAGCAACCATTCCATTCGGAAGTTGGGGTCTCCAAAATGGCCGTTTTGTAGGCGTCCACAGCTTCTTCAGTTGATGAAAATCTCTGTCCACGCAATTTATTTTTTATTTTTGGGAAAGTATAAAAATCATTAGGGCTTAGGTCGGGGCTGTACGGCGGATGGTCTAATAATTCTATGTTTTCTTGCTCTAAAAAGTCTTTTGTTCTGTGTGCGGTGTGAGAACTCGCATAGTCGTGATGGAGGATGATGCGGCGGTTGCAGTTCTCTTTACGGAGTTCAGAAACGACCTGTGGCAAACAAACGCTAGCATACCATTCTGCATAAACCGTTCTTTGTCCGTCAAGAGGGATAGTCGTAACATGGCCGGTTTTGGAGACTAAACGTGGCCACCATTTTTTTTGCAATACTCCGTGAACGAACAATTTTTGTTGGCTTTAACTCATTTTCGAACACGCAAACTCGTGACAGATTTTTTGTTTCGGGTTCGTACGCGTATATCCAGGATTCGTCACCTGATACGATGTTGTATACAGCATTTGAGGATCCTGCGTAGAATCTTTCGAGAGTTATAACGCACCAAGTAACGCGAGCCGCTTTTTGCTCTTCACAGAGCGAATGCGGTATCCATAGCGAAAACAACTGTTTTACACCTAATTGTTCATGCAAGATTATTTGTATTTGACTCATGCCAATGTCTAAAGTTGCCTGAATTTCGCGGTATGTCACATGTCTATCTTCCTCAATCAGCTTACGCACAGCATCAACGTTTTCTTGGGTGACTGCAGTTTTTGGACGGCCTTGACGGGGATCATCACTGAGCTTGACACGTCCACGTTGAAATTCAGCAAACCAGCGATAAATTGTGGTTTTGGATGGGGCTTCATCACCAAATGCAGAAATCATCCGTTCAACACACTGTTTTTGTGTTAAACCACTTCGAAAGTCATAATAAATTATCGCTCTTGAATTTGCTCGAGTCAATTCCATTTTCTCAACGACTAAACAAGTTTGAAAAAACCTTGTGACAAGACCGAGAATCTTTTTTTAAATAAATAAATGGTATTCGATTTTTAAAACCAAGGAGTTTTCAATTAAAAAGATTTTAATATGACAGGAACAGTGGAAATATTCCATTCCCGAAAATTTTTAGTGCAGCTTATGTACGATAGCTCTTCATTGGAGTCAAAAGGGCGGTGCTTTATTACGCCATTTTGGCAGTTGACAATAAAATAAATATTTAAGTCGATTTTAGTATCGTATAGTGTAGTTAGTTTTTTTAAGCCGATTTCTTTTTTTTAGTGTTCCTAATTATTGTTAAAGCTTGTTTGCCTTTTTTTTCTTAAAAAATTAATTATATTACACAACTCTATGTTATGTCTTTGTCCTCCTCCTAGATTTGGTTTTATAGAGCGGCAAAGCTTAGGGTGACCCATATTCATATTACCCTCACGTACCTTATTATATTTTTTGTTTATTAGTTATTTTCTTTCTTATTTTATTTTATTACTAGCTGTGCCCCGCGGTTTCACCAGCGTCATCACGTGTTGGAGGTGCGCGACATGACCTAGTTCAAGCATTTTATAATTGCAATTAAATATTTTATTTGATAGCAATAGATGGAAAAATTGGTATAATTAATGGAGTACTTTTATCTGTCGGCATATTATGTATGATGTAGAGCGAAGTTTTATCCACTTTCACTCTCCCTCCCGGTTGAGCAGTTCTCGCAGTTCTCACCGGGCGGCTAGGGTTCATGTGTCGTTCGCGCGCCCAGCCAAGTATTGAATTATTTTAATTTTACATTATCTCTTAAACTATGCGTCCAAATAACATGGTATAAATAACAAAGTTTATCGTCATAAAATTGTCTTGATGATGAAGTAATTTTCGTTCGTAAGGATAAATAGGTCATGCCTCATAATAACGCTCATAAATCACTTTTAAATTTTCAATATTTTTATCACAAAATACCTAATTATGGCTTATGTATAAGAAATAGACATATGGTATCGCGGACTTTTTTTTAGACGGATTAAAGATCTATATTTTTCTAGAACATTGTATTTACGTATCCCTAACGATAACACCAGCGTACGCAGATAAATCATTTCGGGAGTGCTTTTTCTACTGACTTGCTTAACAAATATCTATATTTAAGGCTAGCTGAGTGATATAGCTTAATTATAGCCTATACTATTCCACACGAATCTGGCTATAATATACAAAAAGAATTATTCAAATCGGACTGGTAGTTCCAGAGATTAGCGCGTTTAAACAAACAAAAAAACGAAAAAAAACTCTTCCGCTATAATATAGCGGAAGAGTTTTTTTTCGTTTTATTAGTATAGATTTTATTGTTACCCTACTGATAAAGCTGAAATAATTATCTGTAGTAAGTTGCGATCCCCAAATAGGAAGAGTAGGTATCTAAAAGTTTCCTCAAAACACTCACGATATTTTTGGAACGTAAACAAATAGAAAATTGCGAATTACGTTGTGGCGTAGTGTGTCAAACAATCGCTCGCACCTCACATAAAAAACGCCATATTGTAATGCAATTATTTCTTATTTTTCTACATATTTTAATCACAAAATAATGCGGTACGGAAACATTATAAAAACCATCGGCGCGGTTACACAATGGACGTCGAGCGAAAGCCGGTAATAAATATAAAATTCAACAATAATTGGAATCCGGTTCCAAATTTCGTTACGGTTCTTCATTAAGGTACCATTCTGGTACCGTGGGATGAAAGCCTCCGTTTCGTTGTGGTTTAGCCTTATATTTTATCCGACTTCAAAAAAAGGAGGAGATACTCAATTCGACCGTATTTTTTGTGTTTCCGCAGAACTTTTTTCTAGGTGAACCAATTTTGATGATTCTTTTTTTATTTGAAAGCTGGTGCTTTTCATGTGGTCCCATATATATTTGATCTTCGATCTGACCGGTAGTTTTTGAGTTATTCTTAATAATGCGTACATATTTAATTGACTTCGACTACATTGATGATGTGCTCATTTTATTTATATTGAAGTCGGTTGTACAAAATGTTTAATTTTACCACTTGTTATATCGTAACTTCAATTGAAATATAGATATTGATAACATCATTTTATGACTGCACTTGAAATTATATAACAATTATTCTCATTTAATTTTCGCTTTCAGTTCTGGTTCTATTACCAGAACCGGTCCATATCAGGTTTTTTTTAAAACAATTAAGTTCTCATAAAATTTGGCTCAGCGATTTTATATAACAAAAAAAAACTTAATTATCGTGGCATAAAATGCTGATAGTGCAGGTAGACCCAATCACGCCCACACACATTTTGAGGAGGATGCTATTTGGATGACACTATATTAAAGTAAAACCTTCTTTAGAATCTTTGTGATTTGAAACTTGATGAAACGAAAAAGCGACACTAAAAAGAGACAAAACATACATACATCTATGAGATTTAGCCTGCGTGAGAATGAGATAGAATACAGTGGTAACCCGGGGCAAGTGTGACATAAATTAATGAAAACTATAATGGACACTTAAATACTTCTACTCTGTAAGGGTTCAACATAGATAATTCCGTTTCAATATATCAATTATTAAGTAGTTGTTTGTTTGATCAAGCATTTTAGTATCAATAAGTAGCATTTTGTAATTTGAGGTAATTAAAACTAATTAAGATGGAAGACTGTCACACTTACCCCATCAATGAGGCAAGTGTGACAGTATGTTTCTTTTTGTAGTTACTTTATTATTATTACTAATGTCAATATATTTTATTATCTATTTGAACGTCCATTATTGGTTAAAAATAAATTTTTCCCTACATGGGGCAAGTGTGACTGTTTTTAACCGATATAGTGATGTGCCTTTAAATGGATTTATGTCACACTTGCCCTGGTTGTTTTGTAAATGTAATAAAAACAATGCCAAGTGAAAAATAACTTTAATAGAGAAACGTAACAATAAATACTAATATAACCATAATGCTTTGGTACTTATATATGCTATTTTAGTTGAATAAAAACTTATTAATAAATGTATTATTTAGTTAAATTTAAAAGAAAAAAAAACGTCATCATCATCGTTTAACAACACAAACACATTGGGGTTTTTTATATTATAACCGACTTCAATAACAAGTAGGTACTCAATTCGACTGTTTTTTTATGTGTGTTACCTCATAACTTTTTTCTAGGTGAACCTTTTTTTATTTGAAAGCTGTTGCTTCTCATGTGGTCCCATATAATTTGATCAGCGTCTAACCAGTAGTTTTTGAGTTATCTTTAATAATTTATATTGAAATCGGATGTACAAAATCACAATATCTTTAAATTGTAGTCTAACTGTGTGTTTCTTAACCACTTGTGGTCTACATAATGCTTGTAATAAAATACTTTGTACCGATAATTTTTTACAATATTCTGTAGTATCCCAACATAATACTGCCATTTTTTCATCTCATAATATCGCACTAAAACAGCGTCATTTTTTTCTAAAATCTAATTATACTTGAATCTTCTGTATCTGTTTCAATAGCACTCATTATTTCTGCTTCTGACATTTTTCTTTGACATGTAGTTTTTACTTGGTATTAATTAAAAAAAGTATATACGTAAGTATAAATACATACAAACACACCGGTCTATAGCATCCTCTTTTTTTGAAAGTCAGTTAATAACAATGGCTGTCCCATTACTAGTTACGATATTGTCATACAAGGTGATCGGGGTAAGCGTGACACTGTCACACTTACCCCGATGTTAGATATTAGGTGAGGTAAGTGTAACTGTATCCGTATTTCAAGGAATAGTGGATTTCAGGTCACAGAAACATATTACACTATAAGTACCAATATTATTCTTTATCACTCACCTTGTAAGTTGTTTAAAATAACTTAATGACGTATCGAAAAACTTAAAAACTTCGCCTCTTAAAATTGCGCAAGATTTCGCCAGTTGAGTAGTTTCTAAAAAATGACCTCTGTGGATAAAATACTTTATGTTATGTACTTAACTGTCGGTATAGTCAATAGTGTACAAGTTCCTCCGTTGATCAATAGATGGAATTTAACCAAAAAATGTATTCTTTCCGCATAATTTGTATTTGTTACACTTGCCCCACCGTCACACTTGCCTCGGGTGACTATACAGTGTCTCCCATTATGTCGGTCTCAATAAATTAAACTATACATCATAAAGGAGAATGTTTGTATATATGAAATCGTTTAACTCAAAATCTATTAGATTCAAAATATATTCAATGGAGAAGTTTTATAGTTATAAACAAATAAAAAATTTAGAAACATTTTTTTTTAATTTTATTTGCTTTTTTTTCAATAAAGCGGGGCAATTAATAAATTAAATTGCATGCGCTAAAATAAAAAACGTTGCTAAACACAACCTATGATATTAACTGGCAGGACAACGTCTGCCGGGTTCAATCAGAAATAAAGATCAATTAATAGTAATTTGTTATTAATAAAAAATAAATAAAGTTTCACTTCTACCGTGTGTGAACTGCACATATGTTTTTTTTTTTATTTTAAACAATTTCTCTTAGTCGTCTGTGGATTACCTCTTATTAGAACGATGGATCTCTTACTCTACCATAAGCGGCATTCTGTTGCTAAAAAATGTACTGTGTAATTAATCTTGTTGAATTAGATTTTGATACATAAAAGTGGTGTTTTTGAGTGAAATGTCTGATTATGTGAATTGGAAATTATGTAATAATAATGTCCTCCAGACAGAATTTACCCCAAAACTAGGAATCTCTCACATATCTTGGAGGCGTTTTATTCACATAAATTGCATATGGATTCATAAATGGATTATGGATCAAGCCCGGAACAATTACTTGTAGGCCACACAAAAACCTGTTACGTGCGGAATTCGAACCAATGACTGCACTGCACAATGGAACCGTCAAATATTTTCGAGCTTCATTTTTTGCCTTTGGTTTTCACCACGGGCTTACTTGAAACAATACTTTGATAACATCAAAAATACTAATGATAATATACTCCATACCGATTTCTGTCACGGTGGCCAGTCTCAATCTAGATCAACCATCTGCGCAGGACAGGATTACAGTGCCCAAGTTTATGCGCAAGCTCAGGTGCACTCTCTATTCCCTCACTCTCATAGTCAGATGGAACGGTAATTCGACACGACCGAAGAGATCAGGTGCAGAAACAACGACTTTACGTGCTTTCCGAAGCACGGAGGTGAAACACCGCCAACATCCTAACTCCGGGCTGCTACTGAGAATTTCTTGACAAAAACCCAATAAGTGATTTTGGCCCGACCCGGGGATTCGAACCCGAGACTTCATGAGCAGCAATCGCGATTACGGTCACGAGGCCAATGAGGCAGTCTCCGATGGTGTCTTAAGACATCCGCTCAGGCGCCTAAGTAATTGTTTTAACCAGGGGCGTAGCTACCGCCGTATCAGCCGTATCAATAATACGGGGCCCCCGGGCTGCAGAGCCCCCGAATATACATACATTCGTAAAAATTATAAGGACTTCTATGGGACAGGATGTTGGTTTGAATTGTTTGGCTAGCTTAGTTCCTAGGAGTATTCATCATCATCATCATTACAGCCCTTCACAAGTCCACTGCTGAACATAGGCCTCCCCCAAAGAATGCCACAAAGCACGGTCCTGAGCCACCTGCATCCATCGACTTCCTGCATATCTTACCAGGTCGTCACTCCATCTAGTGGGGGGACGCCCTACACTTCGCCTGCCGGTACGAGGCTGCCACTCGAGAACCTTTCTTCCCCATCGGTTGTCGGTTCTTCGAGCTATATGGCCGGCCAATTGCCACTTTAGCTTACTAATTCGTTGGGCTATGTCGGTCACTCTGGTTCTACTGCGGATATCCTCATTTCTGAGTTTATCACGCAGAGAAACTCCGAGCATAGCCCTCTCCATAGCTCGCTGAACGACCTTGAGCTTCCTCATCCGGCCAACAGTGAAGGACCACGTCTCAGTTCCGTATGTCATCACTGGCAACACGCACTGGGTGTACAGTCTCGTTTTCAAGTTTTGAGGTATACCTGACGAGAAGATGTGCCGTAATTTCCCGAACGCTGCCCAACCGAGTTGAATCCGTCGATTGACCTCTCGGTCGAAGTTGGACTTACCTAGTCGGACTATTTGTCCCAGGTAAGCATACTCGTCAACAACTTCGAGCTTAGTGTTCCCAACAACTACCGGCATAGGTGTGACATGGACATTAAACATGATCTTTGTTTTGTCCATGTTCATCTTAAGACCTATCTGTTGGGAAACACTATTGAGGTCATTGAGCATAGTGCTTAGGTCCTCCAGCGATTCTGCCATAAGGACTATATCGTCGGCAAATCGAGTGATGATGTGACTCACTGGCCCACAACGCAAAAGAGAAAGCCGACCTTTTAGGCTCCCTTTTTGCGTCCAACTCGACTCTTGATGACGGGGGGAACACACCGCCGACCATCCCGCGGTGTCAGCACTGGTGATGCTCTATACACTGACCGTGCCAATATTTCTCGGGAAAACGTCGCCGAGTACCGGAACAAACTTGTGTCTGAAGTCGAGTCTTTGCTGGACAAAGTCTCAGATTGGGGGCGACTAAATCTAGTCCAGTTTAATCCCCAGAAGACACAAGTTTGCGCGTTTACCGCTAAAAAGAACCCCTTTGTCGTGTCTCCTCAGTTTCAAGGCACTCCCCTTGTTGCCTCAGCCAGTATCGGTATCCTCGGTGTCGACATATCGAGTAACGTGCAGTTTCGTGGTCACTTGGAAGAGAAGGCCAAATCGGCCTCTAAAAAGCTTGGCGTGCTCAGCAGAGCGGGACAGTATTTCATGCGGGCACACCGCTTGCAAACTTTACAAGGCGCAGGTTCGGCCTCACATGTAATACTGTTTCCATCTCTGGGCAGGGGCCCCCCAGTGCCAGCTCCTTCCACTTGACCGCATCCAGCGCAGAGCGGTTCGAATCGTCGACGACCGAGTTCTTTCATATCGGCTTGACTCACCGGCACTGCGTAGAGAGGTTGGTCTTTGCGTATTTTATCGCATCTACCACGGGGAGTGCTCTGAGGAATTGTTCGGACTAATTCCAGCCGCTCAATTTCACCATCGCACATCGCGACAGAACTTGCGATACCATCCATATCATCTAGATGATTGGCGGTCCACCACTGTGCGATTCAGAAGAAGTTTTCTCCCTCGCACAACTTCCTTGTGGAATCGATTACCACCAGCGATTTTCCCGGACCGATACGACTTAGGGACCTTCAAGAAAAGAGCCTACTCCTTTTTAAAAGGCCGGCAACGCATCTGCGATTCTCCTGGTGTTGCAGTTGTTCATGGGCGGCGGTAGTCACTTACCATCAGGTGAGCCGCATCCTCGTTTGCCCCCTCTCCTATAAAAAATAAGCCATCGTAGCTCTACTGTACAAACACTTCAGCACTTCGATATACCGACAGTCAACTTGGCACCGCTGAAGGGACTGCAGCACCGCCCAAATTTCGACGGAATCAAAGGCTTTCTCATAGTCCACATACGCCAGACATAGTGGCAAATTGTACTCTTCGGACTTCTGTACAATTTGCCGAAGGGTATGTATGTGGTCTATGGTGCTAAAGCCCTTTCAGAAACCGGCTTGTTCGGGAGGCTGGAAGTCGTCAAGTCTGCGCGTGAGACGATTCGTAATGACTCTCGAAAACAGCACGTAGACGCGGATCAGAAGGGAAATCGGTCTGTAGTTCTTCAAGAGAGCGTTGTCGCCTTTCTTGAAGAACAAGACCACCGCACTTCTGCTCCACGCCTCCGGTGTAATGCCACCATGGAGGACGGAATTAAAGAGCTTCTGAAGGACTTCAAGTACCGGTCTTCCACCCGCTTTCAGAAGCTCCGCTGTAATTCCATCCTCGCCTGGGGCCTTACCGTTTTTAAGGTGCTGGAGAGCCATTCTAATCTCGCTCAGACTGACGTCCGGGATATATTCGGAATAGTGTCGGATGAGGCTTGCTCTTGGATCGTTACTCACACTTGCGTGTGGCTCCAACGATGACGTGTACAGCTGCCCATAGAACCTCTCAACCTCACTCAAAATCTCAGGTGTCCCGGAAACGATGTTGCAACACTCTGTCTTCAGCTTTGACAGTTGGCTCTTTCTAGCAATCAGATCTCTGGCAAAGACTTTGGAGCCTTGGTTCCGCTCCATCGCTTCTTCAATACGAGCTGTATTGAAGTTGCGTAAGTCCCGTCGCATGCATTTGGAGATCTGTCTGTTCAGTTGCCTGTATGCTGTCAAGTCTGTTGAAGAATGTAGCTTCATCTCCCGTCTAACAGCCATGAGATTAAGAGTGTGATCGGAGAGTTTTTGTGTTCTTCTGCGGCGGGTCTTGCAGAACTTAGCTCCGACCGCATGGACAGTTTCCACGAGCTTGTCATTCATATCGTCCACTTCATTGCAGTCTTCTAGGCACTGAAAACGGTTTTGTAACTCGAGCTGAAAGGTTTCGGGACTTTGGAACAGAGCACGAGGAGCACGGAGCGTTGACTTCATTAGGCGAGACCTATCTAACAACGTTTAGGTTCAGTGTGCCTCTAACCATTCGGTGATCGCTACCAGTTTTCACCCTCGCGATCACGGAGACATCACTGAACAGTTGTCGTCTGGTCGTCATAATGAAGTCAATCTCATTTTTTGTCGAACCGTCGGGGCTCGACCAGGTCCACTTCCTGTGGGGCCGCTTCTGGAAGAAAGAGTTCATCATAAAGAGTCCCTCTTTCTCCATGAAGTCGGCCAGCTGCTGGCCCCTTGGGTTCCGTTGCCCTATTCCAAATTTCCTTACTTTCAGCTCACCGTTCTCTCTTGTGCCTAGTTTTGCATTGAAGTCTCCCATTAACACCGTATATTGGGTTTTGGGGGAATGCATGGCTCTAGAGATATCCTCATACATTTCCTCCACCTCCTCATCGGGGTGTGCCGAGGTTGGTGCGTAAACCTGTATGACCTTCAGCGAATACCGTTTGGTGATTCTGAGTATAAGGTACGCAACCCTCGTCGACACACTCCCGATCTTTACAACGTTGTTAACGAGAGACTTGTGGACGATAAATCCGACACCTCCTTGGGACACATGGTCGCCCTCCCGGTGATAGAGCAAGTTGCCGGATTCGAGGATTACCGTGTCCTGCCCCACTCTTCGGACTTCGGATAACCCTATAATATGCCAGCGCAACTTGTCTATCTCTTCTGCCAGCTCCACGATCTTCTCGTCAGTCCTCAGGGTGCGTGCGTTATACGTTGCCAGGTCGAGTCGTCTAAGGTGGCAACGGAACCTCCACCGGAGATTCTTAGCACCCCCTGCCCCGCCGTTACCATGGTCGCCACCGTAGCCAGGAATAGCGGGGCCGCCGGGGACTGGGGGTCGTCTGTGTGTTGCTTTAGTCATAGGGGGGGTATTTGCCATAGTTGCCACGCTTGGCGAGCGGGTTGGCAACCGCAGTTTTTTTATTGAAATTTTGGCTATAATCAGGAAGATGCTGCTGCCCATCTCCGGCCTGTTTCCCTTTGTCGCCTTTTAGGACACCCACGGGAGGATATGGGGTAGTGGATATTCTTGACCGCCACTACACGGCTAGGAGTATTAATTGTAAGTAATAACTTATAATCAATATATAATTAATATATATATAAATTTAATGCGAGAGTTTTTGTTTATTTTATGAAAAATCTCTACCCATCATTTGGGCCCTCCACCAAATTTTGATACAAGGCCCTCTACGGCACGCTACTCCACTGGTTTTAACTATCGATAAAACTTCACAGTGAGACACATTTGGACCACCAGATCACATTAATTTTCCTGACATGTCCGGAATTTTAACCCTCTGTCAGGGACACAGGGAAAATATGATGAATTGTCAGGAACTTTTAAAAAGAAAGAGAAAAATATAAGAAATACAAATTAAAAAACATAAGTTATTAATCACTAAAAATAATAATAGATGAATCAAATCTCAACAATCAAATTTTTTCATTTATCTAATCTGGTTTATACTCTTTTTATAGCTGGATATTGCGCATAAGTAAAGCATATGCGCGAGATTTTTATAATTCGATATATTAACTACCTCCGCGTCAATGTCAGAAAATTTATTTAAGTTAGGAATTTTGGCAGGAAAACTCATTTTCAGATCTGGAAACTCTAGACACATCAGTACATTGTGATAAATTTCGTGATTGTAAACACGTCTAACTAGGCTGTTTAGAAACTTTTGGATTTAAATAAAAAACAAGAGCTCTTGAACTAGGAGAAACAATGTGAACTTTATTGAACAAATCACAAACTATACAATACATATAAACATCTCGATCAGAGACCTGCCTACCTAAAAGAAATGAGCCAACTGGGAAGTGATTAGTACATTTTATTAATTGTAAAGACATCCTGACTAAAAGAAAACATCAAATGTTGTGATGCTGCATATTATTTATGGCTGCAACACGAATGTGTTGGCTTGACTGGAGAATGACCTCACTCTCAACAAATACCGGCGTGAAATGGCAGCATAATGCTGCCATGCTTACTGCTTCATGTTAACATTGCCTCTGCATTTTGATTCTTAATTAAACATAAATATAGGTGTCTATTGACCACACTGACCATCATTTGGATCATCTCATAAAAACCTGTACCTTACCTTAGCCTTACAGTAAAAATTTAAAATAGACTCTATGACCGAATATGCCTCTCATAGTAAAGTTTTTTTAACACAGACTGCCCTAATAGAAAAAGTTGTTTCCAAATAAATGTATGCGTAATATATAGATGTTTATACTGTTTTGTAACCTTTAGAATAAAGGGCTTAACGTCTTTTGGAGATGGTTGTTATTAGAATCATCCTTAACACCAAAATGTTACAAGCTATAGTTTATAATTTATTACTTATAACAATGCTGACAAAACAAAATCATAGTACTTACTTTAAGTGCATTTTGACTAATTTTCTGTCATTTAATTACTAAATAATAACTCTTTTGTAAATGCTCACCTGAGTGGCGATATGACTAAGTATGTGACAACTATCCAAACAAAGAGCAGGACGACAGCAACTCGCTTCCATTTCGCCAGGTACATCATAAGGTAATCATTGACAGTTGCGTGACCGTTCGGATAGTGCCTCATGATAGCCAGCACATGGTCACATCTATTTTTCGATCTGTGACAAAAATAAATTAATTTAATAAAATTTTAACATAAGCTGTGTTGTAGGTTGGTGATAGTGAGCTCTCTATCCTTAACAGTATGAAAGCAAATTAAGTTCAGGCAGTGGTGTTTGCAGCACTGAAATTTTTATTACTAGGCTTCCTTGAATTCAGCAGTAAAAAAAACATCTTAAGATCAAACTCTATAGCATCACGGTGAGAAGCTGCTCACCTGCATAACAATGAGACTTTAGCCTTTCTTATGTTTAAATTCTCAGATTTACCCAGCATGTTTAAAGCTGGTGATAAAATTTACTCAGGTTTAATTTACATTTATAGTCATTTTTCCTTTGACATTTATTTTTACAAAGAAGTAAGGAATACAACAATAGTGAAATGTAGCATCTTTATTTCCTTGACATGTTTTAGCACACTAAAATTTTACTCGTCCACATTATTTAAATTAAAAATCCACTAACTCCAGTTATTTGACCCGGAAGAAATGATGTGAATATTCACTACAAGTAATCCTCTTTTGCATTATTAGAATATGAGATCATAAATTCACAAGTATCAGTGCTCATAAATAACACATTATCCAGTCACATTTTAGATTGAAATTCTAAATGGAGCCCACATTTGTGCAAAAATAAACATGCTGCAGCACTGTACTCAACTTAGTGCATAAGCTTTACATCAAATAAGTGTTGATTAAATTGAAGGTTTGCACTCAAGGCACTCAAAAAAGAAAATTGATAAGTCCTGCATAGTCTTACTACTATAGGATACACAAGGACCTCAGATCATAGAAACAACAGGAGATATGGCAAGGAGGCGTGGCGCTTGCGAACGCATCTGGCCGCAAAGCGGCCTGATGCCAGTTTCAGTAATTAGTCGAATTTCAACTTGCGACGTGTTTACTGCTCGTGATTTTTGACAAAATGCCGCGTTGTTCAGTGATCGTTTGCAAAACTAACAGCTATATTGTGAATTACATGAAAGATGGCATCTCATTTCACACGTAAATACTAAAATATTAATGTTTTTCTTATTAAATTAATTAAAACATAACTTCGTGGTACTAGAAACACGATGAAAAACCAAATCAAATATTTTCATTAGGAACAAAAACCATTGCTTGCTTAGTACACATCGACTAGTGAATCGGCTGGTTTAATAGCGCAATGGATAAGTGTTTTACTGATACTTTCACTCATACGATAATTTCGTGAAGCGGCCGCTGTCGGCTTTTGTGAGTTAGAGATGTAATGTGATGTTTGTGGTTGTCGATATTTTATACGATTCTGTTAAGTACGAATAATTATGCATGATACTATTAATTATTGTAAAACATAATTTGTTACTACAGTATAAGTAACTGCGCATTTTATGGCGTTAATGAGAGTTGTCGTTAAATGGAAATAAGAAAAATCAATATTCTTTACTATTATAATATGTACTTACTAAGAAACTTTAGAAAAAGCGAAACGGCATTTAACTTGTATAAAGCTTCCGAACGGTAAAAAGGCTATCAGTACACCAAGAAAAACCGGTTTTATTAACTTTTTAGTGTACACATAAAGCCTCAAGGTTTTTATATACAACTAGTTGAAAAGGCCATTGTATTGATTAATATTGTTGAACCACAATATTAATTATAATTTATATTTATTAATATTTTGTTTTAACTACATATTGTACATTTTTATTATAAAATTTTCTGAACATATCGTTCTTTATTTATTTTATTTTATTATCATGACCCCAAAAAATCTTTAGTACAATTATAAATAGAAGAATCGACAACTTTCCGATTTAGTCAATCACTAGCGTTTACGTAAAATCCATGCCTTTGCACAGCACAACGATAGGGACAGATGTTTTTGGATGAGTAAGTTGTACGGTTCATGGTAAATGCACGCTGTGTTTGATAGGATAAAGTTTATATTTGGTTGTGCTGTACGTTCTGATTTATTAAATGCGGATGTGTGCGCGACTGTGTATCTATTGATTTTACTGAACTGCATGTGTAGTAGTTGGCGAGTGGCGGGGACAAACTGGCGACAACAGGTGCCAATACATTTTAATGTACCGGGCATATCTCCTGTTGTTTCTATGATCTGAGACAAGGACAGTGCGGCTCATTGCTAATTAATATGAGTTCCTTTGCTTTTTTCTTTGCTTTTGCATTTCATGTACTCTTCATTTAGCTGTTATTGTTTACCTGGTAGAGCCATGCTGCAGCTATATTAATAGTATAGTTGTACCACAAATGGGTCGGCTTGACTGGGGAAGGACCACGCTCTCACAGAATACCAGCATAAAATAGCATCTTACTGCTGCTGTGTTTCGTATGGTAAGTGTAGAAAACCGAACAAACTTTTCACTGGAAAAGGGACATTCCATATTTGTCCTCATGGCTAACAACGCATCTGCATTTTAATTCGCAAACGAAGATAGATGTAGATGTCTATTTGCCACAGCAACCACTTACCATCAGGTGGACTGTGTCGTCGTTTGTCACCCTTATTCTATTATATTTAAGAAAATATTACAATGTTCAGATCAGACCAGTGCACAACTGCTTGGTCAGAAATAAGGAGATTAATACTAGGCGTGGGTTTTACTAGTGAAATGGTAATACCAGTAATAATACCAGTGCCATTGATGTGTAGAGGCGGTGTAAGAATATCCACTAAACCATATCATCCTGTGGGTGTCATAAGAGGCAGCAGCAGAAAAAAATCAGGATATGACCAATAAAAAACTGCAGTTGCCTAATGTTTGCCAAGTGTGACAACCATGGCTAATAACTCCCATATGAGACATTCTATGGGGGAGGCCTATGTTCAGCAGTCGACTGTAATAGGCCGTAACAATAACAGTAACGATAATAAAAATACCAGTACTAAAACCAGGGCTCACAATATTTTCAAGTACCTAGTTTTTGTTACAGATGAAAAATACATTATAACTGTAAATATTTGCATAGGAACTTGTTCTCTTCTCAAATATAAATATGGTTCACAATTGTGTTTGCAAAGAAATACTTTCACACCTAGAAAGTAAGAAGACTTGGGAAATTGCAAGCATAGAAAATTGATCTAAGCACTAGTTATTAATAAGAATAAAATAAAATAAATTGAAACCTTGGAAGTAATTCAATTGATCAATGAGATATTATTACTTTATTATTTTTATTATCCCCGATGAAAACAGATTAGTGTTATTTGTGGTGTGTCTGTATGTCTGTCTGTGGAATCATAGCTCCTGAACAAAATAACCAATTTTGATTGTTTTTTTTTGTTTGAAAGGTCTGTGTGTGTCTTAATCAAGTGTTCTTATATATGTTTCGAGAAAATGGGTTCAGTAGTTTGAAGATCATCAGATTTTTTTGTTTTTTGGTTAGGAGTACATTTCGAGCAGGGCTCATAATAAAGTGTTGTGCCAAGTGTGTCTAATACCACACTATAAACAAGTGTGTTACCAAATAAAATACTTCAGTCATTTTTACATCGTCATTTTATGCAACAATGAACTCATCATTTTAAATATTTTATGTTGGAAATTATAAGATTTATAAATAGGTGAATAGCACAAAAAATTACTTTTTAGTACTGGAAAATATTTCTCCATTTCCTGTTGAGATCATGACAAGTCACAAATATTATATGTACTAAGTACAATACAATATATGAAACAAACTCAATCGTTATTACAAGCCGGATACCAACAATTTAGATCAAATCTTTCTAATAGAATGGAGCACAATTTGTACTCAACAGACAACTGATATCAACAAAGCACGATATCAAAAAACATACTCAACCAAAAATAAAATATTTAATTAAAACCATGCAATAAACATTTGAATTTAATAAAAAATAAAGACTTTATAATTTTTAAATGACTAAAAGTAATGAAAAAACAACTAACCTTTAAAAACGGTAAATAGATACACAGTTAAAAAGCTCACAAATGTTGTAAACGTTAATTTTCCAATTTTTAACACTGTACAAAGTAATATCAGTGAATTTGAACAAAAACGAATTAATTATTTTAAGTCACAAAAATACACGCAACCGGCCCTGTAGATACTCCACAGATTACTAACTAAGTAATAGGCATGTAGATCTGAAATCGATTAATTGAAAATCAATTATTTGGAGTAAAATAATCGACTTTCAGATCGATTTGGAAGACTATATCGATCCGATGAATAAATGCAAAAACCTCTTGAATCGGACTGATTCCAGAACTAATGATCAAGTTTCTAAACTGACTGCAGTATCTTACATTTTTAATTTTTTGCTGTTGTCGGACGTAAAAACAACTGGTCGTAGGTACTTGGTTGTTAATTTGAACGCAACAAATAAATATTTATGAACATATCCAAAGATGTCGTTACTTAGACGAGCACACAGTCCACCTGAAGGTAAGTGGGTGTGGTGACTCATAGAAATCTTCAATTATCCATTTTAATAATTTTATTACATTAGTAATCAACATGCAGATGCGTTGTCACCCCTGAGGACTAAGATCGAATGCTTCGTTTCCAGTAAAATGTTTCTCCGGTTCTAAACACTCACCATACAACACACAGCACACAGCAGTCTTAAGGTGATATTTGACGCTAGTATTCTGTACGAGCGTGATCTTGTCTCGAGTTAGTCGACCAATACACGCTACAGCTAATGTAGCTGCAGCGTTGATCTACCACGATAATATAATATGTTACTTACTGATAAAAAAAAGTGATCACTTATCATTGACATTTCCAGTAAAATGTTTCTCCGGTTCTAAACACTGACCATACAACACACAGCACACAGCAGTCTTAATGTGATATTTGACGCTAGTATTCTGTACGAGCGTGATCTTGTCTGGAGTTAGTCGACCAATACACGCTACAGCTAATATAGCTGCAGCGTAGATCTACCACGATAATATAATATGTTACTTACTGATAAAAAAAAGTGATCACTTATCATTGACATTTCTAATCTTACCCATGGATTCCGGTATCTAACCTAATCTGTGCTATGAATTTACTTTATTTATCAAAAATATACTATGAGTAAATTTTATTTGTTGAAGTTTCTAGTAACGAAATAAACAGTATTATGTTCGTATATCATTCATTTAAATTAGATTTATCGAGGAATGTACGTCGAAGTTTGCACGTTTGTTAAAGTATTGTTGTTGTTACATTACATTAAGAAAACTATTAAGAAATAGAGCAGTTGAAGTTAAAATCACATACAATCATATATTCTCTCATCTATTTTTTTCTATATGTATTTTTTGAGACTACTAATATAAATATAAGTACTTAAGTTATTTTATTTAATATATATTATATTTAATTATTTGTATTATGTTTATATATTTATACATTTAATATATATATGTACATAAGTATGTATGTATATATATATATATATATATATATATATATATATATATATATATATATATAAAGGTAATGTAAAATATTATTCTACCTGACTCTCTCTCCTGATCTGTAAACTTATGACCACCTTCATTACATTGAAATGCTTATAATTTAGCTACTAGATTGTTTATCTTTCCTTTTCTTCCAACAACAATACACCTACCATCAAGCAATATAAGAGAAACCTGTTATTGGCCATGTTTGTTACATTAATGTTAATATTTACTATATACGCTGTTGGTTTTCTAAATAAATAAATAAATAAATAAGTTGTTATATGTATTATTGGGCATGCTTGAAAATATCGCTATTAATCGAAAATCGATCTCTTAAAAATCGATTTACTTAAGAATCGATTCTACAACGTTCCATTTGAATCGAACCGAATATCGATTTTATTTTATGTGAATCGACATGCCTACTAAGTTTTTTATCTGGCTTTACGACTCTGGGTTTTAGCCCTTCTAAGCATGTCCTCCTAAGTAATAAACAAGGAGGTTATAATATAATATAGGGAGTGAGCGCTTGAAACATTGATAACGTTCCTCATTTTTCTTAGAAAGAGAGGCACCGAGTTTTGTATTTTATCTCCTTCTAACATTGATAAATGTTTACACAAAATAAAAACATCACCAACGTTTAGACATTTATTGACTTAAAATAATATTTTAGACTTATGCTAGAACGATAATCTTACATTTTTTGTCGCTAATCATAGTTGGTATATTCCATATTGTATTTTAATTAAGCTTATTATTAAGTAACACAAAAAAAAACCACTAATACACTTTAATGTATGAAATTTATGACTCCAAATGTCAAACAATTAAATATTAATGTAATTTTAAATGGAGAGAAACTGAGTCTTGTAGATACCACCATTTTTCTTGGAATCACATTAGATGCCAAGCTTCAATGGAGCCCCCATATGTCAAAATTAGCAAGCAGTCTTAGCTCTGCAGCATATGCTGTAAACAAGGCTAGAAGTCTTACCAGTGTTGAAACAGCTAGATTAGTTTACTTAAGCTATTTCCATAGCACAATATCGTATGGTATTTTGCTGCACACGCAGCTGACACTGAAATTATATTTGTTTTACAGAAGAGAGCCATAAGAGCAATTTATGATTTAAAGCCTATAGAGTCGCTGCGACAAAAATTTAAGGAAATTAATATATTAACTGTGGCCTCTCAATACATTTATGAAAATGTAATGTGCGTACACAAAAATAAAAGAAGTTTTACAAAAATAAGTGATATTCATTCTATAAATACTAGGAACAGACACAAGCTAGTGGTACAAGTTACTCGACTCCATCGAGTCAGTAATTCATTCTTGGGGTGATGTATACGCTTTTACAACAAAATACCAGAAAATATACAAAATTTGACCAGCTAAAAATTCAAAAACTTTAATAAACTAAGTTTGTATAAGAAGGGTTACTATAATATTAAAAAAAATTATGGATGATAATAACCTCTGGAAATGAGGTGATCGCTACCAAGCTATTTCTAATTTGTTGTGTTGTTAATTTGTGTAACATACATGATTGTAAGCTGTTATTTAAAAAAAAAGCTCCGCTGGGTTTCTTGCTGGTTCTTCCCAGGACAGAGATTTTTTTTCGAAGCAGTGGTAATTAAACAAAAAAGTGACTTTCAATAAGTATTTTTTATAATCTATATTTAATAAAAAAGTTTCTGTTTCTGTTACACGAATGTTCTTTCCCTAAAAACTAGGAGGTGCATTTTACGCTATAGATGACAACACTATTTTATAATTTGACGTTGTCAAATGAATGAATATATTGTTTTCTTTTTTTTAGAATAGGGTGACAAACAAGCGCAATGTCCACCGGATGGTAAGTGGTATTGCTGTAGCCCATAGACATCTACATCTATCCTAGTTTGCGAATCAAAATGCAGATGCGTTGTCACCCGTGAGGACTAAGATGGAATGCCTCTTTTCCAGTAAAAAGGGTCTTCGGTTCTCTACACTAACCATACGAAATACATCAGTGGTGAGCTGCTATTTTACGCTGGTATTCTGTGAGTGCGTGGTCCTTCCCCGGTCGAGCCGACCCATTTGTGCTACAACTATACCACTTACATAGCTGCAGCATGGGTCTACCACGTAAAAAACGCCATGTGCTAATCTTTCGCTAAATCTATGTGGAGTGCACTCACTTAGGGAGCGTTAATTCAAGTTTAACTTTTTTCGGAACAGTTCACAGGTTCTTTTCATCATTCACGCGTCAATGGGAAACGTTAATAAAAAGTGTAGGCGTATCCGTCAAAAGACTCTCAGAGACAAAATGAATTGATCATCATGACATTGTTAAAACACTGCAGAATAATTTAAAAAAAAACTAGTATAAACACTCGAACATATGTATGATCCCAGGACCAACAGAGAAAACGTCGATACAAAAGAAGCAGTATCTGCACTCTTACCAGCTTTGTGTGACTTCAGTTTTTTATGCTATCTTTCGTTTTGGTGTAAAATCCTAATAGAAGTTAGTCAGACACAAAAGCAAATACTAAATAATATAATAATAATCTAGATTATCACTGGAAAAGTATGAGATAAAAATCAAAGCCCAAAATTATTTCTTTAAAGCAAACGTATTCAACTAGTGGAAAAAGCTATTTCCTAAGTGAAAAAAATGTGAGAATGTGGACATTTCGATTAAAGGAAAAAGAGAAATGAGGAGATATCGAAAACGTTTACCAGGAGAAATGACCCGATATGCTGTACTAACATTGCCAGAGAAGCTGCAGAGAGCTATGTTAAAATGTCTTGACATATTTACGAGGAACTAGACCATCGCTACAGAGCAATGGATGATATTCTCGTAACATTTAGTGTTGTTCAGCCTTACACTCTGCTAACGTCACCAGATGGAGATCTTCGTGTTATAGTTCAAAATCTGACAAAAATCTACGATGAATTTTCTACTTTTCTTGTTTTACGACTTGAAAGCTGCCAACATTTCTTCCTAAGAAGCGGTTCAATGTCATTCATTGGAGCTTTTCTCATAAAATTGGGCTATTCTGAATCTGTTCCGAATCTAGCGCTGTGTCTAAGATTTTTTACTATTAAGTTTCATGTGTAGGAAGCTTTTCAAAACTCAAGTTAATAAAATCTTACTTAAGGTCCACAATGAGCCAAGTGCGATTAACCAATCTTTTCACGTTATCTATCGAAAATGACAAGAAATAACTTTGACTTTGACTTTGACCTCTTGTAGACAATATATTAGAATATTTTAGCAAAATAAAGTCCCGTTAGCATGTATAGCATTTTTTTTATTATTTTGGGGGGTGCTTGAAACTGCCCTAGGTGTCAACCCACGCTACGCCGCCACTAGTTACCGTAAGGTTTGATACTGTAGCGAAGCAATAATGTAATCAAAATATTAAACGGAGTTTAATTATAACACTATTCAGCACTTTCCATATTGAAAAAAAAATTCGCATTTCGTTTTCCGTGATGCTGTATATACTAATAATATTCTCAAAATATTGTATCATGGACACTCTATTAGAAAGAAACGCAACGCCTAACTCGGTGCTTTTCATTCATTTCAAGGTCACTGATTTAGGACCGTTTCTCTAGTATGAAGTGCGCACTCCCTATATTTTACAATCTCCTTGGTAATAAAAGATACTCCCACGGACTAATATGGTGTTTACGCATGATATTCCATAGACTATAGCCCGCCACCTGCGTTTCCAACACCAATTTGTCCAATTCCCCGAAAATATATCATGTCAAATTTTCCAATTCAGTGACACAACTTCAACAGATTCCCCACAAATTCCCCTCAACATTATTTTAAGAAATGAAACCAAAATCAAAAAATTTCATAAGATTTATTTTTTAACTAACATTTTCTTTCTTTTTTAGCGAAAAATTTCTTTTTCACACTTTCCATATTTTTCCTTCCCTTGCTGGCATTAAAAAGTACCACAGTATCTGAATATTGCATACGGTTCTCTACTTTAAAATTAAAAAATAAAGAAATTAAAAGCATTAAATGATACACAAAAGTTGCTGAAATAAATCCAAATAATAAATAAATTAAATGTCTTGCAATGCAATATCTTGCTACATATTTATTTCTCTATGGTGCAATGAAGATAATTAAAAAAAGGGAGTCATTCGATACGCTAAAGTAACCTAACAAAAATGTTAAGACAAGTATTTAGATTTCTTGAAAAAAGGTTCTGATTTGGCCTGAACTATCGATTTTCTGCCGACTTCCAAAAAGGAGACGGTACTCAATTCGAGTGTATGTTTTTTTTTCTTTTTCGTTTTTTTTTTATGTGTGTTACCTCATAGCTTTGTACTGGGCGAACCGATTTCGATGATTCTTTTTTTATATGAAAGCTGATAGTTCTCGTGTGGTCCCATATGAATTTGATCAAGGTCAGACCAATGGTTATTGAGTTATTCTCAAATAACCTATATTGAAGTCGGCTGTACAAAATTTTTAATTTTAAATTATTAAAATTCCCGCATGTTCCCCACGTAATACCAATCCCCATAAAATACCCAAACAACTTTAAATTCCGTGCAATTTGGGGAATTTCCCATACGTTGGCAACGCTGCCCGCCACATACATACGGAATTCCGTTTCGAGAATCCATTACGAAATTCCGATCCGGAATTCCGAACGCAGTAAGTCCATATAAAATCTATGAGCCGCCACACACGTACAATAGTTTTCCGTTCGAAAATTTGCGGGCAAAACGGGATTCCGTATCCACACACACATACACACGGAATCACGTTTTGGCGACAAAACTTTCCCAACCCGTTCGGAATTCCGAAACGGAATCCCGAAACCGAATTCCGTATGTATGTAGCCGCCCATAGCACAAAATAAATAAGTACAGAAGTTGCACTCTTTTGACGTTGACTGCTTGCCGATGTTTTAATAGCCTACATAGTTATTATTAATCAGATAAATCGCGCACGCAAGCTAAATAAAACTTTATCACTGCGCACGACGGTCCGTATTACTTTGCATCTTTTCTCCGTAATACGTCACAACGGACTTTCCGTGGTTGCTGAGGGCTGTTAAGGGGCTATTCCATGCGAACGACCTTGAGCGTTTGTGTGCCAGCCGCGCCAACTCCCTACAATATAGGATCGCGTAAAAAATAATATGTAAGACGCCACCTACCATAGTTTTGTATAACTCAATGCCACCTACTGTACGGACGTATTTTTCAACATCAATAAACTATTTTATGGAAATACACACAGCGTACAACGATAAATGTATTTTAATTTTTTTATTCGGTATATTAGTTGCATTATATTAGAATTATGTATTCTCATATATTACCTAATTATGAAATTTTATAATTAATTATATATTAAAAATGAAGCATTGAAAATTGTGAGTTTAAAAGATACCTACTCACTATAGGTAAATAGATAGATAGCTCGCCTTTTGTACAAATATTTGGTGCAATAAAGAATAAACAAATAAATAGGATGTTTCGCAGAGTGAGAGTAATATATAATGAGAGTCGTGGAGGCAGTTTACAAACATAAATTGCACAAGGACAAACATCCAGACCCGGAACGATTATTTGTAGGCCTTACAAATATTTGTTCCGTGCGGGATTCGAACCCGCGGCCCCCAGCGCAACAACTGATTGCTAAACCACTGCGCCACGGAGCCGTCGCCGGGTTATAGGTAAAGTGACCATACGTCCCGTTTTGAACGGGACTGTCCATTTTCTCGGTCACCTGTCCCATTGTCCCCAAATAAAGCTCCGGGACACAAAATTGTCCCGTAACTCTTTGGATGGAAGTATTCAAAGCCAACAATCTTCAACATAATTTTTTTAATCGAATATATTTTATGTCTACCTGGTACAAATGCTCCGATAGAAAGAGTATTTTTTTTATTTTGAATAAATTGTGGACGTCTGAAAGAAACACTTACGGTTCCAGTTCTAAAGGCGATGTTGAAAGATAACAATAAAAAAAAATTGAGCAGAATTTTATTCTTATTTAAAATCATCACCAACTTTATTAAAGCAAATTTAATCCTCTGACAAATGTAATTCATAATTTAAAAAAATGTTGCATTTAATAATTGCCTATTTTTAAATGCAACATTATTTTTTAATTTATTGTATAAAGTTATAGTTTTTAGAGTATAAATAAACCCATGTCCTGTTTTGAGTTAAAAAATAAATGGTCAGCTTAGTCTTTTTAGTTAAATTTAGTTTTAAAAATTTTTAGTTTATAGTAAAAAGTAGGTATATTAGTAGTACATACTTAGATACTTTTTACCGAATTATAAGTATAGAACACCTTATGTACTCAATTATTTTTTGAAAAAGAAGAAAAAACAAGCAATGAATAATATATTATATTTTAGCAAAATAAACTATAACTTAGTAATACTAATTATAATTATAACTTAGAACATAAATGAAAAACTCATAACCGACCCAGGATTCGAACCCGGGACCTCATGATCAGCAGTCGCACTACTACAACCACTAGACCAACGAGGCAGTACTACACCTGAGAAGATATTGTAGTTGGTCACTACGATTATTTTTAACTGTATACTATACTGATAATATTGAATTAGCCTTTTATAGTGTAAATTATAATATTTGTCGAAATGTTAATTATGGATTCGAACCTTACATGCTAATGGTGCTTCATTTTTTTATTTGCATTTACTTCAAAGAAAATACACGCAAAAAGCTTCATCGCGCAGTAAAAACACAACAAATATATGTATAACTAATACGAAAAATTATACCCAAAACAAACAAATAATACTACCTATAAAATAACCTAATAAGTAATAATATTATCGACTGATAAGATCGTGAGCGTGTGCGCAGGTCGATGCTCTAACAAACGACACGGGCTCCACGTTCGAGAGCTCAACGCTCAATGATCCAGCAAGCCCGTGGGCAGTGAATACGCCCAGATTTTAAAATAATTTCTTAATAAAATCAAATTTTGGTCTTTTGAAAAAAATTTTACCATAGAAATGTTCATTAATAAATTGCCTATCCATTGGTGTAAATCGCAAAATAAAATAATACTTACTTTACGAGGAGATGCATGTTATCAATAATAATTTCACATTTATGTGGTTTCGTTGTAAGGAGATTATATTAATATTTATTCCTTTAAAAAAAGTTGGATACAGCTCTTATGAAATCAAGATTATGTAGAAATATAATGTGTTTTTTATTTGTTGATATATCTTTTAAATAAAAAGTAGATAGCTCCTAAAAACCGCACAAATAACGACTAGCGCGACATTTTGCTCAACCCGCGCCTTAATAAAGAGTAAAAAAATACATTGTGAAATAGTAAGTTACTTAGGTAAAGTACCTATGCTGACTATAAACGAACATATTATCTATTATGTGAGTTCTGTGATGCCCAATGCATGCAATTTGCAAGGCCATTCGTCGGGAATCGCGATGCTGGGTAGATAGCGTAAACAACAAATAAACCCGAAATACGATTTCTAACAGAAATATGATCGTAATTTACTTAATTGAAAATCTTGTAAACAAAGTTTTAATTTCAGTATTTTGTGCTTTTATAACTTAATACATTTTACTTACAAAGAAGAGTATAGGTATGTAAGTAGGTACTTGGGTAGTGAAATAAATTTTAACTAAGTTTTGTAATAAAGTACTTAGATATTACTTCTGTAGTTAAATTATTACTTAATTATTTTTTCGCTATAAGTACCTATCGAATAAAAAAATGAAATAAATTTACCTTTCAATATCCTTCGGTAACTCAAAAAATTATATATTTGAATCCTTTTAATTGCTCATTAATCATCCATCCCCGCAACAATTATAGTAGAAACGACGTTGTGCCATTTTAATTTATCAAATAGATATAGGTAATATACACACACACACATATATATATAATAGTACAGAGACTAATCTTGTAGTGAGGAATAATAATTAATTCGTTTACACGAATTAATTATCCAACGAGACGAGGATAAACTAGTAACGGAATACGACAAGCGTACCGTTCCACGTCAGAGCCAAGACTGCCTTAACGGTGGCCGCTCCGTCCGTTTTATACAAGCAGGACCGCACCGCAGGTGCAATGCCGCAGGTGTGCGGTACACGTGTCTTTTACAAGAATTCTGTCTAGCTAGACCGACGCCGCCGCACCTGCAACGGTGTACGTGCCATCACGGCCATGCTGACATGCGTGCGTCCTCGCACGCGCTCCATCACAATCTTACTTATCTGTAGAAAGGAAAACATCGTTCGATCATCCTGATAAAACAGTGTCTGGTCCGGTCCATATTGACCTTTCAGATTTGGGCGACAATCAGTTTTGTTCCGGCAGTAAGCCCTACAAAACTTTAATCATCTTTATACTAGATCGGAATGATTAGTCTGTAGCTGTTTCTATTTTCTTTCTATTTTTTTTTCAAGTACTGTTTTTGCTAGTCCGGAATCACTATTCCCTATAGCCATATCATTGGACCGGCAGAAAGCCCTGCAATGATATTACTCTTTTTTTTTTCAAGTACTATTTGCTAGTCCGGAATCACTATTCCCTGTAGCTATATCATTGGACCGGCAAACGCCCTACAATGATAGTAAGAACCACTTTTTTTTCTTACTCTCTTTTTTTCAATTCAGTATAGAACAGTTACAGACCAACCATACCGCAAACGTGTCCCTGTCACAATCACACAAAAGTGTATCGTGAGGGTCGTAGTGACATGATAACACCTAAGTATGTAAACCAACAGCAACACGACACATCCCAGTGCAGCACAGACCAGCCTTCCTGCAACTCCATGTTCCTTTCCTGCACAAGAATAATTACTTCGCTAGAGTGTTGCAACGTCTCTAGTATTTTCTAGATGCACAGACACGGCTACCTCTGACTGTCGCACGTCCTCATGCGGTTGACAGTGAACAGCATACGGTCTATCAGTTATCACCACCTGCTAACAGATATTAACTCTTGTTAAATATTACAACGGTCGACCATCCTAGACTTCATTTAAGTCATGAACGCGCCAATATGGCTACCTTCAGGCAAACGCACTCCAGCTTTTCGTTCTGCTGTGTTCGTGCCACAATCGCGCCAGCAAGCCGTCGCGCCGTAGCCGTACTAGCTCTAGCGAATCGTTGCACTGCTTTGTAAAATTAAAAGAAATCGAGATAAATGTATTGCGAACCATGGAATTCCGAGTTTCCAAAATTCATCACATATTCTCTTAAGAAACGGCAACAGTATGACATTTGAGAACTTTGCAAAAAAATAACAGAAACTATGTGTAGAGGCACATACCACAACATTTCAAAGGGAAGGAGGTAACTACGCAAAATCTACGAAAGCCGACCTCAGACGTCCATTTACAGCGCCAAAGTACCATTTGTTCGGCGGCCGCTTAAATTGCCCTGCCGTAAGATCAGCCGATAAGTTACCTGTGTCTCTCTGTATCTGTAGCGGTGTAGGCTCAATCTTACCAGCGCTCGGCCGTACCTGACCATGTTGGATTAGCCGTCACAACATCTTCCTCATTGATCATTGTTGTAGAGACTTCTACGAATCCCTCGACATCAAACCCCAATCTTGTCGAAGACACAATATTCGGAGCAAACTGCAACACTGATCAACACTTTAGAACACAAAAATGTCACTTATTATTTTCAATTCATAGCGTGTTAAAGTTAATCCTTTATTTTGGTACAACCCTTAAAAGTTTTGAACTTCAAAATATAGCAAATGATAATCATGTTTCGCGTGAACTATCAAATTACAACATAACTTAAATAAGTTAATTAGAAAGCCTCCAACTTTTTTCGACATTTGTTAACATATTTAGGTACATCAAGAAATAATGAAAATACTTGCGGGGTACTTTTAATACAAATCGAACAAATTAAAAAAAATTGGCTTTAATAATTTCACTTTATTTTTTCTCTACACTTTAATGATACGAAAATATCGTAAGTAGCATAGCAAATTTCATTACGGTATTTAACATAAAAACAGATTCATCAATGCGGAATGCATTACAGTCTTCCACAAGTGTAATAATCCTCATACTATTCGAAGATTAAATGTGGGTAAAAATGGGGACTTTATCTCACTTCTGATGTAGAAAGGGTAATTGAGTATAGTACAGAGACTAATCTTGTAGTGAGGAATAATAATTAATTCGTGTAAACGAAAATTATCCAACGAGTCGAGGATAAACTAGTAACGGAATACGACAAGCGTACCGTTCCACGTCAGAGCCAAGACTGCCTTAACGGTGGCCGCTCCGTCCGTTTTATACAAGCAGGACCGCACCGCAGGTGCAATGCCGCAGGTGTGCGGTACACGTGTCTTTTACAAGAATTCTGTCTAGCTAGACCGACGCCGCCGCACCTGCAACGGTGCACGTGCCGTCATATATATATATTTATATATGATATGGGTGACAAACAAGCACACAGTCCACCTGATGGTAAGTGGTTGCTGCGGCCCATAGACATCTACATCTATCCTCTATTACAAACCAAAATGTAGATGCGTTGTCACCCGTGAGGACTAAGATGGAATGCCTCATTTCCAGTAAAAAGGGCCTCCGGTCACCTGCACTCACCAAGCGAAACGCAGAGGTAAACCTCTACTTCACGCTGGTTTTCTGTGAGGTCGTGGTACCACCCCGGTTCGAGCCGGCCCATCCGTGCGACAGCAAAAGCTACCGCGTGGCTCTACCACTGTTAAAAAATTACGTGTCACATTGTTTGTTCGCGATGAATTCCTAAACTATTGAACTGATTTCAACAAAATTTTGCACACTGTGTGCAGTTTGGTCCAACTTGAGAGATAGGATACTTTTTATCCCGATAAGTGACCTTCAATATTTTTTTATTGCGAATTTAAGGATTTTTTCATAGGAAGGGTCGTCGGAAAGACAGAGCAACGTCTGCCTGGCCAGCTAGTATACATATATATTATTCGTAAATTACATTAAAACTTTTTCAACTATTGCATACCTTAAGCGAAAGCGCAAGGTGTGTTCTACTATCGCCTAAAAATTAAGATTCCAACATTTTATCGAATAAAATCGTATCTAGCAATCATATTATACATATAAATGATATAAAAAGCACATTGTTAGAAAGATAAATGATTGTTGAACTTATTAATAATTTTTTAAAATCGATTAATTGCTATTTTTAAATAAAAAAAAGGGTTTTAGTGGCTTATGGTGTGGATTTATCATGTCCCTGTGGCTTGTAAACACAATAACTTTTGAAAATATTAATTGTTTAACTCAATCTATTTTTTAATCTCTTCATCGATCATGTGGGAAGCCACTGAATGTAAATGGCAGTGTAGTTTTGTTTTGTTTAGCTATAATTAATTTTTTTCGGCTCCAAAATGGCGAAATTTTCGTTGATTTGTGAGCCTCGTATACAAATTAATTCTGTAAATGGGAAGCTACAGCCACAGAGTAGTAATGAGTAGTTTAGTTTGGCTCACAGAGTACATTATATATAGGGAATAATGTAAAATAAATAAATTATACTGAAAATTTAATAACAAATTTGTTTTGTAACAAAATAGTAAGTTAGCAAGGTTCGATTGTATTTTAAACTATTCATTAATTTGTTTGATTCTAAATTGGCCTAGCATGGCTAAATTTAAAAACGCGACATCTACTGCAACATGGACAAACTGTCATGACATAATAATACCTCTAAGAAAAATTATAGTACGGACTGTTATGCCACTGGTTTGGCTTCAGTCTTGCTCATAGATAAGCTAATATAATCGGGAGGTCTTGCCATAGATAATATACTATATAGGGTCTTGCTGCAGTCACCTTCGTGAGTGGACATTGTATCGGTTGTTTGCAGCGGCTCAAAAAGATCGCTGTACAAATACACAATATTCGAATAACCAAATTTCTTAAATACTTAACTATAATAATAATAAGACATTTTTTATTACAATATTTAAAAGCACAGAATAAATAATAGTAGTACGTACTAAAAGCAAGTAGTATAATTTTATTTTGTCATGGGTGACATTTTCATGGTTTTCGAGGGTGTTGAAACCGATAGGGTTGTCGAAATGTAAATCCAAGATGGCGGCCGCAATAGGTATCAATTTTTTCATCATGGGTGTCATTTTTATGGTTTTCGAGGGTGCTGAAGCCGATAGTGCTGTCGAAATGTAAATCCAAGGTGGTGGCTGCAATAGGTATAAATTTTTTCATCATGAGTGTCATTTTCATGGTTTTCGAGGGTGTTGAAGCTGATAGTGCTGTCGAAATGTAAATACAAGATGGCGGCTGAATTAGGTACCAATTTTTTCATCATGGGTGTCATTTTCATGGTTTTCGAGGGTGTTGAAGCCGATAGTGTTGTCGAAATGTAAATCCAACATGGCGGCTGCAAAATATATCAATTTTTTCATCTTGGGTGTCATTTTCATGGTTTTCAAGGGTGTTGAAGCCGATAGTGCTGTCGAAATGTAAATCCAAGATGGCGGCTGCAACAGGTATCAATTTTTTCATCATGGGTGTCATTTTGATGGTTTTCGAGGGTGTTGAAGCCGATAGTGCTGTCGAAATGTAAATCCAAGATGGCGGCTGCAATAGATATAAATTTTTTCATCTTGGGTGTCATTTTCATGGTTTTCGATAGAGTTGAAGCCGATAGTGCTGTCTAAATGTAAATCCAAGATGGCGGCTGCAAAAGGTACCAATTTTTTCATCTTGGGTGTCATTTTCATGGTTTTCGAGAGTGTTGAAGCCGATAGTGCTGTCGAAATGTAAATCCAAGATGGCGGCTGCAGTAGGTATCAATTTTTTCATCATGGGTGTCATTTTCATGGTTTTCGAGAGAGTTGAAGCCGATAGGGTTGTCGAAATGTAAATCCAAGATGGCGGCTGCAATAGGTATCAATTTTTTCATCACGGGTGTCATTTTCATGGTTTTCGAGGACGTTGAAGCCGATAGTGCTGTCGAAATGTATTTAAACTACTTTAAAAATTCCGTATAATCATGTTATACGTAATTTTTTTAATTCGCTTAAGGTATGCCCAATTGGATTTACCAATATATACGTAATTTTTTTAATTCGCTTAAGGTATGCCCAATTGGATTTACCAATATATTTTATCCTCCAATTAAATATACTAAACACTAAACAAAAACTATTTCGACGATTATTTGAACAAGTATTTACAAAAAATTATTTACGTAAACAGAGTTAAAAAACTTTAACAATCGTGTAGAGCGCGCTAGCCCCGTCTGCGATCTACCCACAGAGTACTTTTTATATACTGAAAGATCTACCCCTGGGGCAGCTCGCGATCGTAGGTAATTATTTCACGCAGGTAGCAAGAGTGACAAAGGCCTGCCCATAGTCTAAGAGGAAGATACTCAGAAATAGTGATGCGACTCGATCATATATAATATTGTAGTCTTTGGATTCGATTACAATTTTACTCGAAGTACTCGACTGACGAGTGATATTAAAAAAAAAACTCACATTATAATAAGAAAATATTAACTCGAGATTAACTGGAGTCACTCGGCTCTTACACGAGTGTGAAGTCAACACGCCAGTACCACAGAATAAATAATAGTACGTTTTAAAAGCCCTAATAATTATTATTTATTAGATAAATCACGTACGCAAAATAAATCAAACTTCATCGCTGCGCGTGTGGCTTTGCATTTTTCCTCTTCCTACGTCACGGACAATATTCCGAGGTTATCTAGTTCAACAAAGAGTAAAACAAGTGGTAAAGTTAAAACAAAAAAATGATTTTTATTCAATATTGATTATTACATACTACTTATTGACAGTCATTTTTTTATTTACTACTGTTTCGGAAAATACCTCTTTCCTGGGAAGAACCAGCAAGAAACCCGGTGGGACTTTTTTTAAACATATTTTACTTGACAAAAATTTTGTTTGTGCAATTTCTAAATGAATTTTCATAGAACCAGCATGGTGACGATCACCTTATTCCCGGGAGTTATTTTTATTCATGTATCACTTGATATTATAATAAATCTTTTTGTACAATTTCTCTTTTAAACAAGTGTATTGAAAAAATTTTGTACAACCGTCATCATCATCATTCATCATTATAACCCTTCACAAGTCCAATGCTCAACATACCCCCCCCCCCCCCCCCCCCGGAATGCCACAAAGCATGGTCCTGAGCCAAATGTATTCATCAAATTCCTGCATATCTTACCAGGTTGTCACTCCATCTAGTGGGGGGACACCGTACACTTAGCCTACCGGTACGAGGATACCACTCGAAAACCTTTTTTCCCCATCGATTATCGGTTCTTCGAGCTACATGGCTGGCCCATTGCCACTTCAGCTTACTAATCCATTAGGCTATGTCTGTCACTCTGGCTCTACTGTCGTATTTCTACATTGTGTATATGCTCATTTCTAAGTTTATAACACAGAGAAACTCTGATAAGTCATCACTGGCAACAGGCACTGGTTGTACAATCTCGTTTTCAAGTTTTGAGGTATACCTGACGAGAAGATGTATCGTAATTTCCCGAACGCTGCCCAGCCGAGTTGAATCCGTCGATTGACCTGTCGGTCGAAGTTGGACTTACCTTTTTTTTACATGGGGAAATGCCTACGCATACCCGCTTCGCGGGGTTAAGGACGGGTTATGTCGAACTCGCACCGACTAAAGCCCCATGGTGTTCACACACATCCGCGGCCCCACCAGTGCCGGCCGCCCCATAGCAGCCCCTTCTCGAGGTCGTGGAGGATAGGGCGAGTGGCGCATCCTCTTCCTCCGCGACTCCATCTCGGCTGCAGCGGTAGGGGAGAGGATACCCCTTTCACCGCAGCCCGCCCACACACATCCGAAGTGGGCTCGCCAAGCCCACTCGGATTGACCACCTCGGGCCGGCCCTACACCACGGGCCAGCAAAGGGGTTCCTCTTTGTTTACCGTGGGTCACCAAGGCACGGCTACTAAGCCCCCCCGCCACGACAAGGCGGAAACCCGTTCGGGGGGGGGGGGGAAGTTGGACTTACCTAGTCAGACTATTTGTCCTAGGTTAACATACTCGTCAAAAACTTCGAGTTTAGTCCTCCCAAAACTACCAGCATAGGTGTGACATGGACGTTATACATGATCTTTGTTTTGTTCTAGTTCATCTTAAGACCTATCTGTTGGGAGGCCCTATTGAGGTCATTGAGCATAGTGCTTATGTCCTCCAGCGATTCTGCCATAAGGACTATAGCGTCGGCAAATCGAAGGTTTTTTTATAGGATAAGGTGAGTGATGCACTCGCCATTGATGTTAATACCGTATCCTTTCCAGTGCAGTAACTTGAAAACGTCTTCCAATGCAGCGGTGAAGAGTATAATATAAATAAACAGTAATAATTACATTTTTTTGTTTTCCATCCTTTGCTAAAACAAAGATTTTGCAGATTTGATACTCGTGAGCACGCCACATAGAGTTGCCCATAGGAAAAACAGTTTTTTTTCCAAATTTACACCTGCAACTTTAAGTGTCAGTCTTTGAGCTTTGTTTATTGTTATTGCAAATGCTGTTTTTAGAGAAAACTGCAGTCTTTTAAACTAAAACTAAAATCAGTCGCTATAATCGGAATACGGGGAATTAAAACATTTTCTCCTTTTGCCAGTCATGATTTTACGTCCTTTTGTAATGTTACGTCCCAGATAAGTAATTTGTAGCCGTGTACCATTACATAGCTTTGGTGCGTCAAGTTTTCTGATTAACAGGACTGCTCCAGTCTCACGAACGAACGAACACGAACTTTTAGCCTTGACTTATGGCAAGGCACACCTGATAATTCTTAAGAATTGAGAAACTCTATAGGGTACGATATCACTTGTTCAGTGTCCATAACATTGTCTACTGAGAAGTACTCGACAACATCCTCCTCCACGTCTGACATAATTTGTTCGTTTATCTTGCCTACTGTCTCATTTATCGGCACCAAAATTGCCCTTTCCTACGACCATTCTTAATTGCCCACATTTATCTGTAGATTAAGATAGACATTATTATTTAAAACATCTGTGTTCTCGACAATTTGACAGAATTCACATGTCCACGCGTAGTGTTTCTATATCTCTTGATAAAGAGTAATTGTGTTCTGTGTTCTATATAGTTTGTGCACGTGTCAGTGTAATCATAGATAATACACTATATTCATGTCGTTACTGTCTGTGGGCATACAATCTTCTCCGATTTTTAGAAGAGCAGCCACATATTACCCTGCATAAGAATCATTGTGTAGTTGAACGCGCATGTTTGTAGTCAGACAAAACTTTTTTACGTGATCCCATAACACAGACGTTTTCAAACAGGTATTTAATTCATCTGCCTGTGTACCCCTAGTAATAACCAGCAGGGTTTGTCTAAAGTCACCGGCTAAAAGTACTACCATCCCTTACATGATGATACCCTGGTTGCTCTTGATATCTTTCATTGAGCCATCTAGTGCTTCGATTGCTCTTTTTTTGACATCGTACATTATCCCCAAACCAACAGCTTACACTGCTGCAACATTCTTCAGTTCTCACTGCTTTTCCTAATGTTTCAAATTGGCATTTCTTCATGAGCTAAGTTCAATGACAGTTTAAGAACTGAGTGCGCTGTTCGTCCCCCACTAAGTAGCGTGGCAGCCATAACAGATACAGAGGAAGCTACTCCAAAAAAAGTGTCGATTTCGGAGAAGATAGTCTCTTTTGGAAATTATTTTCAGTAAAATAGGGATAGACACGTTCATCATTTTCGAGGTGTACACTGAAATATGTGACGGTGGGGTGCCTTTTTTGTAAGACCGCGTTCCGACGACACGCACAAGCTACGCGCACGCCACGGGCGGCAGCACCCGCGTCTAACTCGCATTGAAATTTGTTGCATATAAATTGAGTCTTATGACAAATCAATAAATCTGAAATTGTATAAAAAGCGCGGGCGCAAGGCGTAGCGGGGCGGATGCAGCGCATGTACGGGGCGAGCGCGAGACCGGCGCGGAGCGGGAACGAGGCGGGCGTGTGGCGTGTGCGAGGCGTATGCGGTTGAATGTCGATAAATGCAATTTCAGATTTATTTATTTGCCATAAGACTCAAATTATATGCAACAAATTTCAAAGCGAGTTAAACGCGGGTGCTGACGCGCGTGGCATGCGCATAGCGGGTGCGTGTTGTCGGAACGCGGCCTAACAGGACGGCTTCGTTGCTGCTGACATAACGACTAGACTGATATGTTTGGACTTCATTTACGGGATTAGACCTCTGTGTTTCTGAAATTAAAAATAGTTTGGTGGTTACCTTTATTAATATATTTGCAGATATATTTGATAGCGCGTACTGTACTGCAAGCCTCGATATTTATATGAGCGTAAAACATTTCTAACAAAATAGGCGAATAAGAGACTACACAACCATTATCTATAGTAACGTAACTACCATTTCGGAGTTTTACAGATGCCGTTCGACATCCATCTGCAGTCGATCTTTTACTATACAGTGGATATCCATTTCATTGTGGTCTCTTTATTAACCTTGTGAGGATATTTAAGTGCATTTCCCATCCTTCGTGCAAGGGCATTGGTGATTTTCAGGGCCGAATGGGACCATGAATGATATTTTAACAATAATTTCAGCGTTGATGATTTTATCTATTTGATCGTGTCTCAACAGTGGTGTTCAAGAGTGGTAGAGCCACGCGGCAGCTTTTGCTGTCGCACGGATGGGCCGGCTCGAACCGGGGTGGTACTACGACCTCACAGAATACCAGGTTTACCTTTGCGTTTCGCTTGGTGAGTGCAGGTGGCCGGAGGCCCTTTTTACTGGAAATGAGGCATTCCATCTTAGTCCTCACGGGTGACAACGCATCTACATTTTGATTTGTAATAGAGGATAGATGTAGATGTCTATGGGCCGCAGCAACCACTTACCATCAGGTGGACTGTGTACTCGTTTGTCACCCTTATCCTATAAAAAAAAACTTGTTTTTCAACCACACTAAAATTTGCATGTGCAGTAGGCTGCGCTATTGATTTTCTATCGAATACATGAAGCACAATACTTCCCCAAATATTTTTCCTTTGGTAATAATCATATCTATCATGTCTATCTATCGCGCTTTGTCCCGACAGCAACTCATCAACTATATATCAGGCCTACTTGGGTTAAGTTGGTAAAGCAATAAATAAATCAGGGTGAACATATCTACGTACATAAGCAAACGCGAGCTGTGTATATTCGTGTAAATACCGGGAGCTATTTACAAATGAAGACAGTGAAATAAACATTTTACCTTAATTATTAGGATTAACATTTCTCCGTTCTTAATTTGTTTTGATTTAATTATATGTATCATAATCGTACGCTTTCAACTTTTACGTACATTATATGTACAGTGATATTATATTAAAATTATCTTCTCGAATCATGATACGGTAGGCATAAACATCCATGCATGATACTTTGATATTGGGTAAGGGCAAGCCTGGTACAGAAATGACATGGGGTTTTTGAAAGTGATACCCCTCTTCCCCCTTGCTGAATATTAACGGATATTGCAACGCGTCGTGAAATTTGTTGCGTTTGAAATAATATCACGGGAAACAAACTGTTCGCCAAAGACCACGACTGTAACTTTATTGATTAATGGTTACATTATACCGTCTTTCAAAATCCCTACACGCGATTTGCAACGCAAATTGTAATCTTCTCTCGGAATTTATCTGATGATGTTTTGAAAGTTTGAATGAGGCTGTTGGGTGAAAATCATTTAAAATGACCATTTTTATTAAAAAAAAATTGTCCACAAGCAATATTTTATGATAAAATTCATTTAAAAATGTGAAAAGTGATTATAATTGTACTCTGGTATATCATCTAGCTTTATAATACAGCTTTATATATTAATTACCAATAATAGAAAAATACTTTTCCTTTTTTCGTAATCAAGTCGAGTATTCTCCATACAAAATAATTTGTCCTCTTCACGAGCTGCGTTACAAAAATATAAAAATAAATACGTTAGCTACATTTATTAATTATTGGTGAAAAATATGCTAAGGCATAGTAAATTACCATTGATTTCGATAAAATTTATTTTATTTTAATTATTTTTAATATTAAAGTTTTGGTTACAAAGTAATGCCCATTATTTTGTTCTTTTTTGTTATTCATCCTTCTAACAATAAAATTCGGTAATAATTCGTAATTATTCAATGGCAGCACTCTTTCTCTAACGTGCCAATGACATACCAGAATCGAATATTATGTGCCGGCCATTTTGTTCTCGAGTGAAAAAAGTGTAAGACGCGTGTTTCTTTATCGACGAGCAAAATTCCAATTTGATGTTGTCAGTTTTGTTTTGTTTAACAAACAACCCAGGTAAGTGAGTACTTATATTTCATTGAAAACTACGAAAAGAATTGAAAGAAGAAGAAAAATGTTTAAAGAAAAAAAGAGACAGTGCCAAGCGTGCAAAAAAATTTCGAGCCAAAGAAAAACTTGAGAAAGCTAAACATCAGAAAAACCATCCTGCTGCAGTAAAACCTCGATCTGGCCCTGGGCAGCCCCCTTTGGTTGACTCGCAACCTTCTCTCCTGGAGACCATAATTAACATTGCCATTCATGGCAGCGCCTCAGATGAACGCCGCCGAACTGACATGATTAGGAGTTGTCTCACTCTGTCTGACCTGCATGACATGTAGTTGTTAATGGGATTCCAAATTTCTCGAAGCGGAATATATCTTCATTTACTCCCACGTGTTTCTAACACTCAAGAGCAAAGGAGGCACGTACGCACCCTACCTGTAAAGTTAGCAAGACCACAGACAACGGGCAACGAGATGCACAAAAAACACGAGGACGGGGAATTCTGTACTGCCCCAATTAGGTCTTTGGAATCTCTCGCGTCGCTTCTGGCACCGCAGCAAGTATTTGTTCTCTCTCAAGACGATAAGGCCCGTGTAACAATAGGTTTACCGGCAGTGGAAAGTCAGATCCCTCTTTTAATGCACATGGAATACAGAGTAATTTACCTAACCATGACTGGGTCGTTGCAGAGCGGCACAAACTTATTCCTTCTGTATACGCTGGTGTCAACGTCTATCCTAACGGTATCGGTAAGGAAGAAGCTGTTGGTTACAGCGGGCCAACACACATATCCATAAGGAGTGGTAAACACGCATCCTCCACAGCGAACACCCATGCCTACGATTTCGAATCACTTTTATCAGTATCTGCATTAAAATCCTTAATGATGACAGAATCGAACACCGTGAAGCCAGTGATCATCATATTTGTAGATGGTGGGCCGGACGAAAACCCGCATTATCGGAAAGTCAAGAACTTTGCCATTCAACATTTCAAAAAATACAACTTGGATGCCCTCCCTGTTCATAGCGACTAATGCTCCTGGGCGGAGCGCATACAACCGAGTTGAGCGACGCATGGCTCCCCTCAGCAAACGACTGTCAGGCATCATCGTGCCGCATGAACATTTTGGTTCTCATCTCGACAACAAAGGAATTACTATTGATAATGATTTGTAAAAACTCAATTTTCAGCACGCTGGGGAGACACTTGCTAAGATCTGGAGGGAAATGAAAATTGACAACTATGATGTTTCGGCGGAATATAGAAAGCCCGAAGATAGCTTGCAGGATCCAGCAGAACGTACTCTGGCGTGGTATAGTGCTCACGCTCCGTGAATCGCAATATTTCTTGCAAGTGATTAAATGCGCGGACGAGTCCTGCTGTTCCCGCTCCAGGAGTGGATTGAAATCTGTCTTTCCGAATACTTTCCTGCCGCCACCCTGCCCAATCCTTCAAACCCCAAGCAAGCTCGTGGTACCTAGTCAGCTGGACAAAGGATCATGCAAGTATTCACCACTTCTTGTGAGGTTTCCCGTTAATCTGTCGCCTCCTCTAGAAGCCTTACGATTTCTTTTGCCCATCAGTATAATCTGACCTCAAGACCAGAATATGTGCAACCTGTGGGACCTATTTCACATCCCACAAAAGTGTGCAAATGCACAGTCGTTACGTGCATGGCAAGACTGCCCAAGACCGTCGTGAAAGTAGAGTACGGCCACAGCGACTTGTTGCCAGAAGAGTCAATGAGCTTCTCTGCATTGTGCGCTGCTGTGAAACATCGTCTGAAGACGCCGATTGGCTCAACGAAGACGAAGTTGATGCAAGTGGTTTAACAATTGCGGAACCCTCTTCGTCTGCTCTCAGGATGCCAGTAATGAAAGAGTCTGAGTGAACCCTCTGGACAGAGGAATAATAACTCCAATTGAATTGTTCTTTTTGTACATACGTACTTATTTTAATTATGGTTGATTTTATTTTACACTTTTAATTAAGAATACAATTTTATTTTGACTAAAATGTTTTATTTCAGTTAGGTTTCCATTGCATTGCCAAATGTTAAAATAAATATGTTATTTTATTGTAAGAGTTTATTAGTAAAAAAAAAGCTAAAACAGGATAATGAATGAGAAGAACATTGGTGGATTAAGCCGAAAATGTATGTAAGGACAGGGCCAAGTCAGAAAAACGACGTAATTAAATGTAAAGTTAGTAGTAAAAGTTTATTAGGATGAATTTGAGCCCATTTTAACATAAAAGTAAAAAGTAAAGTTGCAGCCTATTTACCTCCCACTGCTGGGCACAGGCCTCCTCTCATTTCTGAGAAGGTTTTAGGGCAAGGAAATGTCCGCCGCGCTGTCCCAATGCGTGTTGGCGAATTTCACATGTCTTCGAAATATTTTTTTTTCTTATTTCTCAGATATGCAGGTTTCCTCACGATGTTTTCCTTCACCGCCGAGCACGAACAAATATTTGTAAGGCCTACAAATAATTGTTCCGGGTCTGGATGTTTGTCCTTGTGCAATTTATGTTTGTAAACTGCCTCCACGACTCTCATTCTATATTAGGTACTCTCACTCTGCGAAACATCCTATTTATTTGTTTATTCTTTATTGCACCAAATATTTGTACAAAAGGCGAGCTATCTATCTATTTACCTATAGTGAGTAGGTATCTTTTAAACTCACAATTTTCAATGCTTCATTTTTAATATATAATTAATTATAAAATTTCATAATTAGATAATATATGAGAATACGTAATTCTAATATAATGCAACTAATATACCGAATAAAAAAATTAAAATACATTTATCGTTGTACGCTGTGTGTATTTCCATAAAATAGTTTATTGATGTTGAAAAAATACTACGTCCGTACAGTTAGGTGACGTCTTACATATTTCTTACGCGATCCTATATTGTAGCGAGTCGGCGCGGCACGGCACACCAAATGCTCAAGGTCGTTCGCATGGAGTAGCCGCTTAAGAGTGCTGGACAGAATTTTTGATTTATTCAATACTAAAAATCCTTTCAGAACCGGATTTAAGTCGCCTATGCGCAGAGAAAATAAGGAATACTGGCTGAATGTGCTACACGACACAAGACATTATCTATCAAGATAAAAAGTAAATGGACAAAATATTTTGTCTCACAGGCGAAAAACACCTGTTTTAGGTCTGATAAGAGTAATTGTGTTCTGTGGGTCTGATAGTTGACACGCTAAGTTTAGCCGATATAGCAGAAGATCTCCTAGAAAAAAACGCATACTTCTTAACACACTCTCAGGATCACCTCGAGATGTTATTCTCATGTATCCGAGCGAGACGTGGTTCTAATGATAATCCGGACGCTCTTCAGTTCAGGTATACGATGCGGAAACTACTGTTCCGGAATAGTATCAAGCCCAGCATCAACTCCAATTGTACAAATTCAAATTACGAAACAACACCTCTTCTCGAGTTCAGAAGTACAGAACGTTATTTACAAACCCTTTTTCCCGACAGTTCACAAAGCAGTAACGCAGATGAAGACAGACACATAGACGAACTTATGGGTCAAGCAAATAAAAATACTGCATCTAATTTTAAAAACAATATCCTCTTTCATATATCTGGCTATATTGTCAATAAAATACTGGACAAAATAACTTGTCACCATTGTCGAGCTGCATTGTTGGTAAAAAAACGGCATGAAGACCATTCGTACATTTTGAATATCTGTTAATTTTCGTCATTTACTGCTTTTGTTGACAAAGGAGGCCTAAAAACGCCTCAAAATTTGTATTCGATGTAGTGAGGCACGCTGAAATACTTAAAATTTGTGTCGCATGAAATTTGGCAAGGTCAGTTAAAAATAAGTTAATTCTCAGCACAATTCGTCATTTCTATCCGATATTAAATGATATATTTATTCCACCTCATCCGGTTCTTTCTATAAAGTGTGAAAATAGGCATGAGACAGAAATTATTAAATGTATAGGGACAAAAAATTTTAATTTAAGATTAAGGGCTTATGGAAAAAGCGAAACGTTAAAATTGATTGGACACAAAGCCACCATGCGTCAAAAGCTACACAAGACAATTTTGTTTAGCAATGTATAAGCATTGCTTATCGGCTTTACACATACTACAGAATTAATATAGTTATCCACTCACACGTCCATGGATACTACGGTATCCAAAATAAAAGTAGCGTTGCACGTCCTGGATACTATAGTATCCATAGCGTCAAATTTTATAAAACTGACATCTAGGGGCCATCTGCGGTTCTTTTTGTGAGTTTTGTTTATGGAATCGATAGCTGACGAACTATTTTACGTACTAAATACGAGATGGCAGTGTAACAAGCTTTGACGAATGAACAAATAATTATCTAACTTCAGTGCTTCAGTCGCCTTTACACTCGGTGTTTTGTGTTTTTGTAGTGTCGTAATTCATTTAGTTTTATTTAATATTTCTTAGATTGTTACACATCATAGTAAACTAGATGATTTCGGCTTTATAATTACGTATACATATCACAGTTATAAGTGTAAAATCGATTCGTATTTTAAATAAAAACTATAACTGTTTAAGAAAAAATGGCCATTGTGAAGTCGACAGCCCAATTTTAATTTTGTTTACTTTGTTTTTCAGTATAATTATATTTAATCAACGAGTGATAGTTCGTAATAAATATAATAATGCACTTTAAAAACAGAATTAAACTGTATTCACTGAAGATTCCTTAAAAATGTTATTGTGTTCGTCGGGTCTTTTGTTGTGGATAGTTTGGTATCCATGGACGTAACCACAATGGTTCTAAATAAGGCTCGGTACAAACAGCGAAATATGTTTGCAATAATTTTTGCCTTGTTATTTTTTGCAGGCTGGGTCTTGGTTGGTTTGGGTTATGAGTTTTTTTTCGCTTGGTGTTTCGTCATGCTCTTATCTCATAGGTTTTGTTCTTGTGTTATAATAATGTTATTTTTGTTTACGATTGTCGACTTTTATTCTCTTTTTTTATTTAACTTCACTTAAGTTATATGGAGGATGTATTCTACGATTTCAACTCACTTGATTTTCCTTGTTATGTATTGACAATAATTTAATTCTCATATTTAATAAAAATCGTTCATTTTTCGGTATATTGTTTTCGCTTGGCACAATTTGTTAAAAAGTGGATGGTAATAATATGGTTTTGTGAAAATAAAAATGTTTATTATGTCAATAAACTTGATTTTATTATTGGTGTTTAATTTAAAACCTCATCTAAAAAAACTGATAACTACCGTTTTTAAAGTTTCTTCAATTACAAAGAGTGTTTGAGACCTTAGATATGCGGCCATCTTGCTTATATTTTGCCTTCGCAAGCGAGTCGAAAGCACTCGAGACCTCGCGGTAAAATTACGAGGAGTAGGTGTTTTGTTTCGATTTATTTAACTACTTAGTCTTAATTAAACATAAACATCTATGCATTATAAGGCAGGTCAATATGTCTAGTTTTTTGTGACATTGCATTATTTGTAAAAAATGCAATATTTCTTGGTTGTGATGTAAATTAACAAAATTTATACGTTTATTTTTCTCCGAATTCTATGTTCACACCAATTTTTAATATCTTAAATTATTATTTTAGATCTTAAAACCTACATAGATTTAATGTGTATTCTTCTATAAATTTTTCGTAGCTTTTTTTCTTTATTCTAGTTATTATAGTTAAGTAGCTATGTAGGTTTTTTGTTACTACATGCGAGCGCAGTGGCAGCCGAGTCAGGGCAGCGCATATCTGGACGTTCAAGGGTATAATCATCGCGCGGGCTGGACGCTTGAGTGGTTATGGTAATAAACTGACTTTACTATCTACAGTCTTTTATTTTTCTCTCTTAATACAGAGTGAGTAGGTAATACAAGTTTTTATATATTAAGCTATTAATAAGATATAACGATGTAGATTATACATATTTCTTGATAAATGACATATGTATTGTTGTAATCGTTGTTTATTGTTCCCAATAAAATAAATATAGAAGAATCCCTTAGCATCACTTTGTCCTTTTTTTCCTTGAAGCAACAAATCGTGTAGTCTCCCTAATAGAGTAGGACGCATCCCTAAAAAGCGCTATCTCGCTCAGCTCGTTTGTCAGTCGTGAGTGCGCAATCTTGTTACTATAAAATATCTTTGGAGCCAGCAGCCAGCTGACAGTTGACGATGGTATCTCAAGGCACCTAAGCAGACAGACACCTTATCTTTTTTTTTCTTTTTTTTTATAGGAAAAGGGTGACAAACGAGCACACAGTCCACCTGATGGTAAGTGGTTGCTGCGGCCCATAAACATCTACATCTATCCTCTATTACAAATCAAAATGTAGATGCGTTGTCACCCGTGAGGACTAAGATGGAATGCCTCATTTCCAGTAAAAAGGGCCTCCGGCCACCTGCACTCACCAAGCGAAACGCAGAGTTAAACCTCTACTTCACGCTGGTTTTCTGTGAGGTCGTGGTACCACCCCGGTTCGAGCCGGCCCATCCGTGCGACAGGAAAAGCTGCCGCGTGGCTCTACCACTGTTAAAATCTTGAGAATCACATCACAAGAGCACTTGTTTCAATAGTTCACATGCGTAGACATTTAATACACAAAATCGCACCCACTTATACATATCAAAATCCGCTTCAAACGATTATTTAATCAATAATACAGGAGCAGCAATCCGTCGCCGGTCAAGTTCCCACCAAAACTCCCCAAGGTCACCTTTCTAGAACGCTCCAAAGAGTATGGTAATATTTAGAAAGGACTTCTCCAAATTAAGAGAATTTACTTCAAATGACGAGTTACCGCCTTTACCTACGCGTCGCGTTTACTTCACATACTTTAGTCCTATTTCCTTCGCCGCGTGAGTGTAAAAGGCAACGAAAAGTTAAGTTGGTAGGTACAAAACAAAGTTTGTTGTTAGTTTTTATATAAAAGTTAAGTAATCACACTGTTTTAGACGTTTTTGCTTATATTCTGCTTCGTAACAATTTTATACACTTTATAAAATTTCCATTTCAAATACTGTGTCGTTCACGTATCACTTTATATTTAATAGTCAAATAGTCAAATTTAATATTGTAAAGTGTGAGTTATCACTATAAATCATGTAAAAAACACAAATTTTCATTTTCCACAAAGTTCAATGTACGAAAATTATGTTTTGTATATGGTTTGGTTTGGTTTTGCAAATAACTACTATGCAGAAAGAAACGAGGACATAGAAACACCCGAAATTCATAAAGAAAAGAAATATATAATATAATTATATCGATAAACTTAGTAGGGGCTTTAAAAATTAAAAAAATATTAAATCATACACTTTATTACGCTATCTTTGACCAACGCTATTTTTCTACCGACTTCAAACAGGAAGAGGTACGCAAATCGCCTGTGGTTTTTTATGTGTGTTACCTCATAACTTCTTTCTGGGTGAACTGATTTCGATAATTCTTTTTCTATTTGAAACTTGGTGCTTCACATGTGGCCCCATATAATCTTGATCAAGGTCTGACCAATAATGTTATTCTTAATAATGTATATTGAAGTCAGTTGTACAAAATTTTTAATTATCGTTGAAAACAACTTCGCCATAATGTCCACTATATTTCGAAATTATAACACAAAACTATGGAGTGTACATACTCCTTCTACGGTCTTTTTCTTTTAAGTAAATAGTTTGAAATGTGAACTGTCAAGTTTCAAGATGAGACTAAACTATGGAGTGTAGAGGACCATCTCTATATATGAAAAGTGTCCCTAAAAACGTGTCCAATAAGGGTGGCGCTGCAGTCATCATTCATCATCATCATCATTACAGCCCTTCACAAGTCCACTGCTGAACATAGGCCTCCCCCAAAGAATGCCACAAAGCACGGTCCTGAGCCACCTGCATCCATCGACTTCCTGCATGTCTTACCAGATCGTCACTCCATCTTGTGGGGGGACGCCCTACACTTCGCCTACCGGTACGAGGCTGCCACTCGAGAATCTTTCTTCCCCATTTCACTGCTGGCCGTATGAGGAAGCTCAAGGTCGCTCAGCGAGCTATGGAGAGGGCTATGCTCGGAGTTTCTCTGCGTGATAAACTTAGGAATGAGGATATCCGCAGTAGATCCAGAGTAACCGACATAGTCCAACGGATTAGTAAGCTGAAGTGGCAGTGGGCCGGCCATATAGCTCGAAGGACCGACAACCGATGGGGCGCTGCAGTAGCATAGGATAAATTAAAAAAAGCGCCAAAAGCAATTATGTGTAGAATAAGATGGAGAAATAAACAAGGACCGACCAATCCGCTTGGTTTTGTACTACGTAAATAGTTGAGATTTTGTATACTGGCATTTTACTAACTACTCTAGTCATGAAATTTTTTAAATATTTGAATTCAGCCGACTTCACTCCGTTCACATCAGCTATCTTCATATCGTAGTTTTTCAGACGCCAGCGCTATATAAAACGCTATATATTCGCCCCTTATAAGATGGTTCTCCTTGTACTCTCATAGACTTTGTCTATCTACGTGTACTCTACACTCCATTGACTAAACGTAGTGATTATATTCTCTGATGAGACGTCCTCTATTGGAAGATAACGTTCAGAAACGAGGATTTCACTAGTGTATTATTTATGGTAATCGATTTATTGCCCTAAAGAATACACTACAATAGATTTTCTAACTTATTTCTTATTTTATTGTTTTTTCGAAACCTAGATTGTAAAAAGAGCTACTTTTTTGTATTTTACCTAAGGTGGAAGCTCCAGGGTGGCCCGCGAAATTCAAATTTTCTTGCGTTTTTTGGAATTCGCAGGTCAGGGTTAGGTTGTATATTTAACAAAATATGGTTCGCGACCGTAGCGATTATGTATTTACAGAATTATTATCATTAAAATCACCAATACAACCCTGTAAGTTCATATTAGCCCTTTGAATGAGTTTTTTCAGAAAAATATGAACTTATGACTAATATGAACTTACAGGGTTGTATTGGTGATTTTAATGATAATAATTCTGTAAACACATAATCGCTACGTTCGCGAATCATATTTTGTTAAATATACAACCTACCCCTGACCTGTAAATTCCAAAAAACGCAAGAAAATTTGAATTTTGCGGGCCACCCTGGAGCTTCCAGCCTAAGAAAAATATTGCCAATTTTTTAAAGTTTAAACCAATTAGTTACCTTCAGGCCCAAAAATCCCATTCTCCTTTGACTGATTCAACAGAGTCAATATTTATACCGTCAATATTAACGTTTATTGATTTTTTTTTGTCTTGCTGTTGATTTAAAAAGCATTGCGTATGTTTTACTTGTATTTAATAAAAGATCGTTTGTAGTAAACCAACTTTTAAAGCCGTACAGTGTGTTTTACATTTTAGTATTTAATTCGTCTACCGAGCTAGCAGAGCAGATACAATCGCGTTGGTATCATCCGCATAAATAGTTAGTTTTACATCATGCTGTTTGGTATGAGTGTAAGCAGTTAAATTATTAATGAATATTATAAATAATATGGGTCCCAAAATGGAGCCTTGTGGAACGCCCTTCTATATGGTTGTCAATTTAGATTTGTATACCGTTTCTTCACCGTCTATTATTGTTTTAATATCAACAAATTGTTTACTATTTGTTAAGTAGGATTCGTAGCATAGTAGAAGTAGGAGAGTAGGTATGTTTATGTACGTTTTTACATTTAATCTTATATGTGTATAACTTTTCGCAACCTTTCATCTTATTTTGTTAAATAATTCGTGGAAAGAGCTTACAGACATCCATATTTAAAAAATATCTCTGGATAGATAGATCTTTTTACATAATGTTGACTATATTGCTATGATGCACCTAGTAAGAATAATTTAGCAACAATGGAATAGCAATCAGAAAATCGTCGTCATTATTCGCTGGCAGAATGTCTAGACTTAATGCCTAACGTCTCTCAACTGACCCTTGCTATTCGGAACGGAAATAAACGTATGTGTGTGATGCATTCACGGAATCCCGAATCGGAATATCGAAACGGAATCCCGAAACGAAATTCCGTTTGTATGTGGCCGACCTTGTTCAGGTTCAGTCAGTTGTTTAGAGCACAGGTAAGTTAAAAGTTACTTAGAAGTTATAACACAAAGAATGTGTGTAGCATACCGCATTTAAAATGCTGACATCGCACGTGTGTTCAGCCAGGACGAATTGCTGTTGACAGCAATTACTATAATTATAAGTCGATGTCCTGCGAAGTATTGGTACGTCGGAAAAATATTGCCAGAAAAAACATAATATTGTTTTCTTTATTATGATGATAACAGGGGCGTAGCTACCGCCGTATCAGCCGTATCAATGATACGGGGCCCCCGGGCTACAGGGGCCCCCAACGTGTGTAAGCAAAAACTCCAAGGACTTCTAATGGGACAGGAAAGGCTATCACTATTCTCTAAAGAAGTAAAGAATTTAGTAAAACTGAAATCGTCTTCAGCTATGTTCGCCGAACAAAAGGCACGAAAATTAAATTGTTTGGCTAGCTTAGTTCCTAGGAGTATTTATTGTAAGTAATAACTCATAAGCCCGTGTAGTGGCGGGTAAGAATACTCACAACCCCATATCTTCCCGTGGGTGTCGTAAAAGGCGACAGACGGAAACTGAGGCAGAGGATGGGCAGCAGCATCTTTCTGATAACAGCAAAACAACAATAAAAAAACTGCGCTTGCCAACCCGCTCGCCAAGCGTGGCAACTATGGCAATATACCCCCATGAAAGTAACGAAGAGATGGCCCCCAGTCCCCGGCAGCCCCGCTATTCCTGGCTAAGGTGGCGACCATGGTAACAGCGAGGCAGGGGGTGCTAAGAGTCTCCGGTGGAGGTTCTGTTGCCACCTACGACGACTCGACATGGCAACTTATAACGCACGCACCCTGAGGACTGACGAGAAGGTCCTGGAGCTAGAAGAAGAGATAGACAAGTTGCACTGGAATGTCATAGGATTATCCGAAGTCTGAAGAGAGGGGGAGGTCACGGTAATCCTCGAATCCGGCAATTTGTTCTATCACCAGGAGGGCGACCATCTGTCCCAAGGAGGTGTCGGATTTATCGTCCACAAGTCTCTCGTTAACAACGTTGTAAAGATTGGGAGTGTGTCGACGAGGGTTGCGGACCTTATACTCAGAATCACCGAACGGTAATCGCTGAAGGTTATACAGGTTTACGCATCAACCTCGGTACACGCCGATGAGGAGGTGGAAGAAATGTATGAGGATATCTCTAGAACAATGCATTCCTCCAAAACCCACTATACGGTGTTAATGGGAGACTTCAACGCAAAACTAGGCACAAGAGAGAACGGTGAGCTGAAAGTAGGGAAATTCGGAATAGGGCAACGGAACCCAAAGGGCCAGCAGCTGGCGAACTTCATGGAGAAAGAAGGACTCTTTATGATGAACTCTTTCTTCCAGAAGCGGCCCCACAGGAAGTGGACCTGGTCGAGCCACGACGGTTCGACAAAAAATGAGATTAACTTTATTATGACGACCAGACGACAACTATTCAGTGATGTCTCAGTGATCGCGAGGGTGAAAACCGGCAGCGATCACCGAATGGTGAGAGGCACACTGAACCTAAACGTTAAGTTGGAGAAGTCACGTCTAATGAAGTCAACGCTCCGTCCTTCTCGTGCTCTAATCCAAAGTCCAGAAACCTTTCAGCTCGAGCTACGAAACCGTTTTCAGTGCCTAGAAGATTGCAATACAATGGACGATATGAATGACAAGCTCGTGGAAACTGTCCATGCGGTCTGAGCTAAGTTTTGCAAGACCCGCCGCAGAAGAAACAAAAAGTCTCCGATCACACTCTAATCTCAATGGCTTT